>OY757927.1:20141326-20281326 GCA_963585895.1 Sepioteuthis lessoniana | reverse complement strand
TAAAATGTGTGCGAAATTAAGAAGAAAAATCTTCGTAGTTGTATTGATTGGAATGATTTGATTTTACGAAAATTTGACGTGTGTTGAATGCTAATGGAATTGACATGTAAAATGTTCCAAGATTTCTGTTGGTAGGGGTGAGTCACAGACTTAGGCGGTCAAGCAAAGGTTATATCGAGAGGGAAGGAAAAACGTCGAGGTTGAAAAAGTGGAATGTCGTGGGGTGGTGATTCTTGGATCAATTCGGCTTCCATCAAAAGCCACACTAAGAAGGTTCAGACGACTTTGTGTGATGTTGAATGTTGGAGGCGTCGAGTTATGTTCCTGTCTGTCTGGACCACGAAGGAATCTTGTTTTTTATTGCTCACCCCTCCATCAAATCGGATCCTCGGGTGGTGTAATGGTTAGCAAGGTAGACTAGCAAACCTACACGAGTGAGTTTGATTCTCATTGGGTGCCCAATTCATGCGGCATTGTGCTACATCTAAGCAAAAAAAAAAAAGCTTAGTAAATTACCTCCATCAAATTTTATCGCGAAGGCCATAGATTGCTCGAAAAATTACTTACAATTTTATTTTTTGTGTGAAATTCTATCAACATTTCACCATGTGCGGAGCCGATGTGCAGAGACACATTAATTTTTTCATATTGTTAAAATTTTGGCTTTGTTAACATTCAGTAAGGAGGTGCCCGTAGTGTAATGGTTATCGTCGTAGGAAATGGACACGGCGACACGAGTTCAAATCCTGTACGAGACTGATTGCATTTCACATTGCACATTGGGAAAGGTACGAATCCAACTATTCTCCCTCCAGTTATGGGTAAATAGTAGGGCAGACTGGGTTCTTCAGCCTTGGTGAGGCAACTAGTCTAGGAGAAGGAAAACTCTGAATTCAAACCTGTTAAACTCCGCTTAAAAATTGACCTTGTGTCATATCCTGCCCGAGCGGAGGGGTTAGTAAATATGGTTAACATTCAGTAAGGGCTCTTCTGTTCTGTTAATTTGAATTGCCATTATTTTGTTTGTACGATAAATCAGAAGTGATCTCTATCAGTCATACAGCAGAGAGTACTGTGTTCCCCCCCATAAAAAACAACCCCCCCAAAAAAAAACTCTTAAGAAAAAAACTATATAAAAATGTAAATATAAACATTCAATCAATGCGATTCCCTAACCTCTGGGCTTAAAATAACCCAAGACCATATGATATGCCGTTAAAATCCATCAGTCAATCAGGCTAGAATTAAGAGGCACTCTGAACTCGTACACAAAGCGAGAATTTTTGATAAAATTAAACTTCATGCTAATTTTGGGTGTGCTTTCTCCTCTGTCACACACACACACACACACACACACACACACACACACACACACACACACATACATACATATATATATATATATATATATATATATATGTATATGTGTGTGTGTGTGTGTGTGTGTGTGTGTGTGTGTGTGTGTGTGTGTGACAGAGGAGAAAGCACACACACACACATATACATATATATATATATATATATATATATATATATATATATATATATATATATATATATCAAGTGACTGGCCTTAATCTAGAATTGCGACGATTCTCTGACTAGCCATGCTTTTAAATACTTTTCAGAAAACTTCCCTCAATTTAATTGTTTACATTGCGAAAATAAATCCCGGGTGGGTGGGTGGTTGCTCATCCGGAGACTTCGTTACAGAATTGCGTGGATCCGCCGAAGTGGAGGGTGGATAGGAAGAAATTAACGAGAGGAAGCTGACTTACTGGGCGCACCCTCTCGACACAGAAACACATGGATCCCACCCATGACTCCACAAACCCACACACCACTTTCCACTCCCATACCATTCCCCACCCATACCCAACCATAAATTGCATACTTGAAGCCACACAACCCCCTACACAAATGTGTGCTGTGTATAGTAGTAAATTGTAACCGGCTCCTTGGCTTGTGGATAGAGTGTTTGTCAATGATCCGGGAGACCTGGGTTCAATCCCAGGTCACGCCAAACCAAAGACTTTTAAAATGGTACTTGATAGCACCCTAACACTCAGCAATATCAGGTACGTATCAAGAGCAAAGTGGAGCTATCCAAGGAAAGGAGTAGCGCCCTCCCCAACACCTCGGGGTAGTGGCTATTGAAAAGGGAACCATCTGGTCGCCTTCGACTACGGTTGACAACTTTTACTTTGTAAATCATATAGGTTATATATATAAATAGGATTTGGCATTAAATAACCCAAAAGGGCTGATATGCCATAAAACCCAACCCTTGACACGAAATAACTGAGCATGAATTAATTCTATTTAGAATAGTTACTTGAAGTTACTTGAAGTTATGACTGTTTATAGTTATTATTATTAGTCGGCTGGGGCTGTAGAATACACCGACTGCATCTCCGCAGAGGGGTAGGACCTCCCCCCAATGAGTGACCTAATGGCCCAGTCGGCTGGGGCTGTAGAATACATCGTCTGCACCCCACGCCCAATGAATGCCTTGGAGAGGTAGCACCTGATAGGGGGGCCCTAATTATGGGTCAAATAGAACTCACTGCATATTCATTGAATAATGAAAACATTTTTATTTACCACTTCTTTGTCATATTTCTATAAAGAATATTTCTTTATTCATTATGATTATGTTTATGATATATAATTCATTTGTAAGAATAAGACACTCAGTAGAGATTAATTGATAATAATAATAATAATAATAATAATAATAATAATTATAATAATAATAATAGATAATTTATTATACAGTTGAAGTTGATCAGTATTTGGGTCAAACCTTTGAAAGTTTAACCTATATTTATTGGAACAGAATAAATTAAGAATCCGTAATAAACATGTCTGTGTGCACATGTCTGTGTGCATGCAAAATTTATCCAATTCTCACTCAATGGTACTAGAATGAGACGTAAGATCGGTTTAATGTCAGGTGCCCAATATGATGCAAGCCTCCCTGGGGCTGTGTCTGCTGCATCAAAATATCAAAAGTTATATTAGGGCTGTACAACAGATTTTCTTATTAGCCGTAAGGGTAAGTAACAGTTTCTCGCCTGTACTTGGTTCAATGATAGCCACACACACACACACACACACACACACACACACACACCAATAGACGAGAAGATGATTCACCAAACTCAGTGTATACACTGTTCTAGCTTATATATATATATATATATATATATATATATATATATATATATATATATATATGTTGAAAAGATAGATTTGTTATGAATCTGACTGTATGATAGAAATATGTGGAATCTTGGATAAATCAAACACTTAACTCCAATTTAGATGGGTGATATTTCCTTCAGCTTTATTTTATCTTGAACTTCTTCAGACAGAGACTGTTTTCTGAGTTTTTCTATTTAAAAGCATGTGAGGAATAATGATAAGATGGTTGAGGGGGTATATTTGTAGCAGATTTTTTATTAATGATTTTTTTGCTTTGAAAGTGAAAAGGTGGAGCCCTGAGGGCCGAAAGCATTGAACGATAGTACACAATTTAGCTCTATTTAACCTATAGATAAGGCCCTATTAGGTAGTACCACTCCGGGTCAGAGTTAACCAGGGATCAATAGCAATAAAGGGGTACTTCGCATTCCCCAAAGCTCTTGCATTACTGGGGCTTCACCATCAGATTGTTTAGTGTCATATCCAGGACAATCATTTGGGGAGTCTCACTCATCTGCAGAGATGCAGTCGGTGTATTCTACAGCCCCTGACGACTGGTTCAAGTTCCATTTCAAAAAATTCAGTTTAGCATGAGTATACATTTTAAATATGAAAACAGTTCTATCTAAAAAAAATCAGTTTGGCATAAGTACACCGTTCAAATGTCATAAACAGTTCTATTTCAAGCAATTCAGTTAAGCATAAGTACACAGTTTAGTTCTATTTGACTCATCGATAGGATCCAATCTGGTACTACCAGAATGGACCTGGGAGCGATGGCAAAAAAGGGGTACTCTGCATTCCCCGAAGCTCCAGCATTACTCGAGCCTCCTCATTAGATTGTTTAGTGTCATATCCCAGACACTCATTTGAGGAGTTTTACTCCTTTGCAGAGATGCAGTCGGTGTATTCTGTCGCCCCAGCCAACTGGGCCAAAAGTATTATGTATATTCATTTATATAACTGTGACAGCACCGATCCATATCCCACCCATTCTTGTTTGCTAAGCGACCTTTTCCCACTTTGTGTCTGCCTTTTTTTTAAAAAAAAGATCATTCGGACGTCGGTTTTGGTCGAAACCGTAAAAGCCACAGGGTTGCTCTACGGAAAAAAAAGAAAACAAAATAAAAAAAACAAAGTATATAATTTTCGACCGTCATTATCGACACTTTCCCGTAGAGATAATCCAGCTGCTGGAGTGTAGGTCACTTCTAAGCTGGTCGACTATTATCGTGGGCGATCTGAAGGCTTCCTTTTCAGTAGCTACCACACCGAGGGGAAAGCGCTACCCCTTTCTCTGTATTGCTCCTCTTACCATTGATCTGTTCCGAATAATACTAAGCGTTAATCAATGAGGCATCAATACCATTTTTTGAGTCTTTGGTATGACTTGATCGGGGATTTAACACGGATCTCTCAGGCCATTGGTGAACACTAAAGCCATTATGCCAATGAGTCACTTCTAGTAGACCCTAACTATTGTGATATGGACAGTGGACGAAGCTTAGGCATTGGTCAGTTCTTCGTCCCATTTTGTGTCCAACTGCTGCTCTCTTGGTCTGCTACAATTCCAAGACTCGCAATGCTCCCTTGAATATATATGGTTTTGACTTCCGGAAAAGAAAACCGCTATTTGGACCTTTAAGAACTAAAATTAGAAAAAAACTAACCCTTTCATTACCACTGAGAAATCTCTCTTCCTATTTTAGTACGTCTAAAAACTATACAGTATCGTATAAAGAGAACCTTGTATTTAAAGAAGGAGAATTTTTAAAACTTCTCCGAGAGCGGGAGATATTAATCTTGACATATCTAACTATATTTTTGGAAGACGTCACAGCCGTAACACATAAGTCCTTCTGCACCTAGGTGCACATAATTATGTGCAATAATGCATATTCGTATTCATACAAGGTTATCTGCAGGAGTATATACTGTATGTATTTGCATGTTGGTGCAAGAGGTCGGCAAACTTTGATAGAAAATAAAATCGAAAGGGAAGAATTTCTCGATGGGAATGAAAAGGAAGGTCATCTTTTTTGTCGTAATAAACAGAAAATTTCAGGTGCGAATATGGTCAGCTTTGGTCTTGTTTTTTTTTAAGGCATATCAGACCTTCGTGGATTATTTAATGCTAAAGCCGTCCTTATATAATAACAATTGTGGTACTATGAAGTACAGGGTGTCTCAATATATATATATGTATGGTGACTCAATATATATGGAAGACATATGACTCCTAATAACTCTATTAATAATAATGCATTCTTTTTTTTTGTTTCAGATTAGAAAATAGTGTACTATAAGAGCTATTAATCCTCGATCACAATGTCATGGACAGAAGAGGAAAAAAAAAACCCCACATTTTTCGTCACTACTTTTTTGGAGACAAAATCAATCAAAATTGTGCAAGCAAAATTTATAGTCGGGTACACAAATTTCAAGCCTCCAGGGTCAGTAAAAAAAAAAAAAAAAGAAATTAAAAAGAACGTTTGAACTACCAGATCTGGCAGGAAGTTGATTGCAAGATGTCCTTACAATGTGGATGCGGTGAGAGATTCCTGTCGAAAGGAGTCCGAAGAAGTCCCTCTGGAGACGTTCCCAAGACTTGGTCTTTTCGTGCATCGTTGTAAAGAATATTAAAGAAGGATCTTCGGTTGTACCAATGTTGCATATTGACCCCGGCCAAGCTGTCAAGATAGGAAATGCACCTGTGTAAATAACAGGTGCGTCCGGTAGAGGAATATCTGGATACAACCTTGACCGTGGGCGGGTTGAATGAGTGCGATTTGTGACGCCCACAAGAAGAAGGTGGATGTCGAACAATTATATAACTCGGTGCACAGGAAGTTCAATCAGTTGGAGATAAGATGCAGTAGAGAGAACCAGGACCCGGTTGAGCAGCCCAGGAAAACGGGAAAGAAATGCTGTTATGGCTATAAGAGTGGGGGTCAATATGTAGCAGTTCTGTTAGGTCTCCAACTCCTTCTCACAGTAAAACCTTTAGTAACCCTTTCGAGCCCTTTCAAATAAAGTGAGAGGTATATTTTTCTAAAGAACTGTGTCGCTCGTCTTTATTGTGTCGTCGTTATGATTCTGCATGTATCTGCGTATGAGTATGCAACACCAATACAAAATCTAGATCAAGCATAAACTCTGCTGACATGGACAAATGTTTAGTAATATGCCGGCGGTTCAAGAACAAATTTGAAGAGGATCCTGACATCCTTGATGATATTTGGTTCAGCGATGAAGCCCACTTCTGGCTTTGTTCACATGTCAATTGCAATTGCCGAACACAAAGTGGCCATCAATCAGAAGATTCATGCCATACCAAAAAAAAGTCTGTGTCAGGGTGAATGACAACTACGCTTGATAAATTCAAGTGGGTCATCAGAGCATTAACGGTCATTTGGAATACGTTCTGTAAAAAAAAGTATTTTATTATATCAGCTTCCAGGACATGCAATCTTTTTTTGAGTTTCTTGTCTCAGTAAATGAATCATGATCATATTGGTTGCATCTATTTTGAGACATGTATCTAACTCATGTAATATAATAGCCGCGAGATTTCGTTTTATGCCTTTTGGTTTAGTTAGGCTGAGAACCTTTCGGCTCAGTGCATGGGTTACTTAGGTGCAACATTAACGCATGTGTTCACGCGCGCACGCGGAGCGGACTTGTCACTCAGAGATGTCACAATAGCCTAGATGGGAAACGAGGCTAGAGAGTGCGGGTGACGTCACGCACCGGAAGCGCGCGGAGGATTAGGGGGATTTTGAAAAAGTCAGTTAGTTGAATTGAGTTCTGCCTCAGGAGAAGACGGTTGGCTTTCGCTTGCTCGCCGAAGACAGGCAAGTGGCTTTGTGGTAGGTGCCACACAAGATGGGGGGGGGGCAGATGAAAAAGCCAGAATAGAAAGAATTTGTATCTCTCTTCTTATGTCGAAAAACCTTTTAACTCAAAGGTAATAAAAAGTTTCGTACCTGAACTAAGAAGTCGTAAGTGTTATTCGGGTTTCGAGATTCCTATGTTCTGTATATATGTGTGTATATATATATATATACATGAACATTCTATGTCCATTTCGCATATCCGTACCTGGCTATGGTACGCCCATAGCAAGGGGTATGAAGTGGTTCATATCTTTCCCGAGGGTATGAGTCCGAAAGTGACCGTAATGGCGCGAGAGGGGTTAAAACTTGTTTATTACGATGCCGTAGTTGTGATGTTTGTGGATTTTGATACGCTTGTTGTATACTGTTATAATATATACGTATAAAAAGGGTTTTGCATTAAATAGCCTACAATGATTTATATGGCATAAAACCGAACCAAACCAAACTTTGTTGATATATTTAGAACATGTAAAATCTGTGTGAGTATGTCACTATGTGTTTGTATTGCAGAGAAAGGCAATAACACTGACGTATAAAAATATACTCAGCTTTTCTTTTGTTTATTTCTTACCCAAAATATACGGCCGTGTTTAAGACGGCTGAGCTGTGCACACAGGGGCCTAAGTACGGATCTTTAGCGAAACCTCTTCTGGTTAAGGTGAAAACTTTCCTGGACATATAAATCCCAGATGCCTACGCAAATTATCTTAGTTACATCGCTTTCAGCCTGCCACCTACGTAACGCACGTGATCACGCTTCCTTCTAGAATGTCATCTACGCAATTTACGCGGCTTTTCCGCCGGGAACACCTGCCTCATATTTACTTTAGGAAACAGATGCATTATTCGTTATTTTCCTTCCCAGTGTCCGACTTCTGCAGTCGGATTGACACGTCAAAGGAATCTCCAAGTTAATATCCAACATATGTTGAAAAGTATATTTACAACGAGGAACATGTATGTATATAAAAATATAAGATTATATTTTTATTTTTGGCGATGATACTTGTGTGGAGCAGAAAAGCAATCGCAGAGAGTTCGCGCACATGAAGGAACTGTCGGGAGACGGAAGAGTCAGTGAACAACTGACTTTAGCCGAAATTCGGGAACTTAAATAGTCTCTCACGTGACCTGTAGCAATTCCTCTTTTTCGTTAACTATGGTTACGCCCAAGTCTCACTTCTTTGCTTTCCATTGGTTATGTTGTCTGCTTCCCATTGGCTACTTGTACAAGCCCGGTTCTGTGGGCGTACGCATCTGCCACTATCACCGAATTCAACCACGCCCAAAGTTCAGGTGATATTCCGATATCTTCGACTGGATGCACCTGTTTTCATCATCCACCCTATTCATAGCACCTGTGGGCATGGTGACATTTCGGCAATCACCTTGTTGATATTATCCTTGAGCGGATGCAGCTGTCTCAACATCCCCTGATACACAGCACCGGTGGACATGATGACATTTCGGTGATCACACCGGTCTTATCAATCTATCTGTCCTCAACATCCATCGTATTCACACCCGCAGGTCACGTTAATATATTACACGCTTGACTGTTGGATTAACAAAAACAGGATTAATTTGTATGTGTCTGTGAGTATGCCAAAGTGTGAATATAATATGAAACATAAAAACACGCGTGTGTACACGTGTGAGTAGATTGCTGCGTACACGTGTCTGTATATGTGTATACGCATACGTGCGTATGCGCGTACACATACAAACAGAAAATTAAATGCACACGTGTATGTATGTATACATGTAAGTGCATAGTTGCGTACACGCGTGTATGTATACGGAGAAGCATAAAGGCGTATTTGTGTGTATACGTAGTTGCGTATACGTGTGTGTATATATGTATGTGCAAATGTATGTATGCACAAACACATACAAGCAGAAGTATAAAAGCGTATTTGTGTGTGTACGTAGTTGCGTACACGTGTGGATGTACGTGTATGTGAAAATGTATGTATGCACATTCACATACAAGAAGAAACATAAAAGTTGCGTACACGTGTGTATGTATATGTATGTGCAAATGTATGTATGCATAACACAAACAGAAGCCTAAAAGCGTATTTTTGTGTGTACGTAGTTGCGTACACGTGTGTGTATATATGTATGTGCAAATGTATGTATGCACGTACACCTACAAGCAGAAGCATAAAAGCGTATTTGTGTGTATACGTAGTTGCGTACACGTGTGTATGTATATGTATATATAAATGTATCTATGCACATACACATACCAGCAGAAGGATAAAAGTGTATTTGTGTGTATACGTAGTTGCGTACACGTGTGTATGTATATGTATGTGAAAATGTATGTATGCAAATACACATACAAGCAGAAGTATAAAAGCGTATTTGTGTGTGTACGTAGTTGGGTACACGTGTGTGTATATATGTATGTATAAATGTATGTATGCACGTACACATACAAGCAGAAGGATAAAAGTGTATTTGTGTGTATATCTAGTTGCGTACACGGGTGTATGTATATGTATGTGCAAATGTACGTATGCAAATACACATACAAGCAGAAGGATAAAAGTGTATTTGTGTGTATATCTAGTTGCGTACACGGGTGTATGTATATGTATGTGCAAATGTATGTATGCAAATACACATACAAGCAGAAGGATAAAAGTGTATTTGTGTGTATATCTAGTTGCGTACACGGGTGTATGTACATGTATGTGAAAATGTATGTATGCACATACACCTACAAGCAGAAGGATAAAAGTGTATTTGTGTGTATATCTAGTTGCGTACACGTGTGTATGTATATGTATGTATAAATGTATGTATGCACAAAGACATACAAGCAGAAGGATAAAAGTGTATTTGTGTGTATATCTAGTTGATAGTAGCTATCGAAAAGGGAGCCTTTGGGTCACCCTCGACTATGGTCGCCAACTATGTATGTGAGTGAATATGCCTGCGTGTGCATCTGTTTTCACTTGCGCGTTTATATGCACGAACTTGTGTGTGCATGTGTGAGGTCATGTGTGTGAATGTATGTATGTGTGTGTTTGTGTGTGTGTGTGTGTGTGTGTGTGTGTGAATGAATGTATGTGTGTGTGTGTGTGTGTGTGTGTGTGTGTGTAATCATTCTACCCTCTGTAGATTATCAGGTCTGAAGATTATTAATATTTTAAGAAAAAAATTACCCACAAGGGCTTGGAATGCTCCAAAACCCTCGAGGCACGGGTCCTCATTCCTATTGCCCTTTTCTGTGACCCCTAAGCAATAGGGTAGATTGTGAAGCTTTATCTGAGTCCTTAGACACATTTCCTTCACTGATTATTTGGTTTTATACTCCAGAGAATAATAAATTTATCTGAGGTTCACTTGAGACAGACGACTTCACGAAGATTACTCAGGCAACAATTTTTATTTATTAACTTTTTTTTAGTGAAATTTCTATTAGATATCTTGATACAAAAATATTTAGCTGTAGTAAAAACTGATATTGCATGAAGTTACAGCATATACCAAATTCTCAAGTTACAGTTTTTCTTATATATATATATATATATATATGTATGTGTGTGTGTGTGTGTGTGTGTGTGTGTGTGTGTGTTCAGTATCTACTGATGGAGACTTGGGTATGACATCGCGAGTCTCTTTGTAAAATTTGTCGCGGCAACAAAGAAGGTTGACGCTTCATCCGGGAAATAAAAGAATTGTTTTTGGTTTGATTTCTTTGCTTACTCGCTTATTACGATGCCGCAGTCTTGCACGTTAGCCATTAAACCACGAATTTCGTTTGATTAAGTTGGTTGGTTGTTTTGTTTTATGGCGTATCAACCCTTTTCGGGACACTTTCACCGAATTAAATTCCAAACAATTCAGTTTAGTATAAGTATAGTTTTTGTTCATAAAAAGTTAAATGTCAAAACAATTCAGTTAAATGTCAAAACAGTTCTATTTCAAACAATTCAGTTTAGCATAAGTATGCTGTTTCGATGTCAAAAACAAGTCTGTTTTAAACAATTCAATTTAGCATAAGTACACTGTTTAGTTCTATTTAACTCATAGATAGGACCCTACCAGGCGCTACCACTCTGCGCCATAGTGAACTTGGGATCGATAGCAATGAAGGAGTACTCCACATTCCCTGATGCCCCAGCATTGCTGGAACCCTATCATTAGATTGTTTAGTGTCATAACTAGGATACTCGATGGTGGGTGGGGGTCTTACCTCCCTGCAGAGAAGCAGTCTGTGTATTTTACAGCCTCAGCTAACTGGGCAATTGGTTTGATTTGTTTTCCTAGTATGGAGCCATATCAACCTTCGTGGGCTATTTTATGCTAAAGCCTTCCTTGTAGAAAAACATTTGTACTATTTAACCCATAACGTGTTTGGTTTAGTTTTTTATGGCGCGTCAACCTTCGCGGGTTATTTAATGCTATGATTTTTCTTTCCTTGTTTAATGGCATATCAACCATTGTGCGTTATTTAATGCCAAGGCCATCCTATCAGAAGAACTGTAGAGGTACTATCTGACCCATAACTGGGAGGATAAGGGGGTTCATAACTTTCCGAAAGGTATTTGTCCGAAAGTGAACGTAATAGCGCGACTGATGTTCGAACTCCCTACTACGAATTCGCAGTCCATCACTTTAATCATTACACCACGAGGACGCCCTCTTAATGCTTTCATTAAGTTTCTTCATTTAGTGCCATATCAACCTTCATAGGTTATTTAATGCTAAAGCCATCCCCGGAGAAGAACACTTGTGGTACTATTTAACCCACAGCTAGGGGATTAAATGGTTCGAGCCTTTCTTAAGGGTGTCAGTCTAAAAATGAACGTAATAGCGCAACTGGAGTTTGAACTCGTTTACTACGACGTCGCAGTCCACCACATTTGCAATTACTCCAGGGGTGAGATTTGGGTCCATTTGGTTTCGTTATTTAATGACATATCAACCTTCGTGGGTTATTTAATGCCACAGCCTTCCTTGTAGAAGAACAGCTGTGATACTATTTAGACCATCGCTGGGGAAATGAAAGGCTTCAGGCTTTTTTCAAGCTTATTAGCACGAAAGTGAACTGAAGAGCGTGACTGTAGTTTAAACTTGCTTACTATGATGTCTTAGTCCCATATGTTTGCTATCAAACTACGGTGACCCCCTCCAAGACAGGGTTACGATGATACGCGGAAAATCAAATTGTCGAAGATGAGTAAAGGTAAGAATTGATTTACGGGAATTGACTCATTTGTCTTAAGAATTCAAGATCAAATGCAAATGAAAAATACAGAGGAGGTTTTTTTTCACATTTCATTTGTTCTTTGGAACTGGCTTTAAAGAATGAAGAATGTTAAGAAATACTTATCAACCTTTTAGGAATGGGGCTGCACATGACAGATTAACAGCAATATGGACATCTGTTCTCTCAGAAAAACGGGAATTCTTCCTAACTGTAGCCGTATCACTACTAATGTATGGTTTCACCTCCTGGAGTTTAAGGAAACACCCAGAGAAAAAGCTGGATGGGAAATAAAAAAGGAAGGTGCTGTTTGATGTTTTGAACAAATCCTGGGAGCAGTACCCCCCCCAAAAAAAAACAGCAGTACGTACACCTACCACCCGTCCCACAAATCATTCAAGTATGACTAGCAAGATATGCTGGTGTCTATTGGTGAAGTAAGGACGAAACCATAAGCGATGTTCCCCTGTAGATACAGAGACGTGACAGGATTGGCTGGCCAGTTAAAACTTATATCTATCCACTCTCTAAGGACCCTTGTTGGTATCTAGAAGACTTGTTAGGAGTGATGACCCAAAGGGACTGATGGTGAGAGAGAATAAAAAGAATCTGAGCTGTCAGCACATTTTGATGATGATGATAATGATAAGTGTATATATATACATTGTATATCATGAAGAAAGAGACAGTACTTATTCATAAAAATATAAAACTTCATGTTTACTTACGAAAGAGTCAAAATGCTGCAAGTGAAAGAGAGAGAGAGAGAGAGAGAGAGAGAGAGAGAGAGAGAGAGAGAGAGAGAGTAAAAACTTGGACTGCTATCATTGACACCATATCTTTTTAATCCACTTCATGATTTTATATTCAGAGCCCCACTTAGTACGGTGGTGGGGGACTGTTCCCCCACTCTGGGCACTAGCTGATTTCTCTTCAAAACTGCCCGATTCTCCGAGCATTTCTGTGTCGACTGCGAATCTTCATATAATATTTTTATGCCCACGCGTTTTCCTCCCGGTTCTCACTTCACGTGTGATTTATTTCCGCTGTCCCCTTGTTTACACTGGCGGAATAACTCATTAAGAAATCCCCAATAACCGGCTGTCAACGGTCAATATGTAACATATATTCAATGTTCCATCGTGATCTTTTAAAATCGTAATTTGTTTATAATAATCACTTGTTAAGCCCACCTTAAGACCAAATATTTAGTGTTTATTTAAACGTAATTATTATTTTAGTCAAGAAAATAATTTGATATACTTTCTTTTTTGTTCGAATTTTGTAAATGTAAATTCTGAACGGAGTGTTACATGGTTCAGTATGTTGATAATAGCTTATTGTTGGAAACCCCATCTCGATGAGAGTGTTATATAATCTTTTGTGGATTCATCAACGAGATAATCAAACATGATTTACGAAATTCAATTAACGAAACGAAACACACTTCTTTATAAAAATATATCTCTCCCATTTTATTCTCGAAAGGAGCACACTGTTTGTTGTAAGTTTGAGACATAGATGGAGAGACATATACTCATAGAGGGGACTTCTTCTTGCCTCATATCTTCTTCCTGGAGCCAGGGGGTACCAATGCTTGCACTCCCTTGCAAGACGACACTAAAGCCTCTGATCGGCTGCGTATCCCTGGCTCGACTCTCGATTCTGACTGGACTGACTGTCTAAATCTGACCACATGGTTCTCGCATCATATGGTCTCCTTCCGGTTACACACCTGCTCGACCGGCCTACCCCGACGCACTGCCACCCCCCTGTTTACTAATCACAATGTGACAGCTTGTCAAAGCACACGAGGTCACCAGGAACGAACCCAAAGACCATTATATAACAAGAGAATCCTTTCTCCATAGGAAACATTTTTTACGTTATAACCTTCTGATAAGCCAAATAAATATGCACACAGAATTTGAGAGTCCTACACTACACAGTTCATTATAAAATCTGTTAGTGGAGTCTCTGTGCAATTATGGCTAACATGCTGGACATTAAGCAAGCTCGAATTCCGCTCGCACTATTGTATTCCCCTTTGCACCAATGCCTTCAGGAAAAGTTTGATCTTCCTTTTTGATACAGTTGTGTGTTAAATTGTTTTAGCATTAAATGACCCTTGGAGGTTGACAGGCCTTTGAACAAAGATTCCAAGCTAAACCAAAGTTAAAAAAAGGTGCAGATACTGGTTGCAGTCAGCACATCTAAATAATGATAGTATCAACGATGTATATTTTCAACATATTCTCGATTTGGAGATACGAATTTATAAACAGAAAAAGTCAAAGAGACCAGAACCATGTATAGTGATGTGTGGTGAAGTTAAAGATAGTTGTCTCCTCCCTGGATCAGTTTTTCATAAATAGTAAAAAATAATTTAAATGTATATGTATGAGTTGTGATACAACGGAACAGTCTGTCTGTGGATGACAATATATATATATATATATATATATATATGTATATATGAAGGTAGCAGAAAAACAACAACAAAAAAACAACATAATCCAAATAGGTGAATATATTATGATGTAACGTCGACGTTAACGTTTCGGTTTCAGTAACCATCATCAGGATTTGGATATCAAAATAGTTCATACAACGATGGATGCTTGCTGAGACGACAGGAGCAAATGAGAAGTATACAAAGAAAAGACACATAAACGTGCACATAGCGTTCCTAATTTAAAAGTCATTAGAACGTGTCTGGCACGTGGAAAAATATTTGTAATCTTCTTATAATAAATGTGATAGTATTAAATAATGACATCATAAAGATATTAATTTTTCTTGACAAAATTTACTCAATATCCCATTTTAAAGAATATATATATATATATATATATATATATATATATATATATATATATATATATATATATACGGGAATTTGTAGTATATCCCCCGTTAAGAAAACCCTCCCTGCAAAAAAAGTAAAACCTCCAATGCGTAATAAGTGATTTCATTGCATCTTCACTTCCACCCGTTCTTCGGTATTGATCTTTTTAAATTTATAATCAACTATCATATTGCCAGTTTAATATTTTGAAGAAAAATTTGTTAAGGTTTTAATAGTAAATTTACTTTAAAGACTTCAATTGTAAATTTATTTTCAAGAATTTAATAATATATCTTAATTCTAGTTTAATTCTACTCAATATTTCTTTCCTTTTTTAAAAAAGAAATTATCCGTATATACGATTATTCAACTTTTATTTTTAAAAGTTTTATGATATTTGATAATTTATCGTTTTTATCAGTTAGATTTTAGAAAAATATCAGATGGCATTGGATACTTTATCTATAGTTGTAATAATTCTAACTCAGTATTTATTCATAAAAGTGAAGTGAAGATGTAATGAAACTACTTTTTACGTCTAGGGAGTTTTACTTTTTGTGCAATGGAGGGTTTTCTTAACAGCGATATTTAACGAATTCCCTTATATATATATATATATATATATATATATATATATATATATATATATAGTATTTTTGGTCCAGTTAAACCGGAGTTGGGAGTAATTCCATCAGGACAAGAAGTTATTCAAGCATGAATATTTAAAATTTTCCTGGTAAAGGGCTCAATGTACCACTATCCCCTCCCACTACCATGTGTCTATTATAGTTTTTTTATCCAAAAGATCTGAAGAAGTCCTGTTATTTTTTTTGTGTTTTTGGAAATTTCAAAAATGCGTAACAGGATTGAAATAAATTTATAATTCTATGTGACCGGTTTCGTTGTTTTTCTCAAAGTGTATATATATATATATGTGTGTGTGTGTGTGTGTGTGTGTGTGTGTGTGTGTGTGTGTGTGTGTGTGTGAAATGTTTAAATTATGACACGTTCAGTTTTACATAAGATAAATGTATTCCCCGGAATAACGGTCAAAAGAAAAGAATCCATCAGAAGATTCCGTCAAGAACGAAGGAAATAAATTTATAATGGAATATACTTATTCATTTTTTTATTTCTCAAAGATATTTTGCTTGCATAAGCTTATTTATCTATGTCTACGTATATTATAAACTTTACATTGAGCACTAAATTTGGATAATTCCGTTTAAGTATATCTATAGAATTAATTAATATGATATAATATAATATTAAAACACACATGCATACACACACACACACACACATATATATTAATATATATGTGAAAAAATTATATACAAATTTGAATCAAAAGTTTTGCAACATTTTAGTGATGTGCTTGTTGACAACGAATATATCAAATGACTGAAGCAGTTAAAGCCCTGCTGAAGTTAGTGGTATCGTGATAGTTAGTGCGCTGACACGTTGTGATTCGCTTCATTCTGTGTATGATTTGAAACCTGCTCAGATGAAAGTGCAACTTAGTTGTCTGATTCTGGAACTTATCTTTTATGAGTTCAAACTGGGCTATAACGGCGCAGAAAAAAAAAAGCGAAAGGTGAAGATGTAGTTGATCACAGTACAGTAAGCAGAAGATTCAAGAGGATTCAGCTCGGGTTGCAAGAACCTCGACAAGCAGGCAAGGCCTAATTCGCCTATAACCGTAGATTCCGAGGCCGTGATCAAAGCTATTGCGGTAAATACAGCGATTAACAGTCGGAGAGTATCAGAAGAGTTCGGCAACTCAAAGTCCAGTTCGGTTCATGGCTTCTGCACAAGCATCAAAACTGTGTCACATGCTACTAAAATATTACAAAACTTTTGAATCACCCCAGCTAAATGCAACATAGATTGGTTTGGTTTGGTTTTATGGCACATCAAGCATTGTTGGTTATTTAATGCTAAATCTTGTTTTTACGTTTATATTAAATATATGATTTGTAAACACATTTTTAGATACACATAATTAAAGGATCAAACTGTTCTATTTCTAACAATTCAATTTAGCATAAGATAACAGAGTTAAATACTTTCAAGTATTGCTATGTATCACTTACAATTCAACATCAGTTATTTCTTTACATGTCGTTAAATGATCGAACAGTTCTATTTAAAATAATTCAATTAAGCTTAAGTCATTTGTTTGCACTCAGTTTAAATGTCAAACTGTTCTATTTGAACCATAGATAGGACCCTATCAGGTGCTACTACTGCTGGCCAGAGTTGACTGGGAAACGATGGCAATTAAGGAGTTCTCCGCATTTCCCAAAGCTCCAGGATTACAGGAACCTTAACATCAGATAGCTTAATATCATATCCAGGACACTGGTTGTGGGGTTCTTACTCCTCAGCAGTGATGCAGTCAGAGTACTATTTTACAGAGTCAGCCGACTAGGCAGTAAAATACTATATAGGAAAAATATCTTTAAAATGGTGAAAAGAAAAATTAAAATAAGATAGAAATCTATCTATTTATCTATTACTCGAGGTACGAGGTGCCTTTAATAAGTTTCCAGACGTTTTTCGTATGGGCACTTTTATTGATAGTACACACATGAAACGAAGTAATCTCCTCCGGCCTCAAATGCACTTGTAACGTTCCAACAACTTCTGGAATGCCCCATGGAAGTCCTCTGGTGTGAGCGTATCAGTGACCTTCGTCACAGCTTCATCACTCCTCAATTGTCTCATAACGACAGCCTCTGAGCTTAGGGAATAACCAAACGTCACAGGGAGCAAGGTCTGGACTTTGGGAGGCTGAGCAAGTGTCCTGATGCCCATCTTGGTCAAATAATCTGTGACAAAGATGGAGTTGTGGACTGGTGCATTGTCCGAGTGGAAATGCCACTGACCCGATTTGAAGAGTGCTAGTCTCTTCCAATCAAATCTCTTCGTGAACTCCCTTAAAACCTCAACATAGTATTCCTTGTTGACTGTCTATACAGTGGGAACCCAGTGCATGTAGATCATGCCAGTGGTGTCAAAAAAAAAAAAAAAAAAAAAAAAAAGAAAAAAAAGGGATCATCAATAGTTTGGGGATGGATTTATTCTGTTTGGTCTTCTTCAGTCTGGGAGAGCCAGCACACTTCCACTGGGAACTCTGTCTCTTGCTCTCTGAGTCATAGCAGTAGATCCAACTTTCATCGCATGGCATTTTTTCCAAGTTTAAAACAGAATTTTATTATATATCGTTCTGTTAAAGTCCAGATTTTATTTTTGAAATTCACTATCTGTGACAATCAGGTTTTAGTAGGGTGTATTCCAATTCCTGCTGTAGCTGTTTATTTGAACCTGAAATCATAAAAATTGGTCAGTCATCTCATAAGATATATAGCATAAACATACTGAATTTTCAAGAGTCTATGACAATTTTAAATGTCCATACAAAAAATTCTGGAAACTTATTGAAGGAACCTCGTATATCTACTCTGTTTTCTTTATTTCTCTGACCTTTAATGAAAAAAGTTAAAATAACGTTTTGTTATTTTTTTGGTTTGATTGACATTATTTGTTCAACTCTTTATGGCTTATACAATGCCGAAGTTTGCTTCATTTGTGAATACTTGACTGTAATCGTGACTATGTTTCGAATACTCCATTAGATTTTTTAAAATTGGCCTTTTTTTATTCCTCGATAATCATTTGTTTGCACACAGTTAAACGGTTTCAAGTATTCCAATTCAATACAAAAATTTTGCATACAGTTGTATGGTATCAAGTATCTAATACAAATAATTTACTCACAGATATATTGTATCAAGTATTCCTATTTAATACAAATAATTTGTACAATTACATGATATCAATTATTCCTATCTACAGTTACATGGTATTAACTATTCCTATTTGATACAAATAATTTGCACGCTAATTTATTGTTTCAAGTATTTCTACTTAATACAAATAATTTGTACACAGTTATAAGGTTTTAAATATTCCTATCTAATATGTCACATAAGAATAAAGCGAAACAATAGCGTTTGAATACCGATCGCCAGTAAACGAAAATGGCAAACTGTAGCACTATGTGGGTAGGCTGCCAAAGCAGACGATTCAATTGTTTGTTTTGGCGCGAAACCAGACAAAGGATTCTTGGACATGAAATCTCGCCGTATCCGGAAGTGGTAAGGGGACGCGAACGAGAGTTGACGACGCGACCCAGCAGAGGGAATTGGTAGTTGGACAGGACAGAGGGCAGTTGCGGCTGGAGACCACGGAGGGCAGTTGAGACTGGACAAGAGAGAGGCGAACAGAGAGGTTGGCGTGGATCCACGGAGGGGCAGTCAACACCAGAAACCGGAACAGAGAGGCGAGGAGACAAGATAGGGTCCAGTGAAGAAGAGTCTCAAGATGTCTGATTCCAGTAGCATTGTGGAATTTTCGCTAGTAACCCACGCTACCGATAGTCCGCACATGCATATAGTGTTGCAATACCTTCCTCTGCTCTTGGTAACCACAAGTTTGTTCGTGTTTGTTCGTCTGTTTGTTTTCTCCTGTCTCCCTCGATCGTATTCTTGTGTAGGTAAAGAAATGTGCGTTACCCCCTCAGCCACTAGTTGATCACCGGCCGGCTAAGAAGTGAAATGGTTAGAAGACTGAGATAATGTGGGGGGGGGGGTGAGGGGGTAACGTTTCACAAAACCTCCTGATAGTATAAATAGAGGTACTGTGCTATTCGAGAGAATGCCATTTAGTAGTTGGGCTTCTTTGAAAGAAAGACTTCAGTAATAGCTTGGCCGGCACACTTTTGTTTCAAAGTGATTCTGTAATTTTTCTTGGCAAGACTGTAATGCTACGGATAGAAACAATTTTTCGTTTGTCTTATTTTCTGTTAATTTATCAATTTCAGTTGCATCGAGATACTTATGATTTTGTTAGTTTGTCTGTCAACTATTTCTTCTTTTTAATTCACATGTGAGCGTTACAAAATAATACAAACGATTTGCACACAGTTACAAGGAATCAAGAATTCCTTTTGGAATTTGTACACAGTTCTACGATTTCAAGAAACTATTCGGTTTCTTTGTTTAATGGAATATCAACCTTTTTAGGTTACTTAATGCTAAAGCCATCCTTCAAGAAGAACAGTAGTGATAACATTAAACTCATAACTGGGAGGATTAGGGGGTTCGTACCTTACCGAAGGTATTTGCCCGAAAGTGAATGGGATTGCGGGACTGGAGTTTGAACTCGCTTACTACGTTTCCGCAGTCTATAGCTTTAACCATTTCGCCAAGAGGACACCCATGAAGAAACTATTTTCATTCAATAAGATTAAATGTTTATTTGTACAAAGTTACTTGGTTTCAAGTATTCCTATTTAATATGAATAATTAGCAAACAGTTATATGGTATCAATGTTTGTTCGTTTTTTTGTTTGGGTTTCATGGTATATCTACCTTTGTAGGTTATTTAATGCCAAATCCAATTTTAAACTAATAATCAATTCTATTTCAAACTATTCAGTTTTGCATGAAAACACTGTTTGTCAAAGAAATTTCTATTTCAAGCTATTCATTTTAGCGAAACCGTTCTAATTCAACTAATAAATATAGATTTTGTTTACACACAGTTAAATGAGAAAACAGTTCTATATTAAACAATTCAGTTCAGCGTAAGTACAGTTTCGATGTCAAAAACGTTTCTATTTCAAGCTATTCAGTTGAGTCAAACAGTTCTAATTCAAAGAATTCAGTTTAGCATAAGTATGCAGTTTAGTTCCATTTAACCCATAGATGGGCCCTATCAGGTGCTACCATTCCAGGCCATCGTGGACCTGGGAGCAATGGCAATAAAGATGTCATATCCAGGACACTGTTTGGGGGGGGGTCTTACCCTTTTGCAGAGGGGCAGTCGGGGTATTTTACAGCCCCAGCCGACTGGGCAATACAGAGTTAAATGTCAAAACATTTATATTTCAGATAATTCAGTTTAGCATAAGTACCCAGTTTAGATGTCAAAACAGTTCTATTTCAAGCAATTCAGTTTAGCATAAGTATATGGTATCAAGTTTTTCTTTTAAATACAAATAATTTGCACATAGTTAAAGGATTTCAACTATTCCTATTTAACAACTATAAACATTTATTTGAACAAAGCTATAGGGTTTCAAGTATTCCAATCTGATACAAATGATTTCTTTGTTTTATGATTTCCAGTACCTAATAATAATCATTTGTAAACGACAATAGCTTCAAGTAACTATTCTTAATATAAATAAATTGCATTAGGCATGACATATTTTTTAAAAGCTTTCATTGATATTTGTGGTTTTATTTCTTTATTTACAGGCATATCAACCATCGTGGGTTATTGCCCAGTCGACTGGGGCTGTAGAATACACCGACTGCTACTCTACAGAGAGGTAAGACCCCCCACCAACGAGTGTCCAGGATATGACACTCAACAATCTGATGATAAGGTTGCAGAAATGCTGGAGCTTTGGGGAATACGGAGCACCTCTTAGGCTATAGAGGTCAGTCTGACCTACTATTATACCCATAATTGGATTGATTTTGTTTTGTTTTTGTTTTATGGCATATCAACCATTTCAGGTTATTTAATGCCCAATCCATTTTTATACATATAAACAGTTTTATTTTGAGCAATTCAGTTTAGCATAAGTACGTA
The DNA here is from genome assembly GCA_963585895.1 of Sepioteuthis lessoniana. Classification (NCBI taxonomy): domain Eukaryota; kingdom Metazoa; phylum Mollusca; class Cephalopoda; order Myopsida; family Loliginidae; genus Sepioteuthis; species Sepioteuthis lessoniana. The sequence continues at coordinate 20,259,479 of OY757927.1, read as the reverse complement.
GTTAAGTTCTATTTAACCCATAGATAGGAACCTCTCAGGTACTACTCTTCCGGGTCTGAGTGGACTTAGGAGCGATGGTAGTAAAGGGGAACTCCTCATTCCCCAAAGCACCAGCATTATTGAAGCCTCATAATCAGATTGTTTTTTGTCATATACAAGACATTCTTTGTGTGTGTGTGTGGGGGGGGTCTTACTTCTCTGCAGAGATGCAGTCAGTGTATTCTACAGCCCTAGCCAACTGGGTCACCCATAACTCGAGGAATAGAAGATAGATATATATATATATATATATATACCTTTTCCTAGGATATTAGCTTGAAGTGAAACGTGTACTGCCTCGTCCAGATTCTGAACTTGGTTCGCCAAGTCACTGATTTTTGGTTCGCCAAGTCGAATTTCTTCGAAGACACCCATGAAGCCATTGGTGCCATTAGATGATAGATAGTCCTTATCTTAACAATCTCGATAAAATGAACACGGTAGTCGGTTTTGAGAGCAAACCAGATAATGCTAAACAGACGTCACGTGACCTGTTTAATGGATAAACATTTTAAACGAGGCTGGAACTATGAAAAGCACCCATTTTGAGTGGGTAGTTCAAGAAAAATATTTTTCAGATTATCTTTTCCGTTTTTTTTTCTTTCTTGTCTTTTTTTTTCTTTCTTGCTTGTTTTTTTTTTTAAGCATACAGACTAAGACTCGGTTTCTGGGGTCGGGTTAGTTTGCAGGAATTTTGTTCGCCTTTGTACAACCTTTCCAAAACCGCACCTGGATATATCAAGATTCCTGCTGTGTTATCAAAACAGAACGTTTACTGTTGGTCTGCAGTTGATAGAAGAGTGGTTATTGTTGATTCACAACTTACACACTTATTCTGCTGTGGGTCGGGATTCTTATGGAAATTACATCTGTCTGTTTTTCTTTTTATCCCACATTCTAGTAATACTTAAACATTTTTTACAGTTAATTTCTATCAAGACATCTATTTTTTTTTATTTGTATATATCTCAGTTCAATCAACCAATCAGGTTTCGTTTCTATCTTTAATGACATGTAAACATTCGTGGATTATTTAATGCCGAAACCATTCTTGTAGAAGAATAGAACTGTAACTATTTAACCTTAAACTGGAGGGATAAAGGAGTTCATGACTTTCCCAATGGTATTAGACTAAAAGATGCTCGTGGTGTAATGGTTATCGTCGCAGGATATGGACACGGCGACACGAGTTTAAATCCTGGACCTAACTGATTACATTTCACATAGCACTAATACCCTTGGGAAAGGTATGAATCCAATTATTGGGTAAATAGTAGGGCGTACTAGGTTCTTCAGCCTTGGTGAGGCAACTAGTCTAGGAGAAGGAAAACTCTGAATTCAAACCTCTTAAACTCCGCTTAAAAATTGACCTTGTGTCATATCCTGCCCGAGCGGAGGGGTTGGTAAATATAATTAGACTAAAAGTAAACGTAAAAATCTGACTGGAATTCAAACTCGCTTACTACGATATTGCAGTCTACTAAGTTGCTATTACATCCCTATATATATATATATATATATATATATATATATATATATATAAATATATGCTTGTCTGTTTATATATATCTATGGAGAAAAATTTAAAAACAAAGTAATCCATACCTAATGAATTTATTAGAGGGAAAGTCGACGGTAAAACGTTTTGATTTTAATGGAAATTCTTCAGGACTTTAAAATGGTGAAACAGGTGTAGAGAGAACAATGAGAGATGTTTCTATCTACACTTGTTTCTCCATTTTAAAGTCCTGACGAATGTTCTATAAAACCGAAACGTTTTAACGTCGACTTGCCTTTTAATAAATTTATCAAATTTAGATTACTCTGATTTTCAATTTTTCTCCATATTGTTTGATTCCCGAATATTATTTACTTCCTATTCATCATCATCATGTCGTGCCGCCAGCACGGATATCCCTGACCCTCTGGCGCCACTTCTCCCTATCGTTCATCGCTTCTGGCAGGTCTTCAGGGTTACATCCCGTATCCTCACATAACTGCTGTATGTATGTTCGACCAGGTCGTCCTGCTTTTGCTTGGCCATATGCGGGGGTCCATAGGAGTACATCACTTATGAGCTCGTCCTTTCTTCTCCAGCAGCGTTGTACATGTCTGGTTCGTCTAACTTGAATAGTTTTCGTGATAGGAGGCAGGTGGCCGTACAGTTGGTGTCTTGTGGGGTTTTGCTGCCAGGACTTGTTCAATATTGCTCGCAGCATTCTTGTGTAATTGCCGTCTAGCTTCTTCTCCAGCCGTTTTGTTAGAGTCCATGTAGTGCATCCATATTGCAGTATCGATGCGACCACTGCCTGGAAGAAACTGAGTTTCATTTTATCGGTCAGGTCTGATTTCCACATAATCGATAGCCCATCGATAGCTGTCCATGCCTTCGTTAACCTCGTGTCGATGTCCTTTTCGGTTGATGAGACGCTGCTTCCTAGGTAAGTGAATTTGTCTACTAGTTTAAGTGGGGTTCCGTCTAGAGTGGAGATGTCCCCGGTTTGATTATAGCACATATATTCCGTTTTGTGTGCATTGACATAGGGGCCTATGCCTGCGGCTGCTCCTTCCAAACTATGCAGTAGTGTTTCGGCTTGGTTGGGTGTATTTGCCAGTATTGCTATGTCATCGGCGTAGTCGGCGTCTTTTCTTTGTCAGCTCGAAGCCGTTCTCTCTGATTTTATCAATCGATGTTCTAAATACGTAGTCTAGACAAATGATAAGGAGGTATGGACTAGCGTGTCCCCTTGTAGTACTCCTGCTACAATGTTGAAGTATTCTGTGACTACATCTGGTGATCGTACTTTTACTTTGGTGTTTTTATAGAGAATCGTTATTGCTGCTACGGATTCTTTAGGCAGGCCGTATGCTAGTAGGATTTGTTCCATTTTTCCTATGTGAAAGGAATACTTCCTATTAATCTACCTTAAACCCGGGAGATAGGAAATGAAGTTATGAAGAAATAGTAATCCCTGTTTAATATGAATAACTGAAATCATTTGTGTAAAAAAATTGAATAATTGACATTACATAGCAATACTTGGAACCAAGTCACTGCCTGCAAATTAATAAATAATGTTCGATAGAAAGTGACAATACACCGCCGGTCGACTCCCACTATCTCAACCAACCAAACTACTCATGACCATTAACATAATCTAGTGGTTTTTTTCATCTCCTGCCAGGGGTATTTTACATTTCTTTACCAACACACAAAATACACAATCGAGGGGGTGGAAGAAAATAAGAACAAACAAACGGGCTTGGATTAGCTCCAAGCGCAAGAGGGGGAAGTCTGTGACACTTTTGTGCAGCTCTCCGTGCATTCGCAGGCTATCGCAGGCGTGTATTTGCGCGAAACCTCCACAAAGCTACTAGGAATGCTGAGTCATCTCACGATTCTAGAGGCCATGAATAGTTTGGTGGTTTGAAATAGTGTGGGTCGATCGGTGGTGTATTGTCACAGAATTATTCGTGTCGAATAGCAATAATTGGAAGCATTTTACCGTATGCAAATAAAGCTATTCATGTCAGCGGTACTTGAAACAAATTCTCTGCGTACGGTGCACAAATTATTCATATCATTAGTATTAGATATCAATACTTGAAACCATTAAAATGTGTGCAAACAATAACCATGCAAACAAATGATCTCTAATTCATTTAGGAATAAAATTACCTACAAAGTATTCATTTACAAGTCATGTATAATATGCATAACCATTTAACTGTTGGCCGAGTCGGCTGGTGCTGCAGAATACACTGAATGCATCACTGCAGAGGAGTAAGACTCCTCCAACGAGGGCCTAGTCAGCTAGGGCAGCAGAATACACTGACTGCATATCTGTAGAGGGGTAAAACTCCTCCAACTAGTGTCCTGGATTTGACCCTGAACAATCTGATTCTGAGGATTCAATAATCCTGGAGCTATGGAGAATGAAGAATACTCCTTCATTGCCATTATTCCCATGTCCACTCTGATCCGGAGTGGTAGTACCTGATAAGGCCCTCTCTATGGGTCAAAAAGAGCTAAACCGTAATTAAGCTAAACTGAATTGTTTGAAATAACTGTTTTTACATTGGTCTAGTGGGTAGAGTGTTTGCCAATGGTCCGGGAGACTTGGGTGCAATCCCAGCTCGCGTCATACCAAAGATTTTTAAAATTTTACTTGATACCCAATTGCTTAACACTCTGCAATATCATCATCATCATCATCATATCGCGCTGGTAGCACGGATATCCTTGACCCTCTCTCGCCACTCCTCCCTATCGTTCATCGCCCTAGGTAAGTCTTCAGGACAACATCCCGTATCCTCACATAGCTGCTGAATGTATGCTCGTGCTGGTCGTCCTGCTTTTGCACGGCCATGTGTGGGGGTCCATAAGAGTACATCTCTTATGAGTTCGTCCCTGCTTCTCCAGCAGTGTCCTGTATGTCTGGCTCGGAAAGGAGTAGCCCCTTCCCCTACATCTCAGTGTAGTAGCTATTGAAAAGGGAGCCTTCTGGTCGCCCTCAACTACGGTTGCCAACTTTACTTTTTACTTACATTTAACCGTGTGTTTAAACAGCCTACTTATGCTAAACTGAATTGTTTGAATCTTTTATCAAAATGACTTAAGTTGGCGTTAAATGACCAGAAAAGCGTTAATACGCCGTGTTGCATATTGACCCCGGCCAAGCTGTCAAAATAGGAAATGGATCTGTGTAAATAACAGGTGCATCCGGTCGAGGAATATCAGAATATAACCTTGACCGTGGACGGGTTGAATGAGTGCGATTTGTGATGCCCACAAGAAGAAGGTGGGCGTGGACTATTATATAACTCGGTGCACAGGAAGTTCAATCAGTTGGAGATAAGATGCGGTTGAGAAAACCAGCACCCAGCAGAGGGGGCCGTCATGACCCCCAATTGAGCAGTTGGAGATTAGACCAGTTGGAGATCAGACCAGTTGGAGAGAAGATGCTGGAATGAGGAACATGTCCCAGAGAGGCTGGGCCCCCAGGCCCCCGGTTGAGCAGCCCAGGAGAACGGGAAAGAAACGCTGTTATGGCCATAAAGGAGGGGGTCAGTATGTTGCAGTTCTGTTCGGTCTCCAACTCTCTCTCACAGATGATACCTTTCGTAACCCTTTCGAACCCTTTCAAATAAAGTGAGAGGTATATTTTCTAAAGAACTGTGTCGCTCTTCTTTATTGTGTCGTCGTTATGATTCTGCATGTATATGTGTATAATTGGTCATGGCTATACAACACGCCGTTACACAAAACAACCACCCAACCATTTGACTGTGTATAATATGTATAATTGTTTATGTTAGTGCAAAAATGAGTGACGTGAGATTAAATAGTTAATGTTACATGGGAAGAGTTGAGACTATTCAACTGTGTGCAAACAAATGATGAATACTAATTTGAATTATTTGTTTTAGAAAAGAATACTTGAAATTATTCAAGTGGATGCAAGCAAATCAGCTCTTGCTTGTTTAAAAATGATGCCAACAAACTTTGATTGAACAAATCATATATTCAGGGTGGAACGATAAAATTGTCGCCCTAGAAAAGATGACATGATTCCATTTCTGTTTAATAAAAACAGGTTTTCTTTTTTTTTTTTTTTTTTTTTTGCTGACCATCTACTAGTTGGCCAGTTATGTACAAATCCCAAGAGCGATATGAGCCCTGTATCATGTCTGAAAGTGACACAATATTTAACGAGCGAGATCGGAGATGCGCCGCTGTAAAACACATGCTCTCTACCGATCCAAGTTATGACAACAGGACCATTGCCAGCACCCTCAAAATGCAAATTTGGATTGCCACGACTAACAGGGACGTGCCCTGGGTGATGAAAACAAAGTTTCCGGCTACGGTTATGGTCTTTGGTGTGGTTTCAAGTGAGGGACGCATCATGCCACCTCACATCTTTGAAGTCGGCTTGAAAGTCAACACCAAAGTGTACCTGGATATGCTGAAGAATGTGGTGATCCCCTGGTGCAATCAGGTGACCGGGGGAAGACCCTGGATGTGCCAGCAGGACTCGGCGCCGGCCTACAAGTTCAAAGAGACCCAGGCTTGGCTTCAGAAGGTGTGCAACGACTTTGTACCCTTCTCTCACTGGCCCCCGCTCTTCCCCCGACCTGAACCCGCTGGACTTCTTAGTTTGGTCATACGTCGAGAACATCACCAACATAACCTCCCTCAACACCAAAGCCGGCCTGATCGCCGCCATCTGCCGAGCTGCCGCCGGCGCTTGAGGAAAAGGCATGCTCCCAGTTCTGGATCCGTATCGAGGTGGTGATTGAGGCTGAAGGCAGCTATATTGAATAGATGCCAGCTCTACTACATAATCAAATTACCTGAATTGATTTTTTCAATAAAAGTTTTATAATAAAGCTGTAATGTTGTTTTCTTTAGGACGACAATTTTATCGTTCCACCCAGTATTTAATATATATATCAACAGGATTTGGCCTTAAATAACCTACAAGGGTTGATATTCAGTAAAACCAACCTATCCACTTCAGTCTGTTCATATCTATCAATCTATCTACATATCTATGCTGGAGCTTTGGGAAACGTGGAGTACCCCTTCATTGATATCACTCCCTGGTTCAGTCTGGCCCAGAGTGGCAGCACTTGATAGAGTCCTATCTCCGAGTCATATAGAACTGAACTGTGTACTTATGTTAAACTGAATTGTTTGAAATAGAACTGTTTGGATATTTAAACTGCGTATTTATGCGTAAGGGAATTGTTGAAATAAAACTATCTATGCGTATAGAAATAGATTTGGCATTAAATAACCTCCAATGGTTAATATGCCCGTGGTGTAATGGTTATTGTCGTAGGAATTGGACACGACGATACGAGTTCAAATCCTGGACGAGACTGATTGTATTTCACATAGCACTAATACCCTTGGGAAAGGTATGAATCCAATTATTCTCCCTCCAGCTATGGGTAAATAGTAGGACAGACTGGGTTCTTCAGCCTTGGTGAGGCAACTAGTCTAGGAGAAGAAAAACTCTGAGTTCAAACCTCTTAAACTCCACTTAAAAATTGACCTTGTGTCATATCCTGCCCGAGCGGAGGGGTTTGTAAATATGATATGCCATAAAACCAAACCAAACCAATCTTTCTACCTATTTCAATCTGCTCATATCTATCTATCTATCTACAAACTATTCGTGTACAAATCATATATATATACGTGTGTGTGTGTGTGTGTGTGTGTGTTCAGAGGAAAGATGGAGAAAACAGAGGTAGTATACGGTCTCCCTAAAGAAAGCCCTAACACTAAAACGATGCTTCACCAAGACATCAAAGCAATGATTTGCTCACCTGGTGGTGACATCGACTTTTTCGACATTGTCACTGGAGACATTGTCACAGCGCCATATACAGGGGTTAGACAAAATGATGGAAACACCAGAATTTTTCAAACAAATTTATTTCAATATGGTTTTGTGATTACAGCCCTCCCGAGAAATCCGGCTTTGTGCTGCTCCCTTTTTACAGTTTTTGAGGAAACTGGGTTCTCAAGATGGTCATTAAGCACTGCTGTAATTTTTGGAGGTGTATTCTTGTGACCCCTCCTATCAATCCACGTAAGATTCCGAAGGTCCCTCTCAGACAGCTTTTGATTTCTTCCAGCGTTTTGCCTCAGTGAGAGGGTTTTTCCTTCTTTCTCAAATGCTGTCATTTCTTTCGAGACAGTACTCGTTGCTACACCAAATAATTTATCATTTTTTCTTACACAAGCGTCTCTCCTACGAGGCTGGGTGTCCCCGTGGTGTAATGGCTAAAGCGATGGACTGCGGAATCGTAGTAAGCGAGTTGAAACTCTTGTCGCGCTATTACGTTCACTTTCGGACAAACACCCCCAGGAAAGGTATGAACCCCCTTATCCTCCCAGCTATGGGTTAAATAGTACCACTACTGTTCTTCTAGGAGAATGGCTTTGGCATTAAATAACTAGAAAGGTGGGTATTCCATTAAACAAGTAACCAAACCATACGAGCACCAATAATTTGACCTCTTTTAATGTCTGATAGATCTGATATTTATTAAATTTATCTGACGGTATCAGTTAAAACAACAATTTTATTCAAATTAGACGAGAAAAATTAATAATAGATTAAAAAACATAAAAATAACAAACGTTTGATAGTTTTAAGGAAGTTTCAAAATAATGATACTAAGAGATTCTTGGTGTTTCCATTTATTTTGTTCAACCCCGGTAGGTATAAATAGGATTTGGCATTAAATAACCGACAAGAGTTGATATACCATAAAATCTAAACAACCACCCTCTCTCTCTCTCTCTCTCTCTCAATTTTTCTCTCTCTCGCGCCCACTCTCTCTCTCTTTTTCTCGCTATCTATCTATCTATCTATCTATCTATCCACAGGGTGCCCCCCCCCAAAAAAAACGGAACCCATTAACTTTTTATTACCCCTAAAAAATAAAGCAAAATAATTCTAATTCTTTTCCTTAGTAGACCAGAACATGTTTGTGAATACTATGGTCCCAATTTTTCGTGCACAGAATCTACTTCATATCCTGAAAAAAAGAAAGAAAAGGCTACAATTAAATTTATGATTTTCAGTCAAAAATATATGGGTTCTGTTTTTTTTGGGTCACCCTGTATCTATCTATCTATCTATCTATCTATTTGTTTGTCCAATTCTTCCCATTAACTTTCCAAATGTTCCATTTCAATCTGTACTTCCGTTAATGTAAAAAAAAAAAAAAAAAAATACAAAAAAAAAAAAAAACCCAGAAAAGTAAAAAAACAAAAAACACAAAAAACAGTTCTACGAAAAAAAAAAAAAAAAAAAAGGAAATAAGTTTCCATCAGACATAAAGTATTATCTACTCCCTCCTACATACATATGGTCACGTATAAACACATTATGGCGGCTGAATATTTCTGTTAAGCCGGTGCATCCCCAAACCAGCCATTCTTATCCATCAACACGCTAATTTATGTCTACAATTTGGATCAGATATCTATCGAGCGTCAGTGCAGGGTTATTCAGAAATGTTGATCAAGTTCATAGGCGTTGATAAACACAAAGAAACGCTTAGAAACCTCCCTCGCGTGCCGAAATTCAAACTGAGCGAAAATAAATAAACAAACAAACAAATAAATAAATAAATAAAAACACACAAAAAAAAAAAAAATATAAAAAACCGACAAAACAAACAAACAAACAAACAAACAAAAAGCAAACAAAAAACAAAACGAAAACAAAACATTTTGGAAACGTTATGTACGACAGGGTTTGTTTGAACGCACAAGACGTTGATCGTACAATTTCTTCTTGTGTGATTAAGGCCTTGTGTCGAAGAGAGAGCACTTCACTGGCTGATGCATAGATATATGCACAAACATCAGCTCGCCCGCATACATGCAAAGATGCACACACACACACACAGTAACTCGCACATGAGCATAGATACAAATACACATATGTTCTCAAACACCCACATCTGTTTATGAGGCGACAAAAGGCCATTCGGGCGATGGTGCGATAATATTTTACCAAAAATAATGTAATTGTAGACGGCCTATTGCTGCTGTTGAAGGTTATAAAAACTGCATCGTCAGCTATATATATATGTATATATGAGAATCGCACAAGTTGTAAGCCTCACCAACAAAGACGAGCCAGGGCTGGGTTTGGCTGGTTGTGTTTTATGGCATATCAACTATTATAGGTAATTTAATCCTGAATCCTGTTTACGCACACACACACACACACATACGCGCACATACATCATCATCATCATCATGTCGTGCCGCAGGCACAGATATCCCTGACCCTCTCTCGCCACTTCTTCCTATCGTTCATCGCCTCTGGCAGGTCTTCGGGGCTACATCCCGTATCCTTACATAGCTGCTGTATGTATGTTCGAGCTGGACGTCCTGCTTTTGCCCGGCCATATGCGGGGGTCCATAGGAGTACATCACTTATGAGCTCGTCCCTGCTTCTCCAACAGTATCCTGCGTGTATGGTTCGTCTAGCTTTGATAGTTTTCGTGATGGGAGGCAGGTGGTCGTATAGTTGGTGCCTTGTTGAGTGTTGCCGTCAGGACTTGTTCAATATTGCTCGCAGCATTCTTGTGTAATTGCCGTCTAGCTTCTTCTCCAGCCGTTTAGTTAGCGTCCAAGTAGTGCATCCATACAGCAGTATCGATACGACCGCTGCCTGGAAGAAACTGCGTTTCATTTTATCGGTCAGGTCTGATTTCCATCTGATCGATAGCCTATCCATAGCTGTCCATGCTTTCGTTAGCCGTGTGTCGATGTCTTTTTCGGTTGATGAGACGCTGCTTCCTAGGTTGGTGAATTTGTCTACCAGTTTCATAGAGTTTCCGTCTAATGTAGAGATGTCGCCTGTTTGATTATAGCACATATATTCCGTTTTGTTTGCATTGACATAGGGGCCTATGCCTGCGGCTGCTCCTTCCAAACTACGCAGTAGTGTTTCAGCTTGGTAATTGTTTTTGCGGGGTACCTTCTGCTTCTTTTCTTTGTTAGCTCGGAGCCGTTCTCTCTGATTTTATCAATCGATGTTCTAAGCACGTAGTCTAGACAGATGATAAAGAGGTATGAGGCTAGCGTGTCCCCTTGTGGTACTCCTGCTACAATGTCAAACGAATAGTGGCAGAGATGATTTGTTGGCACACAGTTAAATGGTTCCATGTATTGAAATGTCATACTACTATTCAAATTTAACATCTATCGTTTGTTTGCGCACAGTCAAATGATTTCAAATATAGTAAATAAACAGTTCTATTTGACCCATCAATAAGTCTCTAACAGGTATGCCAATCTGGGTCAGGGTGGACCTGGGAGTAATGGCAATAAAAGTGGCACTCCAAATTCCCCAAAGCTCCAGGACTAAAGCCTCGACTTCAGAAGCTGTTAAATGTCATATCCAGGACACAAGTTCTATTTGACCCATAAGCTGGACACTAATAATGTGCTACCAATCCAGGTTAGAGTGGACCTGGGAGTAATGGCAATAAAAGGGGTACTCCACATTTCCCAAATCTCCAGGACTGAAGTCTCGACATTAGAAGCCGTTATGTTTCATATCCAGGACATTAGTTCTATTTGAACCATAGACTGGACTCTACTAATGTGCACTAGTTTAGATCAGAGTGGACCTGGGAGTAATGGCTACAATGGGGTACTCCATATACCCCAAAGTTTCATAACTGGAGTATTAACATCAGATGGTTTGGGGTCATATCTAGGATACTCGATGAGGAGGGGTTCTTACTTCTCTGCAGCGATGCAGTAGGTGTATTCTATAGCCCCAGTCAATTGGCCTGAACATTTTTGTTATAGCAACACACTATCACTTTTTATAAGACTAGAAAAACTAATTCGGATTTCTTTCGAAATTTCCGTGACTGTAAAGCCGATACAATGGTGACAGGTGTGCAACAAATGTAAAATATGGGTGAGGCTTTGATCTATTTCAACGACTCGAGTATATATATATATATATATATATATAAGTTATTGATGGTTAAAAACTTATTAATCGCAAAGAAGACATATAGATTTAGGGAAACTGTGGGCATGTTTATTGTAAAAAAAATGTGAACGACCGGTTTTGTCTGGCTCTTATGAAGCTGTTAACGCCAGAAATTTTTTTTAAAATGGGTTATGTAGTGGAAAAAAGTAGAGGAATGGAGAAAGGTGGAGGAAAAAAACACTAAGAGGGGGGTTGTAGTAGAGGTGAACAGATGGTCAGAGACTAATCACATTCAATCCCAACAGACAGTCCCTCTGTTTACAGAGGGAAGGCTGAAGGGATCGAACGTAAAGGGTCTCCAACACTTTTAGATAGAAAATCGAATGTGACCAACTCAGATTACTGAATCGGTCAACATTGAAATCTGCAACACATTCCTTACTATTAATCATGTGCTCCGCTATAGAGGACCCGGATGTATTTGCAAGTTGACCTCTTTTAAGCCCAAGATTTAAAATTCGAGCTGGCAAATGCTGTTTTATGCGCAAATCTTACCGATTAGACGTCCTGCCTATGTAGTCACTGCCACAACTATATGTATATTTATATATAACTGAATTAATATGGTGGGGAGGTAAGACGTCTTTACGCATAGAAGCAAATGCAATACGAGTCGGAAAAATCACTCGTACAGCAGCTGAGATATAACATTTACCAAAAGTGTGTGTGTGTGTGTGTTTTCTGATCTTAGCCCAGATAAACTGCATGTTGATATGAGATTTTTCGCATTTAAATATCTCTTAGAGAATAAAGCAATTTCCAGTCCGATTTGCCACTGAATGGGAATTTTGTGGGGTCTTTATTCGATCTTTTTTTCAATCCTTTAGAATCTTTGTATATATAATCTCTGTACATATAATGAAATTCTAACTGTAATCCCAAATAGTAGCCTCAGAGAGAGAGAGGAACAATATATCCAGGTAAGGTATATAGCATGAGGTATTTCTAGGGTGCCTTGATTTTCTGATAATTAATTTTGACTTGGGGAACTAAAACTTTGCTGTTGAGATGGCGGTAAGAGAACAGCGTTCTCATCTTGGGATCTCTAACTCAATTGACGAAGCTTCGGTTACGCTGATGGTTTCCTCAGAATAATAGAAGAACCCCAAGTAAAAAGGCGTGTCTTGAGTAATACGATAGGGCATCCAGTTGTAAGGCTCCATTTCAGGAGCACTGGGGAGAGGAGAGTACTCCTTCATTGCCATTACTCCCAGGTTCACTCTGATCTTAAGTGGTAGTATCTCTTACTAGTGGTATTTGGGATATTTAAAACCATACAACCATTTACAAACGAGCCATTTTCATTATGAAAAAGGAATTGTTACCTGAAACTATATACGTCTGTATAAATTATTAGTATTTGATAGGAATACTTAATATCAAATAATTGTGTGCAAACAAATGATTATTCTTATTTAATTGGAATAGTTACTTGAAACTATAAAATTGTGTGCAAATTATTTACATTGGATCGGAATGCATGATGCCATATAAGTGTGCAAATTTTTTATATTAGACAGGAATACGTGAAACCAAGTGACTGAGAGCAAATTATTTGTATTAGATAGGAATACTTAATGCCATATAACTGTGCACAAATTATTTGTATTATATAGGAATACTTGATACCATTTAAATGTGTGCAAATTATTTGTATTAGATAGGAATACTTGATACCATTTAACAGTGTGCAAATTATTTGTATTAGATTGGAATACTTGATACCATTTAACCGTGTGCAAATTATTTGTATTAGATAGGAATACTTGATACCATATAACCGTGTGCAAATTATTTGTATTCGATAGGAATACTTGATACCATTTAACAGTGTGCAAATTATTTGTATTAGATAGGAATACTTGATACCATTTAACCGTGTGCAAATTATTTGTATCAGATAGGAATACTTGATACCATATAACAGTGTGCAAATTATTTGTATTAGATAGGGATACTTGATACCATATAACCGTGTGCAAATTATTTGTATTAGATAGGAATACTTGATACCATATAACAGTGTGCAAATTATTTGTATTAGATAGGAATACTTGATACCATATAACAGAGTGCAAATTATTTGCATTAGAAGGGAATACTTGACACCATACAAATATATGCAAATTATTTGTATTAGATAGGAATACTTGACACCATATAAATATATGCAAATTATTTGTATTAGATAGGAATACTTAATACTATATAAATTTGTGCCAATAAATGTTTATTATCATTAAATAGAAATAGTTACTTAAAACTCTAAAATTGTGCGCAAATTATTTAGTAACTATTGCTGCTCGTATGGCTTGGTTACTGTGTTTAATGGAATACCAAACTTTCCAGGTTATTTAATGCCAAAGCCATCCTTCTAGAAAGACAGTAGTGGTGTATGGCTGGGAGAATAAGGGGGGTACAAAATTTTCTTGACGTTATTTGTCCGAAAGTGAACATAATTGTGCAGCTGGAGTTTAAACTCGCTTGCTACGATAGGAATACTTGATACTATATACCTACGTGCAAATTATTTGTATTAGATAGGAATACCTGATACCATATCAATGTGTGCAAATTATTTGTATTAGATAGGAATGCTTGATACCATTTAAACGTGAGCAAATTATTTGTATTTGATAGGAATACTTGATACCATATATCTGTGTGCAAATTATGTTATTAGATAGGAATGCTTGATACCATATAACTGTTTGCAAATTATTTGTATTAGATAGGAATATTTGATACTATTTAAATGTGTGCAAATTATTTGTATTAGATAGGAATACTTGATACCATTTAAACATGAGCAAATTATTTGTATTAGGAATATTGATACCATATCAATGTGTGCAAATAATTTGTATTAGATAGGAATACCTGATACCATTTAAATGTGTGCAAATTATTTGTATTAGATAGGAATACTTGATACCATTCAAATGCGTGCAAATTATTTGTATTAGATAGGAATACTTGATACCATTTAAACGTGAGCAAATTATTTGTATTAGATAGGAATATTGATACCATATCAATGTGTGCAAATAATTTTTATTAGATAGGTATACCTGATACCATTTAAATGTGTGCAAATTATTTGTATTAGTTAGGAATACTTGATACCAAGTGAACGTAATTATGCAGCTGGAGTTCGATCACGCTTACTACGATAGGAATACTTGATACCATATACCTGTGTGCAAATTATTTGTATTAGAAAGGAATACTTGCTACCTTATAAGTTTGTGCAAATTATTTTTATTAGACAAATAAAAACATGCCGTTAAAATGTTTGCAATGGAACGATAAAAATATAAACAGTTATGATTATAATCAAGTTTCTTTTCTTTTTTTTTACAAAAGAATCTACATTTCTGCATTAAATATCCTCTAATGGTTTAGTATGCCGTTAAATAAACCAAATCACACCAAACCTAGAAACTAAATGAAGAAGAAATAGAAAAGTCAATCGCGAAAAAAGAAAGAAAGACTGACAGACAGAAAGAAAGAAAGAAAGAAAAAACATTTCTAAATATTTCGGTTGATTCTGTTTTACGTGGTATATATATTTGGAACGTTTTATTACAACAACCTTCATTGTGACTCGAATGATATTTTCAAGGGCAGAACAATTTTTTACTGTTTTCTTATCTTTTTTTTTTTCTTTTAGAAACGTGAACATTTTCCAACCAATAGAATTACAATATAACTATATGCAAACAAGATATTATTATCATATAGGTTAGTTGGTTATTTTATTTAAAGACATATCAGCCCTTGTGAGATATTTATTGCCCAATGTTCTATTTTTGTATTTAGGATTTCTTTATTTCTGTATTCAGGATGTAATAAATTAAAGCTGGCAACCCCAGTCGAAGGCGACCCGAAGGCTCCCTTTTCAATAACTAATACACCGAGGTGTAGGGGAGGGCGCAATTCCTTTCCTTTGCCCAGTCGGCTGGGGCTGTAGAATACACTGACTGTAGAATACACTGACTGCACCTCTTCAGAGGGGTAAGACCCCCCGCAACGAGTGAACTGGATATGACACTAAACAATCTGATGGTGAGGTTCCAGCAGTGCTGGAGCTTTGGGGAATGCGGAGTACCCCTTCATTGCCATCGCTCCCAAGTCCACTCTGGCCCGGAGTGGTAGCACCTGATAGGGTCCTATCTATGGGTTAAATAGAACTAACAGCATACTTATGCTAAAATGAATTGTTTGAGTAAACTGAATAGCTTGAAATAGAAATGTTTTTGACAATTAAACCGCACTTACATTTAAACTGCATGCTTATGCTTAGCTGAATTATTTGAAATAGAACTGTTTTTCGACATTAAAACTGTATTTACTCTTAACTGAATTGTTACATATAACTGCTTGAATAGTTTGAAATGGAAATGTTTTTGACAACTGAACTGTGTATTTATGCTGAACTGAATTGTTTTAAATAGAAGCGATTTTTTACATAAAAATGGATTTGGCGTTAAATAACCTACAAAGGTTGATATGCCATAAAACCCAACAAACCAAATCAAACCAACCAAAGTATTCCTTTCCTTGGATTCTTTTAGTTTATAATGGCATATCAACCTTTCTGGTTTATTTAATGCCAAATCCATATTTCTAGAAAAATGGTAGTGGAACTATTTAACCCATAACTGGAAGGATAATAGGGTTCATACATTTCCCAAAGGGTATTTATCTGAAAGCGAACGTAATAGCGCTACTGAAGTTCGAACTCGCTTACTTCGATTCTGCAGTCCAGTGTTTCAACCATTACACCACGAGGACAGCCCCCTTTTTCCAGGATTGCTCCAAATTACCATTGATACGTACCTTATAATACTGAGTGTCAAGCAAAGAGGTATCAGGTATCATATTTTGAATCTTTGGTAAAACTCGACCAGGGATTGAACCCCGGTCTCCCGGGCCATAGGTGAACACTCTATTCTGTCGCCAATGTAGATCAATAAACTGGTAGAAATATATTTCATTCCCAGTTTCTCTTGACACAGCCATATCCTTTGTGTACCTTTTATGATTAAAAGGGTTAGGTGTTTGTTTACCACATGAATAATACGTTTGGGACTTAACTATATTGTCAGTAAGTATTGACATGACCAGCCGATTGATCGAATCAGGCCTCTGGGGTATAAGAACGGTTTATTATGGTAGTGGTGAATTGTTAGTATTGTCGGGAAATTTTGAAGTTTGTAAACTGATTCTTTTTCTTCTTACCCCAGCACATGTTATCTGTCGAAGCTGTAAGTGAATCAGGGACGGAAGGAAAAAACAGGGGTACCTTTACAATTAAACTTTATTTTGGTGTTTACAACTATTCTGTAATGGGGAATGTTTTCCGGAACCAGTAGAAATAGTCGCGTTTCCCAGACACGGCGTTGAAGTAATGTATAGAATCATTTTTGGCAATTACAAGTTCGAGGGTTCGTTGTATGTCTAGCAGAGGCTGCAACAAGTTGAAGACACGGTGTGCCATTAAGTCCCGGGACTTAGTGAGCATGTGCTCTCCCCACTACCAGCCGAGAGAAAAAGGTCCGTCCAATCGAAGTGGTAAATATTTAAAAGGAAAAAATTCTCTTTGACTTCAAGAAACCTCTCTTTTTAGGAATGAGCCGATTTCGCTTCCTGTCAGAGGCCTCTTAGGAAACTGTTACTTTTTTGCGTTTATTTTTTTTTAATTCCCTTTAATCCCCACACCTCTTCGACTGCCCGTCTAGCCCAAGTAAGGCCCGAAGAAGAGTATTGCAGGTCACATGAAAACTTAGTATCTGGATCAAGGACCACCCACCCATCGGGATTCCGTCTTCAGACAAAAAAGATCTCAATCTGCGGTCAATAGGGGGCGTCATTGGGTGGTGGTCCTATCCCTCAGTAGAAATGCAATCGGCGTACTCTACAGGCCCAGTCAACAAAGTGGTTAGATACTTGTGTATAACTTTTTTGTATCAAATATGAATATTTGATATCATATAACTGTTTGGTTTAGTTTCTCGGTTTTAATGGCATATCAACCTTTGAAAGTTATTTTATGCCAACGCCAGCTTTCTAGAAGAATGGTAGTGATACTATTTAACCAATAACCGTAAGGAAAAGGGGTTTCATACCATTCCTAAGGCTATTTGTTCGAAAGTGAACGTTATCGTGCGACTAGATTTCGAACTCGCATATTACGATTCCGAAGTCCATCGCTTTAATCATCGCACCACGAAGACCCCCCCGTATAACTGTGTGCAAGCAAATAATTATAATTATCGAATAGCAATAGTTACTGGAAACCACGTAAACTAAATAAAGTTGGCGACCTTAATCGAGGGCTATCCGAAGTTCTCCCTTTTAAAAAGCTGCTAAGCCGTGGTTTAAGGGAGGGCGCTACTCCTTTCCCTGGATTGCTCCACTTTACCCTTGAAACGTACCTTATAATGCTGAGTGTTAAACAAGAAGGTATCAACTATTATTTTTGAGTCTACGTCATGACTCGACCTGGGATTGAACCCAGGTCTCTCGGGCCATTTGCAAACAGTCTAACCACCTATCCAATATGTGAAAATTAATTGTATTAATAGGAATTCTTGCTACACATAGGTCAGTGCAAATAAAACTGCTTTTGGAAAACAAAGAACAAACTACAAATGAACAAGTGTCTAAAAGTCATGAGACGTATAAAAAATTTTTTTGATGAAGAATGAACATTTTTATTATTTCTTTGTTGCTGTTCTTTCTGTGTATTCAGTTAATGTCGTATATTTCTTAAATTATTTTTTCAATCCGTATATTAGTGAAATATGCATATATATTGTTATCACTAACCCTGCTACATAATCTGGAACGAGCAGCTGGTTGCCTCCATGTCAACGCAGGTAAGACGGAATACATGTGCTTTAATCAAAGAGGCGATATCTCCACACTAAATAGTATTTCTCTGAAACTAGTGGACAAGTTCCCCTCCCTCGGATGCAACCGAGAAAGACATCAACACACGATTAGCAATGGCATGGACAGTAATCGATAAGCTATCGGTCATAAGGAAGTCAGACCTGACTGATGAAATAAAACGGAGTTTTTATCAAGCATCGGTCGTGTCGGTACTGCTATAGGGATGCATTACATTGACGCTAACTAAGCTTATGGAGAAAAAACTTGACAGCAATTGCACAAGTGAGCAATATTGAACAAGTCCTGGAGGCAGCACCCCACAAAGTAGCAGCTGTACGGTCACCTACCACCCATCATGAAAAGTATCCAAGGTAGACGAACCAGATACGCGGGACACTGTTAGAAAAGTAAGGACGAACTCATAAGCGACGTACTCCTGTAGACCTCTTCATATGGCCGAGCAAAGGTAGGACGACCAGCTAGAACCTATATACAGCAGCTTTGTGCCGATACAGGATGTAGCCTCGAGGACCTCCCGGGAACGATGGACGATAGAGACGGGTGGCGAGAGAGAGTCAGGGAGATCCGTGCTATCAGCGGAACATGATGATGATGAAAAGTGAACACCCTGATGATGATGCATGGAATATGTTGTGTGACGAGAACAGCCTGTGCAAAAGGAAGGAAGGAACATGTATGTCTGCCGAATAAGTTAAATTCATATCTCTCGGAAAATTAATAATTGCAAAGAAAGAGTGTTGGGAGGTATTGTTTCGTATTAACCCTTGACCTGTGTTTATAAACGGAAGCAGTCACGTGGTTCAGTGGAAATGTGTGGACGTTATGAAATGGTATAAATATATATAAAGAGTATCAGGTATTAAATAACCTACAATGGTTGATATGCCTTAAACCTTACCAATCAAAATCGTATATATTTGATATATATGTATGAAGAGAATTTGGCATTAAATAACCTACAATGGTTGATATGTCATAAAACCAAACCAAACTAAAAAATATCATATATGTTTGATAAGTATGTATAAAGAGAATTTGGCATTAGATAACCTACAATGGTTGATATGCCTTAAATCTTACCAAACAAAATCGTATATATTTAATATATAATTATAAAGAGGATTTGGCATCAAATAACCTACAATGGTTGAAATGCCATGAAACCAAATCAAAACCAGCAAAATCATATATATTTGATATTTATGTATAAAGCGGATTTGGTATTAAATAACTTAAAATGGTTGATATGTCATAAAAGCAAACCAAAACAAAAAAATTCATATATGTTGAATATATATGTCTAAAGAGGATTTGGCATTAAATAAACTGCAAAGGTTGATATGCCATAAAATCCAAATAAACCAAATCTTATATATTTAATACATATGTATAAAGAGGATTTGGCATTAAATAACCTACAATGGTTGATATGCGATGAAACTCAAGCAAACCAAATCATATATATTTAATATATATGTCTAAAGAGGATTTGGCATTAAATAACCTACAATGGTTGATATGCCATGAAATCCAAGCAAACCAAATCATATATATTTAATATATATGTATAAAGAGGATTTGGCATTAAATAACCTATAATGGTTGATATGCCATGAAACCCAAGCAAACCAAATCATATATATTTAATATATATGTATAAAGAGGATTTGGCATTAAATAACATGCAAAGGTTGATATGCCATAAAATCCAAACAAACCAAGCCCAAATATCAGGATTCAAAATTATTCTCAAAAGAAATTCTATTTTCAATTCATTTCTTCACAGTGGATTCTTTCCCTTCGATTTTTAATTAGAAAAAAAGGAAATAAAAAAGAAAAGAAAAAAGAATACGTTTATTGTCCTCAGTTTTAGGATTGATCGTATTCCTCGGTATTTAGCTAATGAAGCAGAAGGATCTTTTCCTTCTTGTCAGGTGAGACGAGATAATGAAGCGGAAAAGCAGCGACTGAAGAACGACATATTTGTCGGTGAATTTCTACCTAATGACACGGTTAATGGAGGCGCTTGTGGCGCAGCGATTATTGTAATAGAAAATAAACCCGACGCACTGAGATGAAATCCAGCATTTTGGAAATACAGAAATCTATCCTTCCCCTCACCCTCCGGCTAGTTATATTAATATAAATGGATAGACTGGACTCTGTTGACTTGTAGGGAGATAAACCAGCCTAGAAGGTAATAACTTAGAATAAAAAAGAGAAAAAAAGAAAGAATAAAGAAAAAGAAACGACAAAAAAAAACATACAAAAACACTGATTAAAACCAAAAAATTTTTTTTTTAAATTAAAAAAAGGATCTAAATAAAAATAAAGTCTTAATATATGCATAAAGTTTAAAAAAAAACCCACATAGAATTTAAAAACAGAAAAATCTGAATTTAAAAACAATAGATCAAAAAGTGTTGATTAAAAAAAAAAGAAAAATATCTTTGGTTTAAAAAAAAAGGTTTAAAAACAAAATAGACTCTAAATTCAAAGACAATTTTTTAAAAGTTTGTATTTCAAAATTAAAAAAGAAAAACCTCTGAAAGAAAGAAACAATTTCGAATTTCGGCCTCCACCCCACGTCAAATAAAACAGCCGGAGTTTAAATATGTTATACCAATTAAACTGAATTTTAAAGAAAGAAAAAGTGCATTAAGCTTGCTCCTTAACCACCAAAATGAGCTCCCCACTCAACAAAACAATTCTGATAAAAAAAAAAAGCCCTGTGTAGTTGCGGTCCTTTTAAACTTGGTTTGATTTAGTTATGTTTGGGTTTTATGGTATATCAACCATTATAGGTTATTTAATGCCAAATCCATTTTTATGCATAAAACAGTTCTATTTCAAACAATTCAGTTTAGTATTAGAACACAGTTTAAATGTTAAAGACATTCCTATCTCAAGCAATTCAATTTAGTTAACAAAGTTAACTAGTTCCAAGTATTGCTATGTATCACTAACAATTCAATTAAACATCAGTCATTTATTTACACACAGTTAAAGGTAAAAACAGTTCTATTTCAAACAATTCAGTTAAGCCTAAGCACGCAGTTTAAATATCAAGACAGTTCTATTTCAAAACAATTCAGCTAAGCATAAGCATACAGTTTAGTTCTATATGACCCATAGATAGGATCCTATCAGGTGCTACCGCTCAGGGACCTGAGTGGACCTGGGATCAGTGACAATAAATGGGTACACTGCATTCCCCAAAGCTCCAGCATTACTGAAGCCTCATCATCAGATTGTTTAGCGTCATATCCAGAACACTCGTTGGAAGAGTCTGACCTTTCTGCAGAGATGCATTTCGTGTATTTTGCGACCCCAACCGACTGGGCCTATTAGCGTTTGATTGTGGTCGTTGGAAATGGACACGGCGACACGAGTTCAAATCCTGGACGAGACTGATTGCATTTCATATAGCACTAATGCCCTTGGGAAAATTTAGCGGCAGTTAAGAAATTGCTATTGTTTGTAGCGTGGAAATGTTGTAACGTGCGTGTGTGTGTTTACGTTGAGTTGTTTCCTCACTAAGTGTGTAATTCCCTCGCTAATAGTTGTTAGTTATATAAAGTTGAGAAGTTCCAAGATGTCGATGTCGAAATGTTATTAGGAATAGTTTTTATTTGCAGCATGGAAAATATAGTTTGCGTTTGTACTGCAAGTCTCGTAGGAAGGTTGTGAGTAAAGAGGCGAAATGGAGTTATGTGAAAGTTGAAATAGCAGCGTGGGTTGTTGGACGTGCGAGGGAATGTGTTCGCCGTAGTTTAGCGAAAGTCTTGTTTGCCGTTGGAGGAAATAAACTTTGGGGTCACCGTGAGTTTTGTGTGTCTGGTGGATTTGGGGAGAGGCGTGCGTTGTCTCCATTAAAGTGGCCCAGAAGTGAAATGAGAGCTAGGTGCCAAGAGTGGAATTAGGCATTTCATCGACATAGCCAATTTTGGGGGTGACATAAAGTTTTTCCTGTGTGTGGCGTATTGAATGTATCTAATTTATATTCAACTGAGATTCCTTGGTCTAACAGAAATAGACGCAAGGAATCCATAAATTAGATAGGTTCCCTCATGTGTCCATGCTGCTGCTGCCATTGAGGAACGGCCAGTGGGACGTCAGCACTGGACGGCTTTGTTCAGCCAAAGAGACTGTTTTTGGCAGCTTACCCAATTTCTGGTGCCCGGAAAGGTTGAATAGGATAGGTCATCCTGATTGGGTGAAATTATGCGTCGAATTAAATTGCGTGGCAAACCAAAATTCCTTCAGCAACAAAAGGAATGAATCCAATTATTCTCTTTCCAGCTATGGGTAAATAGTTGAGCAGACTAGGTTCTTCAGCCTTGGTGAGGCAACTAGTCTAGGAGAAGCTAAACTCTGAATTCAAACCTGTTAAACTTCTTTTAAAAATTGACCTTGTGTCATATCCTGCCCGAGCGGAGGGGTTGGTAAATATGATTAGCGTTTGTTAGGCAGACTAGAATTTATATTGGATGAGAATAGGTGAAACCAAATACCTCTACAAATTATTTGCATTTAATGATTCCTTAAATAGGATAACCCATAAGGAGATGATATGCCGTAAAGCAAATAAACCAAATCAAATTATTAATAGTACAGACATGAAACTCTAGTCCCCTACGAAATAATCTCCTCCGGATGCAATGCACTTGTTGTACAGTTTTAACAACTTCTCGAAGGCCCCATGGAATTCCTCTTGTGTGAGCGTGTCAATGACATTCGTCACAGCCTCTTTCATCTCCTCAATTGTCTCATAACGATAGCCTGTGAGCTTAGAGAATAATCAAAAGTCACAGGGAGCAAGGTCTGGACGATAGGGAAGGTGAGCAACTCTCTTGATGCCCATTTTGGTCAAATAGTCTGTGACAAGGATGGAGTTGTGGACTGGTGCATTCTCCTAGTGGAAATGCCACTGACCCGATTTGAAAAGTGCTGGCCTCTTCCGACGGAATCTCTTCCTGAGCTCCCTTAAAACCTCAACATAGTAACCCTAACCCTAACCCTTTGGCCAATCAACTGTGGTGTATTGACTTCCTTACTCGTCCCACACCTCTAATCATCCCTCACAGACTTCTTGCCTTCCTTGAATCTCTTATGCCACTTAAAAACGGAAGTTCGATTCATGCAAGATAGTCGAAAAGCAGTCTGAAGCATTCCATAGGTTTCTGTGGCATCATTTTTTCCAAGTTTAAAACAGAATTTTATTGCATATCGTTCTTCTAAAGTGTCAGATTGCATTTTTGAAATTCACCAGCAATGACAATCAGGATTTAGTAGGGTGTATTCCAATTCCTGCTGTAGCTGTTCATTTAAATCTGAAATCATAAGAATTGGTCAGTCATCTTATAAGATGTATAACAATGACACGCTGAATTTTCAAGAATCTCCGCTAATTTTAAATGCCTATATGAAAAAGTCTGGAAACTTATCGTATGCACCTCGTACATAGTATTTTCCTTTAATGCACTTCGTTTACTAGTTTCTCTTAAGATACCTTATACAAGACTGATTTGAAGGTGTTCATCTTTTCTTCTACCCCACCTGCAAGAAAGACCAGAAATATTCTGATACGCACACTCATCTCTTCTTGCCCAGTCAGCTTAGGCTGTAGAACACACCGAATGCAACTCTGCAGAGGAGTAAGACCACCTCCCAACGAGTGTCCTGTATATGACACAAACCAATTTGATGCTGGAGCTTTGGGGAATGCAGAGTACCCCTTCATTGACATTGCTCCCAGGTCAAATGTGGCTCGGAGTGGAGTTAAAGAGAACTTAACTGCGTACTTATGCAAAACTGAATTCTTTGAATAAGAACTGTTTGACTAAACTGAATAGATTGAAATAGAAATGTTTTTGACAATTACACCATGTACTTACATTTAAATTGCGTACTTATGCTGAACTGAATTGTTTGAAATGGAACTATTTTTGTATGTTAAACTGAATTGTTTGAAATAGAACTGTTTTTGGCATTGAAACTGTACTTACGCTAAACTGAATTATTCAATATAAAACTGTTTTGACATTTAACTGTGTATAAAGAAAATCTACACTTATACTAAACTGAATTATTTGAATCAGAACTGTTTGACAAAACTGAATAACTTGAAATAGACATGTTTTTGACAGTTAAACTGTGTAGTCATGCTAAAATGAATTGTTTGAAATAGAACTGATTATTTCTATAAAATGGATTAGGCATTAAGTAACCTACAAGTGTTGATATGCCATAAAACCCAAAACAACCAAACCAAATCATGCACAGGAAATAATCACCCGTTTTTTGAAATCTGAGGTTATGTAACAACCCCACCCGGGATCTCATATTATTAGCCAAAACATGCAGATAGAGGGCCAGGTACTAACCCAAATAAACATTAAAATATCTAGACTTCGCAGTCGGCAAAAAACATACTAGATATGAAATTAGCTACAAGGTCATCAAATGCCTTCAGCGAGCTGAGAAAGTGTGTCTGGGTCAACAAAGAGCTCACCATAAAAACTTAATGAGCTATGTACCGTACCATAGTTCTCTCAACCCTCCTGTGGCGCAGAAACTTGGAGGGTATTCAAAGCGGCTGCTCAAAGATTTCACGCCTATGTGATGCGTCACTTGCAGAAAATACTAAATACTAAGTGATAGTTTATCCTGATATGGCACAAAAAAATCTGATGGTGAGGCTCCAGTAATGCTGGAGCTTTGGGGAATTCGGAGTATCCTTTCATTTCTATCGCTCCCGGGTCCACTCTGGCCTGGAGTAAAAGCATCTGTTAGGATCCTATCTATGGGTCACATAGAACTCTTTGACATTTAAACTGAAAGCAAACAAAGGACTTAGGCTAAATTAAATTGTTTGAAATAGAACTGATTGATCATTTAACTGTGTGTAAACAAATGACTGATGTTAAATTTAATTGTTTGTCATATTTAGCAATACTTGGATTGATTTAACTATGGACAAAAGAATGAGCTTTGGCTTGTTTAAAAATGTTATCAGCAAAATATGTTTACAAATCATAAATATTCAATACATATGTTTAAAGTGGATTTGGCATTAAATAACCTACAATGGTCGATATGCCATAAAACCCAACTCAACCAAATCAGATATATTTAATATATATGTATAAAGAGGATTTGGCATTAAATAACCTACAATGGTTAAACCAAATCCAATAGACAAATAGTCCCGCTTCCATCTTTTAAAATATAAAGTTATTTTACTTCTGAATTAGATATACTAGAATTTCCTAATTTCTGGGGTAGTTATATGTACATATTTATATAAATTCAAGTAGTTTTATCTTTGCGTTACATTTTCATTTGGTTTCAATACGGCAAAGTTTGGTCATAGATATTATCTTATAATATCCGTTTCGATTATAAAACGTTCCGCTAGAAATAATAAAATCCTGGCATCTCTGGTTTAGAAGTGAATTAGGCTTTTATAATATGATTATCAGAGCTATTCATTTTAATGGGTGGTAGTGTATAGATGTGATTCTCGGCTGTGTTGTCAGTTTGTGTCTGAGGGGGAAAAATAATGAACTCAGTGAGAAATATTTTTATCGATTGAAATTATCCTTGACTTTATAGCAGCCTAAATATTTCGAGATATATCGATATAGTTTTATAATCGTAGAATTGCATACAACTCATCTAAACACCATCGAAACGTGATCTGCTGTTAACTGAGCGGTAGAAAATCCTGTTATGCGTCGTCAAGCAATACGGAGCGGAGAGATCTGCCAATTGCTCTTAAAGACCACATTCCAAACGAAACATAAGGTGGCTCGCGTGTTTGTACTAATTAGCTCATATGCCGACGGAATCCCCCCCCACACACTCACTCTCTCTCTCTCTCTCTCTCTCTCTCGCTTTTTCTCTCTTTCTCTCTCATATACACGAGGTGCAGACATGAATTTATTAGTATGAATCAAGTCAACGAAAGTTACATCAGTTACATTATTGTACATTATCAAATAAATTATATCATTGTTACATAGTACGTTATCATAATGATACTTCGATAGCAATATCTCATCGACAGAAAGCGATGTCAACACAATTAAAACACAGGCGGCTTATGGCAGGCTATCAACCAGATGAAAATCTGATCTCTGTGCTAGAATAAAACGAGAATTCTTCCGAGTTTTAACCGTGTCATTACTACTGTAAGGTATCATTAACAATTCAATTAAACACCGATCACTTGTTTACATATAATCAAGTTATCAAACAGTTCTGTTTCTGGCAATTCAATTTAGCATGAGTCAACAACGTTAAATGGTTCCAAGTATTGTTATCTATCATTAACTATTAAATTAAACATCAGTCATTTATTTACATGATGTTAATGATCAAACAGCTCTATTTCTAACAATTCAGTCTTTTCTTTGTCCTGAATTTGAATGTCAAACAGTTCTATTTGACCCATAACACTCCAGGCCAGAGTGCACCTGGGAGCGATGGCAATGAAGGAGTACCCTGCATTCCCCAAAGTTCCAGCATTACTGGAGTCTGACCGTCAGTTTAATGTCCTATCTAGGACACTCGTTTGGTGGGGGTGGTCTTACCCGTTTGGAGAGCTGCAGTAGGTGTATCCTACAGCCCAACCGACTGGGCCAGGGACCACATTGGGGCAGAGTAGACCTGGGAGTAATGGCAACGATGTGGTAACTCAATGCTGCCGAGAACTCCGAAACGTGAGCATCACAACTGGGAGCGTTTAAATGACATACACAAAACCCCTTTTTTGAGAAAGTTTTTCTTCTCTACACTGGGGGCAGTGGACCAATTCTAACACCCAAAGACAGACCGAGAGTAAAGACTAGGATCGAACCCGTTTATCTCTTCCGTCTTGGCACATAAATACAAATACATACTCGGTAGATATATACACATACATATTCGGCACTAACATACACATATATACTCGACACACGCATACATATACACTTTCGGCACACTCATACATATGCATAGTCGGTACACGTATTCACATACATATTCAGCACACGCATACATGTACAATCCAGGTACATACACACACACACACACACATATATATATATATATATATATATGTATATATTAAGCACATCCTAGGCAGATGAATACAAATACATATTAAGCATTATATACACAAACATACACATATATACATACTTGCCACACGCATACAAATACGTACTCGGCAGACATATACACCTACATACTCAACACACCTAGCCATATACAATTTCGGCATTCATACTAAGCCCAACACACACACACACACACACACACACACACACACACACACACACACACACACACAAATATATATATATATGTATCTGGCACATGCATATACGTACATGCTCGGGATATTAATACACATACGGTCTTGGCATACGCTTACATATACATACTTGGCGGACATATAAACACACATATTCGGTTTGGTTTCTTTGTTTAATGGCATATCAACTCTTTTTAGGTTATTTTTTATTTTATTTAATGCCAAAGCCATTCTCCTAGAAGAACAGTAGTGGTGCTATTTAACCCATAGCTGGGAGGATAAGGGGGTTCATACCTTTCCCAAGGGTATTTGCCCGAAAGTGAACGTAATAGCGCGACTGGAGTACGAACTCGCGTACTACGATTCCGCAGTCCACCGCTTTAACCATTACACCACGAGGACACCACCACACATATTCGGCACACGCACACATGTGCAATCCAGGTACACACACACACACACACACACACACACACACACACACACACACACACATATATATATATATATATATATATATATATAATAAGCACATGCATAGACTTACATACGAGGCAGATGAATACAAATTCATATTAAGCACTATATACACCTACATAGGCATACGCCTACATATACACAGTAAGCAAATACATACGCCTACATATACACAGTAAGCAAATACACATATATACATACCTGGCACACGCATACAAATACATTCTCAACACACGCAGACATATATATTTTCGTCACTCATACTAACAACACACACACACACACATTATATATATATATATATATATATATATATATATATATATATATATATATATATATATATATATACTCGATACGCGCATACATATACACTTTCGGCACCCTCATACATATGCATTGTCGGTATACGTATTCACATACATATTCGGCACACGCATACATGTGCAATCCACGTACACACACACACACACACACACACACACACACACACACACACACACACACACACACACACACACACATATATATATATATAATAAGCGCATACATAGATTTATATCCTAGGCAGATGAATACAAATATATATTAAGCACGTATATACACAAACAAAGTATGCTCAGGCATACGCCTACTCGGCATACGCATACAGATACACCGTAAGCACATACACATATATATATATATACTTGCCACACGCATACAATTACATTCTCAGCAGACATATACACATACATAGATGATATACGCATACACATACCCGGCACATGCATATATATATATATATATATATATATATATATATATATATATATATATATATTCTCAAAAATATTTACGTCATAGCTTTGCGAATGTTTTATTATTTGTGGAATTCATATTAATCTTCAAAGTGATATCTTATCGAGTGCAGTTCTGACTAAAAATCAAAGCGGATATTATGATGCGATATTTTCCTCAGAAAAATGGAGAACAGTGAAAAAAAAATGCTAATTGAAGAAATTGAAAAGACAGGTGTAATAAATTCGACAGCCTTCGGCCAAAATTACTTTTCAACATATCACCGAACACACACACACACACACACACACACACACACACACACACACACACACACACACACACACACACACACACTCTCTCTCTCTCTCTCTGTCTCTCTCTCTCTGTCTACCTCTCTCTCTCTATATCATCATCATTATCATCATCATGTTGTGTCATTAGAATTGATTTCTTTGACTTTATCTCGTTATTCTTCTCTATCGTCCATCGCTCCTGGCAGGTCCTCTAGACAACATTCTGTGTCCAAACAGAACAGTTGTTGATGAGTTCTAGCAAGTCGTCCAACACCTGCTCGTCCGTGTGATGGAGTCCACAGGAGAACATCCCTTATTACTTTGTCCCTACTCTTCCACCATTGTCCTGCATGTCCCCTTTATCTAATTTTGGATAGGTTTTGAGATGGAAGGTTAATGGCCGTACAGCTGCTGTTTTGTGAGATGTTGCATCCAAGATTTGTTCTATACACTATTCTATTTATTCTCTATACACTTAATCAGTGTTCATGTAGTGCATCCATATAATAGTAAGGACACGACCACTGAATGCTCATACTCAGAAACTTAAGAAGGCACAACCTAAATTAACTAAAGCATACCTAAAAGAACAAATAGAATACTTTCAGAATCAAATGGGTAAGATTAGAACCTTGCTATCGAATAGTGAAGAAAACAGTGAATGAAGTGAGTAAAAAAAGAGCACATACAGAGTTAAACTAAAAGCCCTCAGCAAAAAAGAACGAATACACACGTGGAAAGATCATTACAAGAATCTGTTTGGGAAATTCCCCAAAGTTACTGATAAATCTATTACAAAAATTGATAACCAACTTGACATCAATATATATAAATATATATATATATCATGTCATCATCACCATCATCATGTCATGCCGCTAGCTTGGATAATAGTTGTTTGAGCTCTGTAGCTGATTTTTCGAACACTGGGACCAGGGCTCCAACCTCAGAAGGACGCACCCCATTTTTTTACCCGCGCGAAGAGCGATGCGGTTTATGTATGTGGTTTGAGTGTCGGTCATGGTTATCTTTCTATAGATGCCACTCTAATAGATGAGCAGCAGTAATTCCTCGACCGAACTGACGATCCTGAGCGTTGAACCGCAAGACTCATACGTCCAGGACCACCTTTTCGTCCATCATGCTGCTTCCCATGTGTACGTAGAAAAAAAAGGGGGGGGGCTTTCTTTTCCTGTAAGTTTTAACTTAGTTAAAGTCCAAGACATGTATATTTATAAGAGTTTTTGGGTATATTTTCACATGTCTTCTGATACTGGCCCTAACATGTTTTTTTTTTTTTGGTATTGGGACTTTCTTTACTCAGGCTGTTTTGTTCTGTTTTTTTCTTCTTCTAAACAACTATGTGGGGGCGTTCAGTGGGCATTCTAAGCTTTTAGAAAAGACTCAAACATGTGCCGAGCATGATAGCACCCTTGACCAGGGTCATATATTCAATTTGGATTTACGGTAAAAGTGTCTTTACATTTAAAACACACTGTAGAAGCGGCATTTTACAAAGAATAAAATAGCATACAATTTTGTAAAATTTTCGGCATTTTAAATTATTAAGACATTATACTAACCAGTATTGGAACCTTTGGTTTTCGGGTGGCATAAATTAGATCTTCATCTCTGCCGTTCTGCTCTACCGTTTAGTCATTAATGAATTTAAATAAAATTTGGGAAGGTCTACTACTTGGGGAGGGGGACAATAGTTATTTCGTCATTTTTTGGGTTTTTCTTCTTTTTTTTTTTTTGGTGACATTGGGACTTTAAGATAAATTTATTTTAAATAATGAATAATATAAATGACATTCCATTGTTTATTTAAAACCATCTTCAGGTCAGTGTTCGTATGTGATTCTATATCTCATCTGAAAATTATTTTCAAACGAAAAAACGAGAACACGTTGCCATGTTATTCATATATCAATAAATACATCTTCAAAATATCTTGCTATAAAACACCCCCCCCCAAAAAAAAAACAAAAAACAAAAACAAAAACAAAAAAAATCATATACATATATAAAGCTATATATATATATGCATATGTAAAGCTATATATATATATATATATATATAGCTGTAACAGTTTGTTTACAGCGATAAGATAGTTTTACAAGAACATGAAAGCAATGGTTTGGTCACCTGATAGAGACACCGACTTCTTCGACAATGTCACTAGTGTCTTGCAAGGAGATACAACAGCGTCATATTTGTTTATACTCTGCCGAGACTATATATTTCAAACGTCGATAGATTTGATAAAAGGAAATAGTTTCCTATAAAAAAAAGCAAAAAGTAGACGATATCCCGCTGACAGAGCTGATAAATATTTTGATCGATTTTCATCTTATTTGCGTTTCATAGATATCTTATTATATATATATATATATATATATATATATGTATACACACACACACATACACACACTCAGAGTAAATCAGCCTTTCCAGACGCAGAAAAAGCTCCCCAAACCATAACTATTCCTCCTCCAAATAGTCTTTAAAAAAACAGCTGCTTCTCCTTTCTAAAATCATGCCAATAACATTGGGCGCCATCGAATCGATCCAAATTAAACTTTTTCTCATTAGAAAACACCACGGTTTCCCTTTTCTCCATTGTCCATATCATTTTTTTCTTTACCCAATCTCTGCGCATCTTTTTGTTTAGCACTTAAAGCTGGAGTTATCTCCCTGTTTCGATGTACGAGATTTGGCGATTCATGGAGAAATTGGTGAATTCTTCTTGGAGTGATGGGTAAATACTGAGATTTTTGCAGATCTCATGAGCTTGATCATTCTTCAGAAGCTTCTCGAAAAAGTTGACATCTGGCTGCATTTGTAATTTTTGGTGGACGACCTGGACGTTTTTTAGTGCCATACATTTCAGGGTCCTGTAGATAATTTCTCACAACTCTTCGGGACCTCGACAATTCTCTTGCAATGAAACTTATTGCCAGAAATTTGTCCTTGTTCATTTTCATCAAGTGGGGAGTTCCTAGGCTTTTTGCAATAACTGAATTCAATTATGAAATGTTTAAATAGGACTCACATAGCTTAAAATCATGACAAGAGTCTTTTTATAATCTGCGCATGCACTTATTCTTCTTTTGGCATAATAAATTATACCAGATATGCAATTTTCCAAAACTGTCTTTCCGCCATCAAAACCGAAGTTTTGTTGATAAAATTCTTTTGGTGGAAAGTTGTTATAAAATTGAATATGTATTCTAATAACCATTAGACATAGCTACAACGCACAAATTTTCAGAGGAATTTGTACAATAAGAAAATTATTAACAATTTTATGAGGTGTATTTTACTTATTTCCAACACTGTATATATATATATATATATATATATATATATATATATATATATATATAGTGCAATTGGAAGGAAATTCTAACCTGGTTAAATTGTCATTATAAATCTATTTCGCCGGAGAATATTATTATAATCTCCGTCTTCTCAGATGACAATACATGTTCGACTTCAGGTTGCAAAACAGCAAATGAGTATTACAGTCTATATGTGTATGAAAAAACCCCAAAAAACATTCTATGTGAATTTTGAATTCTCAGGCGAGGGTAAAGAGGGTCAAAACAATAAGGTGTTTGGAACATTAAGAAACCAGAACAGGTTGTTCCTGTAAATCGACCCCTCCCTATTTGAGCACATGCCAGATTTTCCATAACAGGTGGAATCTTCTAAATAATCTAAGCATGTAAACTAAATGATTATCTTCATATAGTCTTCATTTACTTCTAATACATATGTTAATTTTCTCAGCGGATGTGGTCTAAGACTTCCCCCTTAAAATAAAATAAAATAAAATCAAGATAAAAACCTTTCGGCAACCACCTTTAATATTGTTTACCAACCCCTCCGCTCGGACAGGATATGACACAAGGTCAATTTTTCTAGCAGAGTTTAACAGGTTTCAATTCAGAGTTTTCCTTCTCCTAGGCTAGTTGCCTCACCAAGGCTGAAGAACCCAATCGGTCCTACAATTTACCCATAGCTGGAGAGAGAATAATTGGATTCATACCTTTCCCAAGGGTATTAGTGCAATGTGAAATTCAATCAGTCTCGTCCAGGATTTGAAGTCGTGTCGCCGTGTCCATTTCCTACGACGATAACCATTACACTACGGGCACCTCCAGATGCCTTTAATTAACCCTAAAAATGGTTAAGGGAAATTGACTTCTCTAGAAATCAAAACCCTAATTTTTGAATTAAAATCCAAATTTCACATAAATCTTCCCATCATGATAATATCAACTTCTGAATTAAATGTTATTAATTCCAATAAAATTCTCATCAACATCCCTGCTATTGCCTAGAGTAGTGCCCCCACTCAGGATAATTTAAACTTTCCTTTATGTTCACATTTAAACACGAGTTCGTTTCGTTCATTTAACAGTAGTCTGCGATCCCTAAAATGAATTATACTAATTTTTTCATCGATACACAAGTTACATCTACCATTGAAGTTATTCGCGGTAGAAGACTGCCTGACTATTTTCCACTTTACTTGGGGGTGGGGGGAAGCCCCTGATACCTAAGGCTCCAAAATATATTTAGATAGAGCGGTTTGGTTTCTAAGTCGTGGATTGAAGAAAGAATGACTGGACGCCCCCCCCATGGAGGTTGAGCACTCTGGCGAAGGAATTTTCGGCCGCCGCTCGCATAATGCAAAGCTCTTCGAAAGAATTGAGCACTCTGGTAGCCGATAGGGTATAAAAATGTAAACAAACGGATGCTGCTGCTGCCGTTGCTACATAATACCTTAAAAGTTCCCTTAGCCAACGTGATACGCTTGTTGGCCGAGCAGTCTGAGACTGAGTCGAACGTAAAGTTGGATGAGTTTCGATCCCGGCTTCGAGAGTCCTACGTGTCAAGCCACACTGAAAAGTTCTGATAGAATGAAACAGTCTGACTGTGGTGACAATATATATATATATATATATATATATATATATATATATGTGTGTGTGTGTGTGTTTGTGTGTGTGTGTGTGTATGTGGAACCGAAACCAAGCAAAAATAGCTCATCATTATGAGAATTTTGAGTAATATACTTAAAATAGTGTAACTTAAGGAATAAGAAAATTTCCAGTCCAACTTGAAACTGAATGCTAACTCTTCATTAGTACTGAAGGACAATAAATTGTTAATTAGAATCATCTGTAATATAATTGCGGAGGGATTTTTTTTTTATATTATCATTTTTCGTTTTATATATCTTGCCTTTCGGTTCAGTTAGGCTGAGAACCTTTCGCTTAGTGCATGGGTTAGTTAGGTGCACACATTGAGCGCAGGTGCTCACGCACGTGCGGGGTGGATGTGACAATCAGAGATGTCACAATAAAAACCCCAGATAGGAAATAAGACCGGGGATGTGAATGAACTCATGCCCGGAAGCGCTGAGGATTATGGAGATTTGAAAATAAGCAGTTAGTTGAAATTCGACGCTAGAATAAGGTAGACGATTTTCGGAGGTCGTCGAGGCGAGACCAGTTGTGGTCTACGAAATGCGCCGCACGTGGTGGAGTTTGATGGAAAAGTCAGCATAGAAAGAAATTGTGTCTCTCTCTCCTCATGTCGAAAAACCTTAAACTCAAAAAGGTAAATAAAAGTTTCGTACCTGAACCCAAAAAAGAGAGAGTCGTAAGTGTTTCGCGTATTTAGGGATTCCCTATGTACATTTCACATATTCATATCTTGGTCATATATTTTTGGACCTATCTGGATATATTACAGATCTTCTCATTCCTTAATTAAAATAGGAAAGTAATCATTGATATTTTCAAAAAGATGCTTTAAACAAGTAAGATGTAATTTTATAATTTAACTGTGTGCAAACAAATGAGGAAAAGTAAATGGAATGATTTATGCTGCCTGCATATTTATGCCAAACAGAATTGCTTCTTATGCTAAACTGAATTATTTGAAATAGAACTGTTTTTCTAACATTGAAACTGTACTTATACTAAACTGAATTGTTATATAACAGCTTGAATAAACTGAATTGTTTGAAATAGAAGTGTTTTTGACAAGTTGTGTACTCATGCTAAACTGAATTGTTTGAAATAGAACTGATCAGTTACATAAAAATGGATTTGGCGTTAAATAACCTACGAAGGTTGATATGCCATAAAACCCAACAAACCAAACCAAACTTAATTAAAATAGCTCTTTCACAGTGGACCGCTGTAACGATAGCAACTCATTGAGTTCTCAAATGGTCATATATCGTTGAGATAATTCTGGAGAGCATTTTTTTAAAACCAAAAACCTTCGAGAAAAAAATGTATTTAGACTATTGATCGAAAACTTTCCGCTTTGGGGCTGTAGAATAAACCGACATCTTTGCAGGGGAAAAACAAACTAACAAACAAAAAAACAAACATCAAACAAGACAATAGTTAGGCTTCAATTCTGGAGCTTTCGAGAATATGGAGTACCCTCTCATTGCTATTACTCTCATGTCCACTCTGACCCTGAGTGGTACTACCAGTTAGAAACTTATCTATGGGTGAAATAGAACTGTTTAATCATGTACTACAATAGAAACCATTTAACTGGGTCCAAATATCAGCCAAGCTTAGGATCAAAATTGGTTCCCAAGACATAGTTACAGAGATGAGTGGTTGGTTGGTTGGTTGGTTGGTTGTTGGATTTTATGGCATATCAACCTTTGTAGGTTATTTAACGCCAAATCCATTTTTATTTAAATAATCAGTTCTATTTGAAACAATTCAGTTTAGCATGAATACACAGTTTAATTGTCAAAAACATTTCTATTTCAAACAATTCAGTTTATTCAAACAGTTATATATATGAATTCAGTTTAGTGTAGATACAGTTTCAATATCAAAACAGTTCTATTTGAAATAATTCAGTTTATCATAAGCATGCAGTTTAAATGTAAGTACGGTTTAATTGTCAAACCATTTCTATTTCAAGCTATTCAGTTTAATCAAACATTTCAGTTTAGCATAAGTATGCCGTTAGTTCTATTTAACCCATAGATAGGGCCCTATCAGGTGCTACCACGCTGAGCCAGAGTGGACATGGGAGCTATGGCAATAAAGGGGTACTCCGCATTCCACAAAGCTCCAACTTCACTGGAACCTTAGATTGTTTAGTGTCATATCTGAACACTCGTTGGGGTGGGGGGTCTTACGCCACTGCAGAGGTGCAGTCGGTATATTCTACAGTCACAGCCGACTGGGCAATACAGAGACGAGAATCTTGAATTAAATTACGGGTGTCCTTCTACGATTTAAGACAACTTACTAAAAGTCATTCTTGAAATAAAACTATTTAAAATAACTCAAGAGGTTGCAAGATTACTAAAACGTAATAATTTCTTGACCATATTGAAATACTTGAGTGATCGATTGATTTTAACGGCACGTCAAACTTTTTTGCCTTATTTTATGCCTAGAGGTTAGAGAATCATGTTCATTGTACGTTCATATTTACATTTTTCATGTAGCTGTTTCAGTTTGGTTTGGTTTGATTTCTTTTGTTTAATGGCATTTCAACTCCTCATGGGTTATCTTATGCCAAAAATATAGTTTCTTTATTTAAGGCCTATCAACCTTTGTGTGTTATTTAATGCCAAAATAATCCTTGTAGAAGAACAGTAGTGCTACTATTTTTCCTAAAGTTGTAGGGATAAGTGGGTTCATTCCTTTTCCATGGGTATTAGTATTAAAGTTAACGTAATAGCATTACTGGAGTTCGAACTCACTTACTTCGATGTTGCAGTTCAGTGCTTTAGCCACTACGCTACAAGCCCCCCTCCCAGTTGCTTCGTAAAAGTATTTTTTACACACAGTCCTATCGAGTACTAATAAATTTCAAACAAATAAATTTGATTCATAGACGGAACCCTTACATGTATTACCACTCCAGGTCAAAGTGGACCTGGGAGTAATGGCAACGAAGGGGTATGCCACACTCCACAGAACTCCGGAACTCGAACCACTTCATCAGATGAAGTTTAGAGTCATACCCCGGATCTCTGTTTTTATTGTTCGTCTTAACCCTTGGTCTAATGGTTAGAGTGTTCGTCAATGGCTCGGGAGACCTGGGTTCAATCCGAGGTCGAGTCATACCAAAGACTCAAAAAATGGTACTTGATGCTACCTTGCTTAACACTCAACATTATTAGGTAAGGATCAAGGTAAAGTGGAGCAATCCTGGGAAAGGAGTAGTGCTCTCCCTTACACCTTGGTGTAGTAGCTATCGAAAAGGGAGCCTTCGGGTCACCCTCGACTACGGTCGCCAACTTTACTTACTTTACTTATCCTTCTGCAGAGGATAGCATCTGCGTAATCTAAGCCCCCTCCTCCCCCGACAGACCAGGATAATATTTTGCAGAAAATAGATTTGCACTGTAATAGAGTGTTCGCCAATGGCTCGGGAGACCTGTGTTCAATTCTATGTCGAGTTATACCAAAGACTCAAAAAAGATACTTTATACCTCTTTGCTTAACGCTCAGGATTATAAGATACGGATTAAGCGTAAGTGGAACAATCCAGAGAAAGAAGTAGCGCCCTCCCCAAACTCGGTGTAGTAGCTATTGAAAAAGGGTGCCTTAGATCTCCCTCGACTACGGTCGGCCAACTTAGATTATCTTCTATTACCGACTGCATTCAGCACTGTAGAAGGAGCCGGCACAGCACCAATGCACTAGCAACCCCACCCCAAGCAACCTCAAAGGAGAGTTATGGTCAGTACTGGCCGACGGAATTATCCACAGCGAAAATCCTTGGGTAATTATCACAGCAGAGGAATATTATCGGGAAATCAATAAAATGCGCCAAGAACTGCAACGATTGGTCAGGAGAAAAGGATCAATTCTTTTCCATGACAACGGCCTGAGGGCATGTCTTGAAAATGACGAACTAATCTACGTAACTTCACCCTACCATCCTCCTTACCAGTTTTGCTCAACAGACCTCTTTCCGATCGATTACCACTTTTTCAAGTATCTTGACCGCTTCTTCCAAGAAGTCTTCAATATTCCAAGTAGAAGTCTTCATTTATTTCTTTTATCATTTCTCTCTCTCTCTCTCTCTCTCTCTCTCTCTGTCTGTCCGTCTGTCTGTCTGTCTCTTTCTAACCATCTATCTATTTGCTCAGTCTGCTGGGGTTGCAGAATACACCGACTGCTTCTCTGCAGAGGGGTCAGACCCACCCCTACTACGAGTGTCTAAGATATGACACTAAACAATCTGATCCTAAGGTTCTAGCAATGCTGGAGCCTTGGGGAATGCTGAGTACCCCTTCATTGCAATCACTAAGGGGTCATTCAGGCCCGGAGTGGTAGCACCTGATAGGGTCCTATCTATGGGTCAAAAAAGAACTAAACTGTGTCTTATTGCTAAAGCGAATAGTTTGAAATAGAACTGTTTTGACATTTAAACTGCGTACTTATGCTAAACTGAATTTTTTAAAAATGGAAATGTTTTTGTATGCTAAACTCTATAGTTTGAAATAGAACTGTTTTTGACATTGAAACTGTATTTACGCTTAACCGAATTGTTTGAAATAGAACTGTTTATATGTATAAAATAGATTTGGCATTAAATAACCTACAATGAATGTTATGCCATAAAACCAAACCAAATCTACTTATTTTTTTATCAATCTGTATATCTATGTCTATACCTATCAGTCTATTTCTGTCGATTCACTCTGCGTACATCTATCTATCTATCTATCAAATTCTGTTCTATTCCTATCTATCTATCTATGTCTATTCCTCTTTGCCTATGTCTCTTTATTCCTTTCTGCGTATGTCTGTCTATTCCTATCTATCTATCTATCTATCTATCTATCTATCTATCTATCTATCAAATTCTGTTCTATTCCTATCTATCTATCTATCTATCCCTGTTGATATTCATTATAAATTCCATGATAAATTTGCTCCCCCAAATTTTATCATTTTAATTTTAATCTTAATCTCTAGTTTTAATCTCTAAAAGCCATTACTGTATTTTTCTTCTCGGGATTGTTATCGTCAGTCTTGTCAACACATGCGCGTTGATTTTAATATATTGGCTGGATAGTTTGTTTTACTGCATGTCAGTTGTAATGTGGATAGACAATCAGATGCTTTGCCCAGTCAGCTGGGGCTGTAGAATACACCGACTGCTTCACTGCAGAGGGGCAATACACCCCCAACGTGTGTCCTGGTTATGACTCTAAAGAAACTAATACTGAGGTTCCAGTGATGCTAGAGCTTTGGGGAATGTGGAACACCCCTTCATTGCCATTACTCCCAGGTCCACTCTGGCCCGGAGTGGTAGCACCTGATAAGGGTCCTGTCTATGGGTTAAATAGAACTAAACTGTGTACATATACTAAACTGAATTGTTTGAATTAGAATTGATTGACTTAACCAAATGGCTTGAAATAAAATGTTTTTGACAATCAAACTGAGTACTTATATTCAAACTGAGTATTTATGCTAAACTGAATTGTTTGAAATGGAACTGTTTTTGACATTGAAACTGTACTTACACTAAACTGTATTATTTAATATACAACTGTTTTGACATTTAAGTGTGTGTAAAGAAAATCTATACTTATACTAAATTGAATTGTTTGAATTAGAACTGTTTCACTAAACTTAATAGCTTGAAATAGAAATGTTTTTGACAATTTAACTGTGCGCTTATACTAAACTGAATTGTATGAAATAGAACTGATTATTTGTATAAAAATGGATTTAGCAATGAATAACCTTCAAAGGTTTATATGCCATAAAACCCAAACACCAAATCAATAACCAGACGCTGAGGATCATGTTCGGGACTCAGAGTGTGCAAGATCGGTTTGATACTTTTGTTTAACGGTACATCAACTCATTGTGGATTAGTTGATACTGAAATTAGATTCAATTATAAATGGTTGATTATAATAATTATTAAAAATCTTTTGGTTTATTCATTTAAAGGCGTATCAACTCCTTATGGGTTAGTTAATAACGAATTCTATTATTAATGTCTGATTGTTATGCTATCGATTTATAAGTTTATTTTGGTTTATTTGTTTAACAGCATACGAACTCCTTATGTGCTATTTAATGCCGACATTTGATTCAATTATTGATGTTAGATTGAAATTATAACTATATTTGTTGTATAGTCATATGCTGCAACTATACACTTATACATATATACATGCTGAATACATATTGACGAAGACTTCTTTAAAAAAAATATACCTCTCATTTTATTGTAAACTTGCGTGCGAGTGGGAGTTGGAGACTGAACAAAGACTGCAATATATTGACCTCCCCAGCCCCTCCGGGCATCGCCATATGTCGTTCTTGTTCTCCTGGACTGCTCAAACGGGGGCCTGGGGGCCCAACCTCTCTGGGGCATGTTCTTATTCCAGCATCTTCTCTCTAACTGGTCTGGTCTCCAAACTCAATTGGGGGTCCCAAAGGCCCCTTCTGCCGGGTGGTGGCTTTCTCTAACACATTTGACTCCAACTTCTCTGTACTCCAACTCATCTGACTTCCTGTCTCACCGAGTTATATAATAGTTCAATCGCCCACTCAATCTTTGGAATGGCAAGTTTTGATCGTCATCAAGCGGAAATAACTGTCATGCAGTTCACAGGTCACTCTCTTCCGGTGCATCAGTCTATGAGTGTACCATGAGATTTTTACCTTGTCCATTTTTTAGCCAAGCCTGCTTACGCGATTTCTCCTCATAACTGCCATCGGAATGTGTCACTTCCTTCCGGTCCATCACTTTGGAATGGCATGTTTGGCCGGGTCAAAGGTCAATATACAACATATTTTCAAAGTTCGATTAAACCTTTATATTTTTCTATAACCCTTTGTTAGTAACCTGTTTTATTTCTCTTCGAAACTAAAAATTTATACATGATAATATAATTTAAAGTATTCATATCTAATACTGATTATTTTCTTGCAATATGGTTTCTAGTAACTATTTATAATATTTTAAGCGAATAATTATAGCTAAAAGTAAGAATTCTTAATACAAATAATTTGCCTACTTTGCCTATATATTACAGGAATACTTAACACTTGTACCCGGTTATGGCTAACGGAATCAGAGCAGGTGACCCCTGTGGATTCAATAAGGGACGTAGTTCGAAGTTCCGTGAAGGTTCCCAAGTTCGACAAACACCCGAAGAAGGCTGGAGGACATATCGGCCGACAGGTTGTGGAAATAACAATAAGGATGAAGACAACGGTCCGAAAACCCTTAATGATAATAACCAACCAGCTTCATCTCAGAAATTTAGACAACAAATTTGCCTACTGTTTAATAATTTCAAGAATTCCTATCTAATGTAACATACTGACCCTCGACCGAGCCGTCAATTAAGAGATGCACCTGTGTAAATAAGCAGGAGAACAGCGAAACAGGTGCATCCGGTCGAAGATATCGGAATATCACCATGACCAGTGGACGTGGTTGAATTCGATGCAGATGCGAACGCCCACAGGTAGCAGGTGGATGTCAGACAATTATATAACCAGGTGCCACAGACGGCTTGAGTTAGTTAGTTCGAGTCAGTTGGAGTTGGAGTCAGTTGGGACAAGATGCTAGCATGAGAATCAGCTTGCAGACTGTGGGCTTGCGGCCCTCAGTGACCAACGGTTGAGCAACCCCAGCCAAGATGAAGAAGAAGTGCTGCTATGGTCAGAAGAACTTGGGGTCAATATGTCTGTCTCCATCTCCATCTCACCTCTCCCACATAACCAACATCAACCCTTTCGCCACCCTTTCGAGAATAAAGTGTGAGAGGTATTTTTTTTTTATAAAGAAGTGTGTTCGTTCGTTCATTGAAGTTCGTCATTATGTTTGATTATGTTCTGCATGTATAATGTATATGTATGTGGCTATACAACACTCATCATCATCATCATCATCTCGCGCTGGTAGCACGGATATCCCTGACCCTCTCTCGCCACTCCTCCCTATCGTTCATCGCTCTGGGTAGGTCTTCAGGACAACATCCTGTATCCTCACATAGCTGCTGAATGTATGTTCGTGCTGGTCGTCCTCTTTTAGATAATAAATTGACAATTCTTTTCTACGTTGTTCATCATGACATGCCAGTGACAAGACGTTTTTCTGTCGGTAAAACAAAGAGAAGGAGTCCTCAAAGCAGTAGTTTTTATGGATAATACGAAATTTGAATTCAGTTCGCCTAGGAGGTCTGTTTACAAAGTAATGAGATTGATGTATTTTCAGGTAGGTTACTCTAATTGAAAATAAGCTAATCAATGTTAGCCTTGAACACATGCAAAAGTATTCAATTCATGTTTGACTCCCATAATTTATGTTCAATTAATTATATTAAAAGAAACAAACAAGCAACCAGGTCTAGGATTTAATCTCAATTCGTTCATTTCATTTCCGATGCGCCCACGCGCGTTTGACCGCACAAAATTGTATGATTTATCTTTTAAAGTGATAATTGTGAATTCTCTGTGAACATATCAATTTTCCCATTCCTACAATTTTTTTCTGCCCAAATTCCCCTTTGCAGTTTACAATAGGAATTTGAAAATAACGCCTCTCTAAATTATACGGCCTTGAGATTTAGGGTTCTCCCCACGAGGCCAAGAAGGGATATCATCATCTCCTCTCGTCGTGCCATCAGTACGGATATCCCTGACCCTCTTTCGCCACTCCTCCCTATCGTTCATTCCTCCCGGCAGGTCCTCAGGGCTACACCCCGTATCCTCCTTACAGATCTGCTGTTTGTAAGTTAGAGCTAGTCGCCCTGCTTTTGCTCGGCCATGTGAAGTGGTCCCTTATGAGCTCGTCCCTACTTCTTCAGCAGTGTCCTGCATGTCTGATTCATCTAATTTGGATAGTTTTCGTGATGGGTGGTCGATGTCCGCACAGCTGCTGCTTTGTGGGGTGTTGCTTCCAGGACTTGTTCAATATTGCTTGCAGCGTACCTGTGTAGTTACCGTCAAGCTTTTTCTCCAGTCGTTTAGTTAGCGTTTATGTAGTGCATCCATATAGCAGTATCGACACGATCGTTGCTAGGAAGAAAATATTACTTTATCAGAAACTTGTTTTGCTCGTTAGGACGCTATTTATGCAGCTTCTTGGGTAGAGCCATACCTCTTCAAATGTACAAGTTGTTTTTTTCTCCTTGACTGGTTTTGTAAACCAAGGTTAAATAGACTTGTTTGACCTACCATTTACCAATAACTCCTGTGAGAATAGTTGGATTCATGCCTTTCCCAATGGTATTAGCACTATGTGAAATGCAAACAGTTTCACTCAGGATTTGAGCTTGGGTAGCCGCGTCTAATTCATAGGACGTCTTCGTGGCGTAATGGTTAAAGCATTGGACCCCAGGATCATAGTACGCGAGTTCGAACTCCAGTCGCTCTATTAAGTTCACTTTCGGACAAATACCCTTGGGAAAGGTATAAATCCCCTTATCCTTCCAGCTATGGGTTAAATAGTATTACTAATGTTCTTCTAGAGGATGGATTTGTCATTAAATAACCCAAGAAGGTTGATATGCCATTAAATAACAAAGCGAAATCTAGCAAGTGTTCAAGCAAAGTAACATTTAGAATAACTATTTCTTACAAAACATTCGATATCCAGTCGATAAAAACTTGTATCCTAAAAAGCAAATTTATAAAGGTAGACTTCCCTATAAGAATCGAACTGTATTGTTATTTCAAGAAGCAAATTTATTAATAAATCAATCTAGTATGGTATAAAACCACAAACATGGAGCACCCAATGAGGATCGAGTTTAGTACATATTTGTAATGTTAGGCGAAATTTGCTTACTAACCATTGCATAAAGATGCTATTATTCTTCACATGCACCTATTCAAGTTTATCGGTGAAAAAATTCAATAAATGGCTTTTTTGTACAATTTGAATAAATTTCTTGATTTTTCGACAAAAAAAATGAAATAGACTAAAGCAAAACAAAACAAAACAACAACAACAATGATTTTACATTTTATAAAGGGGGTTCACTTTTCATCATCATCATGTTCCGCTGATAGCACGGATCTCCCTGACTTTCTCGCCACCCATCTTTATCGTCCATCGCTCCCGGGAGGTCTTCAAGGCTATATCATGTATCGGCACAGAGTTGTTGTAT
Source organism: Sepioteuthis lessoniana (assembly GCA_963585895.1). NCBI lineage: Eukaryota > Metazoa > Mollusca > Cephalopoda > Myopsida > Loliginidae > Sepioteuthis > Sepioteuthis lessoniana. Next base: position 20,214,937 of record OY757927.1, on the reverse strand, counting down.
ATAGGTTCTAGCTGGTCATCCTGCCTTTGCTCGTCCATGTGAAGGGGTCCACAGGAGTATATCGCTTATGATTTCGTCCTTAATTCTCCAGCAGTATCCAACATATCTGGTTCGTCTGACTTGGATAGCTTTCGCGATAGGTGGCAGGTGGCCGTACTGCTGCTGCTGCTTTGTGGGGTGTTGCCTCCAGGACTTACATTTTAATTTAATGTAGAATGATCAACCATTTCAGGAACACGTATTAAAAGAAATTAAAAAAAAAAAAAGAAAAAGAAGAAAAGAATGAAAATAATTCATACTCCCTGTTGATTTGCCTTTTCCAATGCCAACTGTTGCGGAAACGGGAGTTTATTCTACATCCAATTCAAATGTGAACGTGAAACTTTTTATAAAGTGTATAAAAATTGTTTTTTTCTCTCTCTCCCTCTCTCTCTCTCAAAAAAAAAAAAATACTGTGAATTTGAGGGTCTAATTAGTTCAAATAATTCCCTTCGACCAGAAAAAAAAAAAAAAAAAAAAAGAATGATAAGACATACGAAAACATTTTTCCGCGGTGTATTTGACCAGGTGCACGAGAAGAATTTTACACAAAATGTTAATATGTCTGAATTAATTCAGTAAACCTTTGCATCAAGGAAATTGGTATTTTGGTTATTTGGTTCGTTTTTCGGGATATCAGCTCTTGGTGACCCAGGCAAAAAATTATGGAATCAGCACACTTAATGGATGTTCGCTTTAAGAAATAAAACGCAAAACAATATTCTATTTATTTCTTGAATATATTCATTAAACATAGTAGATGAGATTATCTAAGTACATAATTTTTCCAAGTCATACCCAGGAAGTTATTATGGAATAACCTAATATTGAAGAAAGTACTTTGGAATAACCCAATATTGAGGAAAATATGGAATAAACCAATATGAAATAAAGCAATATTTATGTAAATCTCATAGAATAACCCAATATTTAAGAAAATCTTCTGGAATAATTCAATATTGGGGAAAATATGTAATGACCTTAAATTGTGGAAAATATTATGGAATGACCTGAAATTAGAGAAAATATCGAATAACCCAATATTGAGGAAATACTCATGAATAAGCCAATATTGAAGAAATACTATGAAATAGCCCAATATTTGTAAAGGCGACATGAAACCAGTGGTTGCTGATAAGCTTCTATGCTATTTTATAAATATAAAAACTAATATATATATATATATATATATATATATATTCTAACTACATCAGCGTGGATCTAGCAATGACACGGAGCGACAACAATCTGACAAAGTCTGGTGGTGTCGTGAGATACTGCTGGGGCGCTCTGGGTTAGTGGTAATGATGCTTCGCCCCGAAACCATGCCCGAACCCAGAGTCATCATTTGATGAAGGCTTTGTTAGAAGCAATGGTGTCGTATAAACATCAGTTATTGTATGATACGTCCTATAAATATAATTATATATATATAAATATATAATTATATATATATATATAATTATATATAATCATATATATATATATATATATATATGTATATAATTATATATATAATTATATATATATATATATATAAAATTATATATAATTATATACAATTATAATTATATATATATATAATTATAGATATATATATATATATATATATATAGAGAGAGAGAGAGATTTGAAGAAATTTTTTGTACCGCAAAATTTTATGATTACATGAATTAAGAGAATCATTTTATTAAATCGGTTTAAAATGATAAAACTAAACTAAAGAGACCTTTCGTGACACCGGAAACAATTAAAAGTAAAATTTATTAACAATGGGGGAATATTTCACAAAAAAAAAAACTAACAGAAGTGATTGAGATAAAAAAAAAACAACAACAAAAACAACAAAAACACAGGTTTCAAAATTCCCACAAAGTTCCTCAAATAGAAAAACAGTATAAAATTGTCTTCTCTGTCCAAAGTAGGTTAAGGTTGCGTTATAACTATCGCCTCTAAAATAGCCAGATATTTCTTGCACTAAGCCTTGTACACAGATTATATATATATATATATATATATATATTGAGATAGACAGATAGATATATATATATATATATATATAGAGAGAGAGAGAGAGAGAGGGAGAGAGAGAGAAATGGTAAACTTGGTTAAGGCTTCAACGATGCTAAAAATTCTTCCCCCTCCTCATATTTCTCTCTTTCTCACTGAAATTAATCGATCTCTGCTGGTCAAATCTCTTGACTGTTCCTAGCTTTGACCATCAGCCTAGACGGTCATAGTAAAAAAACAATAACCCCTACCACCAACACACTACCCATATCTATTTCTCTCCTTTTTTTTTGTCTTTTCTGTCTCTTTTCTTTAGACCCTTCCTTCCTTTTATATCAATATCATTAGTTCATCTATTTCCTCAACTGCTGTACTTTAGAAATAAACAATTTTTTTATCCTGAAGAAGTTCTTTCTTTCTATAAAGAACGAAATATCAAAATTGCTGAATCCTATGTCAGTGTTGGTTTGTCTACTTTTCCACTTATCTTTATCATATATATATATATAAATTAATTTAAATCGCGAGTCGGAATTCTCCTACTAAAGTTTCACCTCAACGGATCATTTAATACCGAACGGTACGAAACTCCCTGATGATCCGTTGAGGTGAAACTTTAGTAGGAGAATTCCGACTCGCGATTTGAGTTAATTTTTGTAATTGGCTCTACTTTGTATTGAGCACTCTTATAATTGTCGCATTGCGGCATTTTACGGTGGGTTTTATTTTTATTTTGACCAACTGACTGCATATCTCTTGATGTTTTTCAACTGGTGTGATGAAGTGGGCCTTTTTTTTTTTTTTTTTTGTCCTATGATATTTTTTCTTTTTTCCCCCGAGTGGTGATCCGAGATATTTTTATCTCTTGTTCCTTTCGGTTTTTTTTTTTCTTTTTTCCTGGTAACCGTTAATGCTGGTAGATAGTAGGTTAGTATATATATATAAATATAGATGATGTGGAAAGGTGAAATCTGGGTGGATTTATACTGTCCCATTATGTATTTATTATATTTATATTTGTACTTACTCAACTGCGTATCGAGTACTTTCTTCGTTTACGGTTTCCTTTGTCAGAATTATTTTCTTTTGGCTAGAAATTACGATATTCTTTGATTTTTTTCAGACAATACGTATGTTTTTAGTCTTTTCGTCTTTTTTGGAATTTTTTTCCCAAATATCAATTTATACATTTGTTTATCCACAATTTGGATCATTTGTTTTTTTTCACTTTGCCAGAGTTAAAGGTAGGGGTTAACCTAAAATAGAAATACATTATATATATATATATATATATGTATATATATTTCTTTTTCTTTTTCTTTTGACCAACTGACTGCATATCTCTTGATTTTTTTCAACTGGTGTGACGAAGTTGGTCTTTTCTTTTTTTTGTCGTATGATATTTTTCTTTTTTCCCCGGGCGGTGATTCAAGATATTTTTATCTCTTGTTCCGGGCGGTTTTTTTTTCTTTTTTCCTGGTAACCGTGAATGCTGGTAGATAGTAGATTAGTAAATACACACACACACACACACACACACACACACACACACACATATATATATATATATATATATAAAGTAAAGTTGGTGACTGTAGTCGAGGGCGACTAGAAGGCTCCATTTTCAATAGCTACTACATACATAGCTGTAGGGGAGGGTGCTATTCCTTTCCCTGGATTGCTCTACGATTTCCTTGATACGTACCTTATATTATTGAGTTTTAAACAAGGACGTATCAAGTACCATTTTTAAAGTCTTTGGTATGACGCGACATGGAATTGAACCCAGGTCTCCCGGACCATTGGCGAACACTCTACTCACTAGACCAATGAGTCGGTACATATATATATATATATATATATATATATATATATATTCATCGTATAACGAGTAAAAGCACGTGTGATACCCTGCTCTCATCAGCCGCCAAGCAGGGGTGATAACAGTTTCGGTTGCTCAAAGCGGTACTGCCATTCCTGGCGCTCCCAATCTACCAACCTAAAATAGAAATATATATATATATATATATATATATATATATATATATATATATATATATATGTATATATATATAAAACAAGATTTTCCTACCCTAGCTGTAGCTTAAATAGTACCACTTCTGTTATTCTACAAAAATAGCGTCGGCCTTAAATAACCCATGAAGTTTGCTATGCCATTAAACAAAGAAAACAACAACAAGCAAACCAAAGACCCCCACAAGGTTGACATATAGATGGAACTTTAACAGGTACTAAAAATTTTGGTCATAGTTGGCCTGGGAGTAATGACAATGAAGAAATACAACACACTCCCTAGGGTTGCAGATCTGGAGCCTCACCACTAGACGCTGTTTAGTGTTATGTTAGAGACACATTTGCATTATATTTTTCCCTTTGTAGTTGATGGTTGTCCAGGGTTCACATATTCTGGCTATAGCCTTGTTATGTTTGCAACTTTGTTAGTGATTTTGATTCTCACTGGGTGCCTCATATTTCTGGCTTTTACGAAATTAGGTTAAATTAAGATAAATAAACTACAAAATTTAACTAAATTTATTTATAAAAAATAATGTTAAAGGGGAAATAAATCTTAATTCCTATTAGAAAGAGTTATATCCCTTAGAAAAAAATAATACTTGAAAAACTTTTATTGTGAGGCGCAAAAGAAAATAGTTAAGAACGATTTAAATATTATATAAAAAAACTGAAAAAAACAAAACAAAGAAAAAACAAAAACAAAACAAACCATATACATTGGGAAAACAGAAAAAGAAAAAGAAGAAATCCTAAGTGTAACAATACTTGAATTTCCGTTAAAAAAAAAGCGGAGTTTTCCTTCGATATTTTATCAGAAGTTAATAAACCGTTCGTACCTGAACAACAGAGTTCGCCTGCATTTGTACGTGCGTTGTATGATTTGAAGAGTGGTGGCCTCTTCCGATGGAATCTCTTCCTGAACTCCCTTAAAACCTCAACATAGTAACCCAAACCGTTTGGTCAATCAAATCTGGTGTATTGACTTCCTTACTTCTCCCACACCTCTCACCATCCCTCACAGACTCCCTGCCTTCCTTGAATCTCTTATGCCACTCAAAAACTGATGCTCAATTCATGCAAGATGTTCCAAAAGCAGTCTGAAGCATTCCATACGTTTGTATGTGTATTGTATTACTGCTGTGATTGAATATGATTATGACTTTACTACATCTTGAAATGATTTTCACCCGCGGCGGCTTTAAATAACATCAGTCTATCTACCTTGCTTGATATTTCTAGTGACAAAGATGCGGTCTCCACATGTGAGATACCACGAGTAAAGTCATTCGACAGCAATATACTGAGTAGTTGTATAAGAACTGTTGACGACTTTTAGCGTCTTGTTTTTTCTAAAAAACGACAAACCACTAAAAAAAGGAAAAAAAAAAAAAAAAAAGAAAAGAAAAGAAGAAAAAGACAAAGAAAAAAAAGACGAAGTAAAAAAAAATTCTATTTTTCTTCGTTTTATCACTTATTCGGACTTTTGTTTTCATTATCATATTCACATTTCGGCCGATATGTCTTTCGGTCTTCTTCAGATGTTTCATGTCGAACTCTTCAAGCCTACATAGAACATTGAATTGAACCCTTTATTCAATCCAAGGAAGTAGATTATTCTCATTTCGCTAATCAGGTCGGAGTTCAAGTGTTGAGATAGAGTAAGTCTTCCTCATTCTTTCCGGGAGTTGGGACTGAACCTGCTCACCTGCAGACACTTCCTCAAAAATCCAAGATATATTAATAACAATTAAGAAGCACTTTTCAACCAAACGCCTTCTTCACTGTGCCTTGTGCAGACAAATTAATTTTTAACTATTATAACTTAGGATATTCGGACTATTGACCTAATCTTTATTGATATCATCCCAACGTTTCGACCGATATGTCCTTTGGCCTTCTTCTGGTGTTCTACGTCGAACTCGGTAGTCTACACAGATTCTCTAACTGAACCCTTTATTTCAACCACAGGTGTCGATTCTGGGGACCATGACCGGTTACAAGTGTTATTGTAAATATTATTTGTTTGTCTTTGCTGTTGTTGGGATTGAACCTAAAACCTCCAGAAATATTCACTGAGTAGTACTTTCCAACCAAATGCCTTATCTACTGCACGATGTGTTCTTAACTGGCAATTCAAGTTGGATATTTGGGATTTATAAAACAAATGAGTCCATCACGTGTTTTTTTTTTTTTTTTTTTTTTTTTTTTTACCTAATTGGAATTTTTTGTTGCTGGTTGGAACGTGCTTCTGAGTTGGTTGGCATTAAACAAAGAAGATTATATATATATATATATATATATATATATATATATATATTTGTGTGTGTGTTTGTGAGTATCCTTATCACCCCAGCTTTAGATTAAGTAATACCACGACTGTCTTTCTACAGGGATGGATTTGGCATTGAATAACCCACGAATGCCATAAAACAAATCAAATGAATAATGACAATAGATATATAAAAGTTATTCTAAAGTCTAAGCTAACAGGAGTTGCCAGGTAGCTAATTTCGGCCGGCTATCGTGAATTTTAAATCTATATACGGCATATAAGACGCAGGGAAACTTAAAAATATACTCATACATATACGCCTTTTTTATCATTAAGGGTCGTTGGAATATTTTCTTCATTGTTATTTCCACAAAGTTTCGGCCGATATGTCCTCCGGCCTTCTTCATGTGTTTGTCGAACACGGGAACCTTCACAGAACTTAGAACTACGTCCTTTATTAAATCCACAGGGGTTGCCTGTTCTGATTCCGTTAGCCATAACCAGGAACAAGTGTTAAGTATTTCTGTATTGTTACTCATCTGCAGTCAGGATTGAACCTGCAACATCCAGATGATTGTATCCTTTGGGAACCAAAGCCAATAACCGTTACGCTATGTGTCCTGCTGACATAGCGTACCACAGTAATCATGAAAACAACTAAAAAATTATACTTTATTTTTCAAGGGGCATAACTCGTACTGCTAAAATGAAGAGTTATGTCCAGTAGAAAGAATTAATTGAAAAGTTGATTGCGTTTTTCTGTATTTTTTTCTTTCTTTCGGCATATCAACCTTCGTGGGTTATTTCATGCTGTGGTACTATTTAACGCATAGCTGGGGAAAAAAGAGGTTCGTACCTTTTCCAAGTATATTAGTCTGAAAGTGATCGTAATATCGCGACTGGAGTTCGAACTCGCTTGTCTTTTTGACAGAAGTAGTCACTCAAGAATTGTAAAAACAATCAAGAACAACAGAAAAAAAAAAAAAAAAAAAAATCAGAAAAATGTATATATTGTAACGAATTTCCACCCGTATTTTTAATTTTTCGAGATATGGATGGAGTCCTATGTAACGGCGACGTGATGTGACTGCACACGTGGGATGTTCTGAACCGGACAAACAATATAACGCGGAGTTGGTTTTTTTCCTTTTCTTTATATATGTATCCTTCATACATTTTTTTTCATTTAAAAGAAAGCACAACTGTGACAACAGACAAACAAAGAACAAAACGAATACAACAAAAAAATATACAGCAATGTAGAGGACAAGTCGCTCCCTATAGTATCTGACTAGGTCCTTCCAATCATCATCATCATCATATCGTGCTGGCAGCACGGATATCCCTGACCCTCTCTCGCCACTCCTCCCTATCGTTCATCGCCCTAGGCAGGTCTTCAGGACAACATCCTGTATCCTCACACAGCTGCTGAATGTACGTTCGTGCTGGTCGTCCTGCTTTTGCGCGGCCGTGTGTAGGGATCCATAAGAGTACATCTCTTATGAGTTCATCTCTGCTTCTCCAGCAATGTCCTGCATGTCTGGTTCGCCTAACTTGAATAGTTTTCGTGATAGGGGGCAGGTGGCCGTACAGTTGGTGTCTTGTTGGGTGTTGCTGCCAGGACTTGTTGAGGATTGCACGCAGCATTCTTGTGTAATTGCCATCTAGTTTCTTCTCGAGCCGTTTTGTTAGCGTCCATGTAGTGCATCCATATAGCAGTATCGATGTGACCGCTGCCTGGAAGAAACTGCGTTTCATTTTATCGGTTAGGTCTGATTTCCATATAGTCGATAGCCTATTGATAGCTGTCCATGCTTTCGTTAACCTCGTTTCGATGTCCTTTTCGGTTGATTCGACGCTGCTTCCTAGGTACGTGAATTTGTCTACTAGTTTAAGAGGGGTTCCTTCTAGAGTGGAGATGTCCCCCGTTTGGTTATAGCACATATATTCCGTTTTGTGTGCATTAACATGGAGGCCTATGCTTGCTGCTGCTCGTTCCAGGCTATGCAGAAGTGTTTCGGCTTGGTCAGGTGTATTTGCCAGTATCGCTATGTCATCGGCGTAGTCGGCGTCGGTAATTGTTGTTGCGGGATATCTTCTGCTTTTTTTCTTCGTCAGTTCGAAGCCATTCTCTTTGATTTTGTCAATCGATGTTCTAAGTACGTAGTCTAGACAAATGATAAAGAGATACGGAGCCAGCGTGTCCCCTTGTAGTACTCCTGCTACAATGTCGAAGTATTCTGTGTCTCCATCTGGTGATCGTACTTTTACTTTAGTGTTTCTATAGAGAATCGTTATTGCCGCTACGGTTTCTTTAGGTATGCCGTACGCTAGTAGGATTTGTTCCATCTTTCCTCTGTGAATGGAGTCGAAAGCCTTGGTAAAGTCGACAAATATTAATGTCGCTTGTAGGTTCTTTGCCCGTACACCTTCAAGGATTCTGCGGATGGTTAGTATTTGTGAGGTCGTAGATCTATTTCTTCGGAAGCCATTTTGGTTTTTTCTAAGTATGTTGTCGATTTTGGGTTCTATGCGGTTTCGTAGTAGGGCATTGTAGATTTTGGCAGCTATGGATGTAAGTGTTATGCCTCGGTAGTTTTTGGCTAATCCGAGGTCCCCCTTTTTAGGGAAGGGGAGTATGCATCCCTTCGTCCATCTATCTATCGGATTTTGATTGTATACTGCGTTGCAGTGTCGGAGCAGTATGTCGTCGAATTGTCTGGTCTTCCATACTTCCGGGGGAATTTCGTCCAGTCCTGCAGCTTTCCTATTTTTAATTTTTCTGAGAACCGAGTCGAGTTCTCCTTGTGTGAACGGTCCAAGTTTAATGTCTAATTGTTTGCTAATTATTCTGGTGATTGGTTCATGCGTTATTTTTGGTGGGTTTCCAAGTAAGTTTTCGAAGTGCTGTTTCCACAGTTTTATTCTTTCTTGTTGGTTTGCTGCTTTAAGGTTTGCTTTGGCTGTGTTCTTTCTTCTGCTCACTTCGTTTATTGTTTGCCAGGCAATTCTAGATTGTCTATCTTCTACCGAGTCTCTAATCTTATCTATCTGATTTTGAATGTATTCTGTCTGTTCCTTTATATATATGCCTGCTAATTGATATTGTGCCGTTTTTAGTTTTAAGGCATTTGTGTTTGTTGGGTTTTTTCGATAGTTTTTGGAGGCTGTTTTCACTAGTGCACGTTTTTCTCTCACCGCTAAGGTTTCCCATGGGACTCTATATTTAGTTTTAATTTTTGTTGGAATGTATTTTGCTGCTGCCTCAAGGTGTGCATTGACGAAATTTTCGTATTCGTCGTTAGACAAAGTATTTTTTTTTCTTTGTATTTTTTTCTTTTCTTCTTTCACCGTCTTAATGGATATACAAATTTTAACCAAATAGGTTTTCCGCCGAAACTAGCTGCTGATGAACAGCCTCAAAAATGTTTCTTTGGAATAGTCTCGATACGGACCTTTATTTAGGTTACGTATATTATTCTTGAAAAAAATTTTGACTAACCTTTTTTTTTTATCTTTCCTTTCTTTTGTTAATTTTTTCTTTTTTTTTCTTATACTCGTTAATCTCCTATTAACGAGTTGCAAGGCACCAGTTTTTGTTTCCCTTTTCTTTTACATTGAGCCTCAGGTTCTTACCCAGCGGAGCTAAATGCTTCTATATGCCATTTTGGGACTAGGATTTCCCCTTTCACCAGACCTCGTGAAAAGGCGACCTTTCTCTTCCTTGCCGAAGCTCGAAACTAACTTTTTGGGTTTTGTTTCTTTTTGGCGGTAAAGCGCCCTCCCTGCCACGACCAATGGCATGTCTTCTCCTTATCTGGGTCAAGACCTTTGCCCCTACTCGGCTGCTTCTTCTCCTGTTGCTAGGGCTCGAAGACTCGCCAATCGCCTTCCCCCACTTCCGGTCCACATAGTAGTTCTTGCACTATAATCCTACCGTGGCCGGTGGCTGTAACAATATATATATCCGCACTACACACACACACACACACATATATATATATATATATATATATATATATCTCCGCACCACACCATACTTCCGCGCCACACACACGTGTATATATATGTGTGTGTGTGTGTGTATTTGTGTGTTTAGTTAGGCAGCAGTCTTTCATTTAAGCATGTTTAATTAAACAATAAACACACATTTTGTCTTTATAATTTTCGTAGGCCATAATCAGGCGTGCCTTGCACGTGTAAAAAGTGTTTTTAAAGTGTTTTGAAAGATTTTTTTGTTTTTAACCGATAAAATGAAACGCAGTTTCTTCCAGGCAGCGGTCACATCGATACTGCTATATGGGTGCACTACATGGACGCTAACAAAACGGCTGGAGAAGAAGCTAGACGGCAATTACACAAGAATGCTGCGTGCAATCTTGAACAAGTCCTGGCGGCAACACCCCACAAGACACCAACTGTACAGCCACCTGTCCCCCATCACGGAAACTATTCAAGCTAGACGAACCAGACATGCAGGACACTGCTGGAGAAGCAGGCACGAACTCATAAGAGATGTACTCCTATGGACCCCCACACATGGCCGTGCAAAAGCAGGACGACCAGCATGAACATACATTCAGCAGCTATGTGAGGATACGGGATGTTGTCCTGAAGACCTGCCAGAGGCGATGAACGATAGGAAGGAGTGGCGAGAGAGGGTCAGGGATATCCGTGCTACCAGCGCGACATGATGATGATGATGATGATAACAAAACTATGCAAACATAAAGTTGGATAAAACTGAGTTGCATTGATTAATTTAAAATCAGAACCCTATCAACAGAAATAGAATATTATCAAGAAATATGGATTATTTAAAAAAAAAATCAAGAGGCACGTCTAAAAAAATTGTCGCTATGTTCAAAATTAATTCGATAGATTTAATTTTATTTTTTTCATTTGTAGGGCTTCTCGGATTTGTTGTCGTAGCTTATTTATTTAGTGTGCTATTATAGTGGTGTTTTCAACGAGAATTTTTCAAAATTTGGATTTGAGAGCAGAATAGGTTTTAAGATGTAAGGCTATGAAGCTAGAATCATTAAGGTGCATTGTAAGCCGTCAAGAAAGATTTGTCGTGGTCAGACCAACATGCGTATTATTTTCTTTGGAGATACAGTCTCCTAAGGGACATTTGAACATATATACGATGTTTGTCCTATCAATATATATACGAGAGTGCTCAATGGAGCCATTATATAATAATAATAAATAAATATATATTAGATATACATATCTAATTCATGGAATATAGACTGCGACCCCTTTGGAAAACAGAAACCACGCATTTAATACCTCCTTATCCTCGTACATATGGCAGCTAAAAGACACAAACATTTCTCCCACAATCACCAGGGAGATACAAAAACAAGCACCTGCCTACAACCCCCCCTCAAAAATGCCTTCTTTGTCTCCACGAAAAATTAGCCATCATAACCTACCCATCACAAAACACCCCACAAAATAAAAAATCTGAAACCCTTTCAAAATGTTGGCACGAGAACAAACACCTTCTTTCACACTTCGATCCATTCACATAACCCACCTAGCATCTCAAGTATATGAAAAAAATCCTGAAGCACCGTAAGTACTTGTATATACTACCAGTCAATAGAATTTGGCCACCGACAAAATTTTAAATTTCTCTTTCTAAAAATGTTATTTTTAATGAAAAAAGATAAGAACCACTGTGAGAATACCCACCTCTGCAGCTCGTTGCATAAGTTATTAACTCCACGTCGAGAACTTATGTGTGGCTGGATCAAGCGAGAGGCAGGTTCACAGGGAAAAGAAACAAAACACAACTTTGTGGTTAGAACGCCAAGGGAGGATGGAGAGCGAGTAACACTTTGTGGATAATTAGTTCTAGGCTGAGTTTCTACTGGCAAAAGATAATCTTCACTAACTGGGTCCGGCTGGTAATGTCACTGTTCGTTGTTTCTTTGTCCCGGCCTAATCAACTTTCCTCGAACCCAAACTAAGTCTGACTGCTTGAACCCCAAAACGCACCTGTATATATACAGAATGTTTCATTATTATTTCCGGTCAAGGGACACCCACGAATAAACCCATAACTTTTTGGGGGCCATTTCTCTCTTAAAAAAACTGGACTTAATAATATTTCCTAGCCTGTCCGTCTCCGATACAGGGACATTAAATTCAGACCCTTTTAAGTTTTTGACCAGTACCCGACAAGTACTTAACACTTACCCACACCCGTGACCATATGTATAAACATTTTCTTATCTAGATTTCCTTAATCTAGTTAATGGGTTTTCCTAACATTTGAAATTTGATACCCAGGCCGAATCTAACTCATCTGGTCACATATATATGTGTGTATATGTGTGTGTGTGTGTGTATGTGCGTGTGTGTGCACACACATTTGCGTGGGCGTATACATATACACACACACGCACACATGTATGGGTGCACACACACACACACACACACGTGTATACCGGATGTAGACCGACGATTAATCTTCCCAGCGTTCCTGCGAGAGTTGACAGAGATGAGCAGGTCTTCTGGGATGCTTAGCTCTGATTTTTCGGTCAAGTTCATCCCACATCAGTTCAATGGTCCGCTGATTACGTCGGCCAAAATATTGGTTGAAAGACGCACTATTCTGGATTGCTTTTAATGTACCTCTGGCTGAGTTGACTTGTATGCTTGGGTCATTACCTGGAATGAGTCCAACTCTTTGAGCCACAAGTGTTATGTTCTCATGTGCCGTATCATAACGACACAATAATTAACAGACGCAGTAATAAACGACGCAGCGACAAAGACAGACGCACTCAGAAAGACGCAGGAAGACTTCTTTATAAAATATTTTACCTCTCACTTTATTTGTAAGGTTTCGAAAAGGGTTACTCAAAGTTTGCGTGTGAGAGGGAGCTGGAGACCGAACATAACTGAAATATTTAGACCCCGAAGTTATGGCCGTCAGCGTTATGTCTTTCTAGTTCTCCATGGCTGCTCAACCGGAGCCCGGGAGTCCACTCTGCTTTCCTTACTACAGCTCGTCTACCTCCGTCTCCAACTTTCTCGCCTCAACTCAACTGTGTTCTGTTCAATTCGTCGGCCTTATATTAGTCTCAAACTCCCACGCGGGGATATGGACACGCCTCCACGCCTCCACAACTTCTTCCGATATCTAGTGACCGAGATGTGTCACTTCCGCTACCTTTGGAATGGCCTGTGTGATCGTCATCGAGCGGAAATAACTGTCATGCAGTTCAGAGGCCACTCTCTTCCGGTGCGTCAGTCTATGAGAGTATAATCTTTTTTTTTTACCTCGTCCCATTTCATCAGCCAATTTCCGCCCACACGATTTCCTCTCTTAACTGCCATCAGAATGTGTCACTTCCTTCCGGTGCATCACCTTGAATGGCATTTTTGGCCGGGTCAACAGGTCAAAACATAACACAAGCCGCGTTCCAAATGGAATTGTGTAATGCTGCAATGAGCTATGATAGCCGGTCTGATTGGATTTGACCTTTACCTGGTGCAGATCCCTGATTTTGCAATTTGCAAAAGCCCCCACTCCATAACAGAGCCTCCTCCACGCTTACTAGTTAGTGTGATATAGGGAGTTGCAACTCTTTCACCAACTCTTCGCCGTACATAAACCCTCCCATTTGGACCAAAGTTTTCGAACTTTGATTCGTCAGTCCAAGGGACTGGGCCCACTGGAGTCTTTTGGCATTGTTTGGCTTCCTCAAGAGTGGTTTCTTGACAGCAATTCTGCTCTTTAGGCCAACTTCACTGAGTCTTCTCCTCACAATGGATGTTGATACATTTTTTTCACGACGTTTGTTCCGTTGAACGGTGATGTTTAGAGCAGTCAGTTTCTGTTACGCAAACTGGTGGATCTGATGAAATTGTCCTCTGCTCATATTGTTGTCAGCAAGCCCCACTTTTGGTCTTGTTTTTCGCGTTTCCTGATGTCTCTTAAAAGTGTCATCTTGTCGTGCCAACAGCACGGATATCCCTGACCCTTTCTCACCACCCCTCATCGCTTCCGGCAATCCCCGTATCCTCACAGAGCTGCTATATGTAGGTTCGAGCTGGCCGCCCTGCTTTTGCTCAGCCATGTGAAGGGGTCCATAGGAGTACATCACTTACTGGAAATCCACTGGAAAAAAAGAAGAAAAAAAAACGCAAACCATTTTTTCAAAAGATATGTGGTTATAATAAAATCAGCGTCACTAAAAATGAATAAAAACATTGAGGAGTTTAACTTGTTTCCTTAAAAATAACATTTTTGGGATAAGAAATAAAAATTTTTGAGGAGTGCAAATACTTTTGATTTGTAATGTATATATATATATATATATAAGGAATGAAGAAATTTTTCTACTGTATTCTCTTTCTTATCTTTCTTTTGTTATAACTCTTGAGCAATTCGTTCATATATATATATATATATATATATATATTTCTTTAAGAAAAAAGAAAACCGGTCACATTAGGATTATAAATTTATTTCCATCCTGCTATGTGGTTTGATAAAATCAAAAAACACGAAAAAAAAATTAAGAGAACTTCTTCAGATCTAATGGATAAAATAAATCAGAGTAGACACAGGAAAGGAGGGTGGGAAGAGGATAGAAGAGGAGTGAAGAGTTATCTCCTCATTTAACCCACTTCCGGTTTTATTTAAATTTTATTGCCTGTTGGAATAAATCTATTTCCATCATATTGGAATTCTTCCCAACTCTTATTGAGCTGGACTGAATAATACTATATATATATACATATACATACGGGAGATCAACTGATTTCCATATTGAAATAAAATCCTGATTTTTGTGCGAAAAATATGATAGAGAAACTGTAATTTTTGCATCTGATTTTTTGCATTGATTGACCAATCGGCGTTTCTGTGCTCATCTTAAAATTTCTTAGAGATTCGGAGATATTTGATATTCGTTAACCAATTTGAATTATAGACAACTCATCTCTTTATCTAATTTCGAACCAAACTCAGTTTTATAAATAAGCAATTAATTAGAGAAAACCCCAGTGGGTAAATCTGCTCTAAACTTTTGACTTTATTTCTTTTGGTTTAGTTTTATGGTACATCAACCATTGAAGTTTATTTAATGCTAGATCCATTTTTTATACATAAAATCAGTTCACTTTTTAACTATTCAGTTTAGCATATTTATACTTTTTGTTTGCACACAGTTAAATGTCTAAATAGTTCTTTTTCAAATTCAGTTTATCTTAAGTACGCAGTTTAAATGTCAAAACAATTCTATTTCAAGCAATTCAGTTTAGCATAAGTGCACAGTTTATTTCTGTTTGACCCAGAGATAGGTCCCTATCAGGTGTTATCACTCTGGGTCGGATTTGACCTGGGAGCAATGGCAATAAAGAGGTACTCCGCATTCCCCAAAGCTCCAGCATTACGGGAACCTCACCATCTGATTATTTAGTGTCATATCAAGACATTCGTCGTGGGTGTCTTACCCCTTTACAGAGATGCAGTCGGTGAATTCTACAGCCGCAGTTGAATGGGCCATTTGTTTCTTTTGAGTGAAAATATAAGATTCTATTTCTTCAAGAATGCATTTAATTCCAACTTATCTAAATTATTCTCTATTGAATGAAAATGTTATCTGCATATATTTGCTCGTACTATCATTTCAGTTTTTACTTACAGATGAAATATTCTAGTTACATCCGTTTACATATTAGCGCTTAGATATACTTTCTCTCCACTATTGTCACATACTCACAGAAAGATCTTTAACATACAAATTATATCAAATTGATCTACACAAAGTGACTACGACATTTAATGTAAGAATTTTTTTTTCTTGAAGTATAAATGTCTTAAGAATATTTACACTCTGAAATCTTTCCATACAAGAAAAGATTTAGTAACTTGTTTTTCCTCAAAATTTTTACTGAATCTAAAGAAATAAAATATATTTGATTTGTTGAGGGGTGTTTTATTCAATCGCTTACACTTATCCGCTGGTTGTGACGTGCTTGGTGAAGAATGACTGCTTTTGTTGTGTTGCGTGAATGGTTCGGCGAGTGTGGCCATCAAGGGACCCTTCGAACACACAGTCAAAAAAGCTATGGGGCCTCATGCGCCTCAATGATCGTATGTTTCACTTTCCTTCGAAATAAAGTTACATATGTATTCCAATCTTCCGATATTTACATCAATTTAGTAAAGAGTAGATTTTCTTCTACATTGGTCAATGTCGAAATAGGAGGATGTAGCTCTGGCGTAGCGGCTAACGAACAGAACTGTGACATCGTAGTAAGCGAGTTCGAATTCCAGTCGCGCTACTACGTTCACTTTCGAACTAATAGCCTTGGGAAAAGTATAAACTTCATTATACCCTCAGCTATGGGTTAAAGAGTACCCCTACTGTTCTTTTACAAGCATGTCTTTGGTATTAAATAACACACGAAGGTTGATATGCCATTAAACGAAGAAACTATATAATTTCTTGCAAAAAAAGGAAACGCTTAATAATGTCATTAAATAACCCAACAAGGATTGACATGTCATAAAACCAACCAACGAAAGATATATTTTGATAGCTGTATTTCTCTTAAGTTTTTCTTTAAAAATGGATTAAGCCCCGCCCCAATAAAAACAACATAGAAAAGGTTTTTATTTGGAGTTTTTTTAATGATTTTTTTCTTGTCATCAAACAAGAATCGTAGAGAGTCTTCGTGTTGAAGTGGTTAATGTAATTAACTGCAATATTGCATCAGTTGTGCTATTATGTTCACTTCCAGACAAATACCCTTGGGAAAGGTATAAATCCCTTTATCCCCCACCCATCTATGGGTTAAATGATACAGCTATTGTCAATTTAGAATGATAGCTTTGGCATTAAATAACCCAACAAAGCTGAAATGCCATAAAACAAAGAAACCAAACCAAAGCTTATGTTGAAAAAGTACCACAAATTTACTTGTGTTTAATTCAAACTAATATGATTGGAGAGAGGAATTTCTCCAAGATTAAACATCTAAAGAAATTGGACAGATTATCAGTGGCGTTTAATGATTTAAAATCCAAATCTCAGAACAATTTAAAACGATATTCATGACAACTAAAAAACACATAAAATTCACTCTTGCAAATTGAAGTGAAAATAGTCTTATTCTTTTAAAGTGCATTGCTCTAATTAAAAAAAAAAAATCTTGCAGTGATGTGACGTTTTTGCGGGGTTACGGTTGGATGAATATATAAATTACATGGCTACCAACTTAATGAGAAATTTTGTAAAATATCAACTTTTATTTTATGCACTTTACAATAGACAAAATGGAAAAATCAAGAGAAGTTTTGTCTTTTGTGTATAAGAAAAAATAACAAAATAAAATTTGTAATTCAGGTTTTTGTTTTTTTAGAGTTTATTATATTGTGAAAATAGTTGTTTAGAATAAATAAAATATCAGAAAAAAAAAATTAGATTGATATTAACATAGATATACAAATTTATATTTTCGATATCAAAAAGCAATTGAAAAATTCTTAAACGAACACTCTAAGAAGAATAAGGCATGAAACATTGTTTTTCACGTAGAGTGTCAGAGGAAATCCGGGTTTTGGGGTCAGC
The DNA here is from genome assembly GCA_963585895.1 of Sepioteuthis lessoniana. Classification (NCBI taxonomy): domain Eukaryota; kingdom Metazoa; phylum Mollusca; class Cephalopoda; order Myopsida; family Loliginidae; genus Sepioteuthis; species Sepioteuthis lessoniana. The sequence continues at coordinate 20,196,976 of OY757927.1, read as the reverse complement.
AGACCACGGACCTTTGCCAACCCGAGGGTTGGGGGTCTCTAGAAATAAGTGAAAATTTATGAATGCAGAATTGACTTTAACGTTATGCTTACCAGTTTAGCCAAACTGAATTTAAATTTTTGGTTTAAAATTGTTAAAAATTAAAATTGTTGTTGTAGGCATCTAAATGAATATTTTGAATCAATTGCATGAAATATTTTTTTCAAGGAAGTTTTTTCTGGTCAGCGGAAAATGTCAACGTAAACATCTTGCAGTCATATTCACGCACACACATACGCACACGCCATCATCAAGTCACGCCGACAGCACAGATTTCCCTGACTCTCTCGCCATCCAACCCTCTCACCCATTGCTTCCAACATGTCCTCCAAATTACATTGCCCAGTCGGATGGGGCTGTAGAGTACACCGATTGTACCTCTGCAGAACAGTAAGTCCCCTCCTCCCAACGAATGTCCTAATATGACACTAAACAATCTGATCGTGAGGTTCCAGTGATGTTGGAATTTTAGGTAATGCAGAGTACCTTTCGTTGCTATTACTCCCAGGTCCACTCTGGTCCGGAATGGTAGCCCCTGGTGGGACCCTATCTATGGGTTAAGTAGAATTAAACTGCATACTTATGCTAAACTGAATTGTTTAAAATAGAACTGATTATTTACATTGGCGTTAAATAACCTACAAAGGTTGATATGCCATAAAACCCAACCAACCAACATACCAAAACTGAAAACAAAGTAAAGGAAAAGTTATAGCTTTGAATATCAGTTTCTACAAAGCAAAAGCCTTTGTTAAAGAGCACGTTAGTTTGAGTCTCTCCAATAATCAAATACCGGGATCTTGCCCGAGGGCTGAAAAACTGATTGGAAAAACTCGCATAGACAATCAGGATTAGGTTCTGGTGTCAGCCTATTTTAATGCAAAACAGAAAAAAGAGCACATCGTAGCGTGACTTCCCATCGCTACTTGTATTTAAAGTGCGTACTTATGCTAAACTGAATTGTTTGAAATGGAACTGTTTTTGACATTGAAACTGTGCTTATGCTAAACTGAATTGTTTAATATAGAACTGTTTTGACATTTAAATGTTTGTAAACAAAATCTATACTTATACTAAACTGAATTTTCTGAATTAGAACTGTTTGAATAAACTGAAGAGCTTGAAATAGAAATATTTTTGACAATTAAACTGTGAACTTATGCTAAACTGAATTGTTTGAAATAGAACAGATTATTTGTATAAAAATAGACTTGGCATTAAATAATTGACAAAGGTTGATGGGCCATAAAACCCAAACAACCAACCAAACATCCAAATTACATCCCGTGTCTGCAATTATTGCTCTTTGGCCAAAACTGGCGCGTCCATGTGGAGGGGTGCATAGTAGAATGCAGCTTCTCCAGCCTGTCTCACATGTTGTTAATCATACTTGGATGGTTTTTGAGATGGGAGGTTAGTGGCCAGACAGCTGCTGTCTTGTGGTGTGTTGACTTCGGGATTTGTTCAAAATAGCACGTAGTATTTTTCTGTAGTCCTTTCCTTGCTTTTTCTTCATGATTTTTTTAGCATCCATGTGGTGCATCTATACAGTAGCATTGACAAAGCCAAACTTTGGAAGAAATTCCTTTTCATTTTATACGATTGATGAGCTTTTACACAGGATTGATAACCTATCGATAGCAGTCCAAATTTTCGCTAGCCGTATACTGATATTATTTTCAGTTGATGAGATACTGCTGCCGAGGAACTTGCCTACTGAGGCCAACAATTTAGAGTAGAGACGATATCCTACAAGTTTAAAACATGAACTGTTTTATTTGCCAATGCTTCCTGCTGCTTGCTCCGGGCTATGCAGCAGGAATTCAGCTTGGGCAGGAGAAGGGCTAAATCATCTGCATAGTCTGTGCCTGCTATAAATTTTGCTGGATAATGTCTCGTTGTTGATGTTCGAATTACATAATCTAGACATTATAAATAAATATGGCGGTAATGTGTCTCCTTGTAAAACTCTAGCGACAATGTCGATGAATTCGGTGTCACTATTGGCTGAGCAAAGCATTGCTTTCTTTTTAGGTTGACTATCATTATAGCTGTTTTGTTTGTTTGCTTGCTTGTTTGAGTTTGGTTTAATGGCATATCAACCTCTGTGGGTCATTTAATGCCAGAAGGGTTAAATTGCATGTTTTAGGTTTTAAGGTATAAGTTTGTTATATTCTATTATATTTGACTAGATTTTCATGAAGAGATTGATTTCTTTTAAGATTTCCTGATATGGAGTTTTTGAAGAAGTTCTTTAAATTGTTTGTTTGGTAATATTTTGGGCGAATTTGACTAAAACTGTCACAGTTTATGAGAATGTGTTTGACTGTGAGAGGTACTTTGCATGTTGACTATACTGGGGAGTCTTCCCCTTTTAGGAGGTGTGAATGGGTAATGTGGGTTTGACCAATAAGAAGTCTGGAGATTATCACTTCTTTTCTATTTCTTCTATAACTTGCTAGCCATTCACTTATGGTATCTTGAATATGGTGGAGCTTGTTCTGTGTTTGATCATCTCAAGATTTTTGCCATTTCTTGAGTATACATTTGTTAATAAGTGGTTTTAGGTCAGTGTATGGAATTTTTGTATTGGATATATGTGTCTGAAGTGCTTTTTTGTAGCTCTGTCTGCCCTTTCATTTCCCTGTTTGTCAATATGGCTGGGTATCCAAGTAAGAATGATGCTATTGTTTTTAACAATTGTAACAGTTTCTTTAGGGAGACCATATGCTGGTAGTATTTGTTCCATCTTCCGTCTGTGAATAGAATCAAATGCTTTGGAGAAATCTACGAACAATTGCGTTGCCTTGAAATTTTTTGCACGTACTCCTTCGATGATTTGGTGGCTAGTCAGAATCTGGGAAGTAGTGGATCGAAAACCGTTCTGATTTTTCCAAAGGAATTTTCTGTGGGTGCGCTTGCAGTGAAATGGATATCATCGTTGGAAATGGAGACAGCGAACAGAGTTCAGATCCTGGAAAAGGCAGTTTGTATTTCACACACCGCTAATACTCCGAGGAAAGATATGCATCTCACTATCTCTCTCCGGCTATGGGTGAATAGTAGGGCAGATTGGGTTCTTTAACCTCAGCATGGTAACCGGTCTGGGTGACGGGAAACACAGAATCCAAACCTGTTAAACTCCAATTAAAAATTGACCTCTTGTCACATTCAGCTCGAATAGACGGGTTGTCCCCCATGGGGTTTGAGCACTCTGGCGAAGGAATTTACGGCTGCCACTCGCATAATGCAAAGCTCTTCGAACGACCTGAGCACTCTGGTATCCGGTAAGATATAAATGTAAACAAATAAAAGCTACTACTTAATGCCTTATAATTCCCGTGCTGACGTTGTTCGCTTGTTGGCTGAGTGGTATGATACTAAGTCTAACGTAAAGTTGGGCGGGTTTCGATCCCAGCTTCAAGTGTCCTTCGTTCTTAGCCACACTGAAGAGTTGTGATACAACAAAGCAGTCTATCGATAATTATATATATATATATATATACTGGGTGCGGAAGCGAAATATGGAATAATTCTAAAATTGTTTTTTTAGACTGATTAGTTCGATTTGCGAAGAAAACGCCATAAATCTAAATTTTTATGATTAACCCTATTATTCAATCACTTTTTAAAAAAAAATCACAATTCAGCCTAATATAAGTGAGCTAGAAAAGAAACGACTAAGAATCTATGATCAGCTTATCGCCGAAACCAAGCTAAAGTTTCTTTGTCTTCCGTATACAAAGCAAAGAAAGAATTTTTTTTTTTTTTACATGAAATGAGATTTTTAAGGAAAAAGGGAAGTGGAGGATTAAACAAAAATCGAAAAGGTTTTTTTTTTAATTGCTCTCGCTTCGGCGGTTAAGAAGGACCCCACAATGTGAATATGAAAGCGCGCTAATAATTTGAAGGTTCACGAGAAAACTGTGAGGACAGCAATTAAATAAGATTTAAGCCCAGATCTCAACCCTCTTGATTACGTTTTGTGATGCGTTTTAGAAAAGAAAACAAATGCAACTTCCCATCTAAATATTGGTTCGCTTAAGACTGCTACTGAGGAGCAATAGATTAAATGTGTGCAAAGTTTATTTTGAGTCGAGACGATATCCTTTTCAAAGGCGTGTTGATACAAAAATTGGTTAAAAAAAAATGGTGGCCAAATTGAGTAAATTTACTGCTTATTTTTTTTATTTTTGTTGTTTTTTGTTAAAATTAGAATTAATCTTGTTTTATAATAGATTCGTTTTTTATTATAGTAGAAAATTCTAATTTTGCTTCCGCACCCAGTACACACACACACACACACACACATATATATATATATATATATGTATTGCAAGAAAACAATTTAGATCTAAGTAAAATTATTTTCTTCAGTTTACACATGATATATCAGACGTCACGTATAATCAATATTTAAAATTTCCGCTTTTCTTTTTAGAATTTTAAAAATTCTCAGAAAATATCATTTAAACTGAAAATATTATTTAAATATATATATATTTTTTTCATAATACAACGTGTGAAAGCACGTGCGATACCCTGCCCTTATCAGCCGCCAACCAGGGGTGATAACACAGTTTCGGATGCTCAAGGTGGTACTGCTACTCCTGGCGCTACCAAGCAGCTTTTGCCACTGGACAGGGTACTAAAATTATATATGTATATATATATATATATACGCGAGATCAATTAAGAGCAGAGACTGGATTGGACATCCATCTTCATTTTTAGGGTGTTGTTTGTGATTAAAAAAAACGAGTTTACTTTCGGCCGTTGATGTTATTACGCGTTTACAGTAACCGTTTCTTATATAATCACACAGGAACGGTGGTTCAGCATGTATTTCATAAAGAATTATATATATATATATATATATATATATACGCCAGATCAATTAAGAGCAGAAACTACATCGGACGTCCATCTTCATTTTTAGTGTGCTGTTTGTGATAAAAAAAAACCGTTTACTTTCGGCCGTTGATGTCATTACACGTTTACAGTAACCGTTTCTTACGTAATCACACAGGAATGGTGGTTCCGCGTATATTTCATTATTCAAATATATTAATTTTATCCGTTAAACCAGTGGTATATCCTTAGGAGAAGTGGAAGAAGATAAATCGAGATGATGTCATTTTATTTCATGACGTCAAAATTGCATAGCGTTGTAAACATGCAACAACTTGGATGATTCCGCCATCTTTTTTCACTTGAGTCGCGTAATCGTTTGCATTTTACGTTAAAGTCAGAGGCGAAAAGCGAAGAATTCTTATTGTAAATTATGTCCATTAATTCACAAATGCACAAAAAAGATAGTAATGATAATCAAAATTACATCTTTGATAAGACCAGTTCTCCACTTCCCGATAATTATTGGCAAAAGTCCAGATTTAAAGATATTTCGAAAATCATCTTCCGCCATCATATCAAGACAGTTCGTTTGATGGAATCCAAAATTATTGCTAAAATGGCCAATGTATCTGACGAACAAAAATCAAGGAAAGAATTTGGTCGTATTGTGGTGAGCACTTCAGTAAGTGACAGTAAAAATTTTCTTACTCCAGCAAGCGGAGATAACAAATTTATTTATGAACCAGTGGGAATTGAAATAATTTGCTCTGAAGATTCGACATCTTCATCCTCTGCAGTTTTAAATAACAGAGGTAAGTCTTCTTGGCCTGATATTTCCTGTGACAAATATCCAGTCTCTACATTTGAAAAACCGTTAGAAATAAATCCGGGACCACTAAGCACAGTCATACGACGCAGTGTTCAAACTGCCTGGAGAAAAACAGTTGATGGCTTTTGCCGTCTCTTTTCTTTCGGTCACCCAAAAACAAGACGCTAAGATTTTTACCTCTTTAAATATTTAAAAAAAAAAAAAACAAAAAAAAAAAAAACAGCAATTTTATTTAATATAAATTTTGCGCATGTTTTTCAAAATTTTTTGTTTGTTTTTGATAAAATTTTAAGTTTTACTTTTATTCTTTTTTTTCTGTTCATAACGATTTGATCAAACTGTTTTGATTCTTTTTTTATTTTTTTTATTCGAGGACCAGAATAATTTATCGGGAAAATTGAAAAAAAAGTCGCCCCCACCAAAAAAAAAATCCTTGAAATATACATCATCTGTTTCTTTTAGAAAATTCTCATCGGAATAACATTTCAGCGCAAGGTTCATATATCAATTAAGAGTGTTAATTGATTTTAAATCAACCAACAATATTCATCGTTTTATTTCAGAATTTTAATTTTGGTTTGGTTTGGTTTGTTGGGTTTTATGGCATATCAACCTTTTTAGGTTATTTAACACCAAATCCATTTTTATGTAAATATTCAATTCTATTTCAAACAATTCAGTTTAGCATAAGTACACAGTTTGATTGTCAAAAACATTTCTATTTCAAACTATTCAAGCAGTTATATGTAACAATTCAGTTAAGTGTAAGTATAGTTTTAATGTCGAAAAAAAGTTCTATTTCAAATAATTCAGTTAAGCATAAGCACGCGGTTTAAATATAAGTACGGTTTAATTGTCAAAAACATTTCAATTTCAAGCTATTCACTTTACTCAAACAATTCAGTTTAGCATATGTATGCTGTTAGTTCTACTTAACCCATAGGTAGGGCCCTATCAGGTGCTACCACTCCGGGCCAGAATGGACCTTGGAGCAATGGAAATGAAGGGGTACTCCGCATTTCCCAAAGCTCCAGCATTGCTGGAACCTCACCATCAGATTGTTTAGTTTCATATCTAGGACATTCGTTAGCGGGGGTCTTACCCCTCTGCAGAAGTGCAGTCAGTGTATTCTACCACCCCAGCCGACTGGGCAATTTAATTTTGGTAATTGATTTCAGACTCAGCGGGTTATTAAGAGAGTGATTCCAAAATTTTGCAATATTTTGGTAACGTGAGATACAATTCAGACAACTCCAAGGGCTTTTGCATTGGTTCAGAAGGTGATGAACCATACTAGATTGTGAGATGTCATGTTCCCCTGATACTCCCCGAGAGCTACTCTGTAATATAATGGCTGAGGGATTTCGTTTTATATGTCTTGCCTTTCGGTTTCTTTAGGCTGAGAACCTTTCGCTTAGCGCATGGGTTAGTTAGGTGCAACATGAGCGCAGGTTTTCACGCACGCGCGGGGAAGATGCGTCGTCCACAGATGTCAAAATAAAACCACACATAGGGAATGGGACCAGGAGGTGTGAATGACGTCACGCATCGGAAGCGTGGGCTGAGATTTGAGAAAAAGAAGTTAGTTGAGTTTCTGCCTCCGAGCGGAAAAGTTGAGTTTTAGCGTCCGAAGAAGACGGTTGACTTTCGGAGCTCGCCGAGGTCTTCCGGCGAGTGCCACGCTTGGTGAGGGGCAGATGGAAAAGTCAGCATAGAAAGGTTGTGTATCACTCTCCTTATGTCGAAAAACCTTTTAACTCAAAGGTAATACAAAGTTTCGTACCTGAACTAAGAAGTCGTAAAGTTTTTCGTGTATTTCGGATTCCCTATGTCCATTTAACAATTCGTTTATATCTGGCTGTAACAACTCACCAGACTCGCCTCTTTAGCTTGAAGCGCGGCCCCAGTTTCTATTTTTAAGCCAACCAGATCTTGCGTGATAGTCAAGGTTCTTGCAACCCGAGCGAAATTTCGTCAACCACCCGTAGTATGATCCACTGCGCCTCCCCCTTTTGTGCAACAAATACTTTTGATTTTTTCTTAGAGTTTGAACTCGTGAAATATCATTCGCCAAATTTAACAACGTGGCATGATCACCTGTATGACTTTTAAATCTCACACGAGGTGAAGCAATGCACTACGTGTCAGTGCATCAATTACCACTATACTACTTATCACAACGGATAAATACTACAGCCTGAACTGTTTTGCTCGCATGAGATATTTGCTGCGAACAAGCGTATACTATAAGAATATTGTAAAACTTTTGACAACAATGCACAACGTGTCACCACATTAACTACCATCATACTATTTATCACAACAGATAACTACCATAGCTTGAACTGCATTGCTTGCATGATATACTTGCTGCGGACTAGCATAAAGATATTACAAAACTTTTGACTTCTCCAAGTAATAATATGGGTAATTAAAGCTCATACTCAAATGGCAAATCTGGTAAGTAGCACTCGGAGAGTATCAGGCGAGCTTGGCATCTTACAGTCCAGTTTGGTTTGTCACGTTGACGGCCTCAGCAAAAGTACCCTGAGCTGCTGAATTGTGTATCATCATCATCATCATCATCATCATCATCATGTCGTTGCCGCTAGCACGGATATCCCTGACCCTCTCTCGCTACTTCTCCCTATCGTTCATCGCCTCCGGCAGGTCTTCAGGACTACATCCCGTATCCTCACATAGCTGCTGTATGTATGTTCGAGCTGGTCGTCCTGCTTTTGCTCGGCCATATGTGGGGGTCCATAGGAGTACATCACTTGTGAGCTCGTCCCTGCTTCTCCAGCAATGTCATACATGTTTGGTTCGTCTAACTTGGATAGTTTTTCGTGATGGGAGGTAGGTGGCCGTATAGTTGGTGCCTTGTGGGGTGTTGTCGCCAGGACTTGTTCAATATTGCTCGCAACATTCTTATATAATTGCCGTTCAGCTTCTTCTCTAGCAGTTTAGTTAGCGTTCAAGTAAATAACCGACAATAGTTGATATGTCATAAAAACAAAACACAACCAACCAACAAATAAACAAACTGTATGTTCGAGCTGGTCGTCCTGCTTTTGCTCGGCCATATGTTGGGGTCCATAGGAGTACATCACTTATGAGCTCGTCCCTGCTTCTCCAGCAATGTCATACATGTTTGGTTCGTCTAACTTGGATAGTTTTCGTGATGGGAGGTAGGTGGCCGTATAGTTGGTGCCTTGTTGGGTGTTGTCGCCAGGACTTGTTCAATATTGCTCGCAACATTCTTATATAATTGCCGTTCAGCTTCTTCTCTAGCAGTTTAGTTAGCGTTCAAGTAAATAACCGACAATAGTTGATATGTCATAAAAACAAAACACAACCAACCAACAAATAAACAAACTGTTTTTTAACAAAATTAATTCTCAAACTTTCGATCGAACAGAATCTTTTCATTTGAACTCTATAATGTTGAAATAGATTCTTTCGCATGAACAGACTATTTCGTTGAACACACTTTTGCAAAAGCCAACCTTTTGCTTATTTCACTTGCTTGCATTGCACTTTCGTTGCCTTTTGTTAATGAATACATGCTTCTTATAATCTCTCAACTCAATCTATGTGGTTTGATTATTAATTTCGACACATTTGGTCTTTTTATTGAACTATAATTACACGCAGCCTAATTAATAAATCACTTCTCTACAACATCATTCCAGCACACTTTTAGACTGTAATCGATTAGACTTCCTACATTGTATTTTCAGAAGAAATCATTATCAAATAAAATCCTTACCCATTTTTAAAGATTCTTACCTGTTTTTGACCTTTTAATCTCATCAAAAACTTAAAACTCAATTTATGTATTGGTCCTTTATTTAAACACGCTACATGTCGGAGAAATATTTGCTTGAGTTGATTGATTGACTTTAACGGCATGTCAAACCTTCTTGGAGTATTTATGCCGAAATGTTAGGGAATCGGTTTTATTGCTTGATTTGATGATTGATTGATTGATTTTAACGGCATGTCAATTTATTTAGGAGCATTTTATGCCTAAATGTTAGGGAATGATCTTATTGCTTGATTCGAGTGATTGATTGATTGTAATGGCATGGCAACCGGTCTTGCAATATATTATGCCTTAAGGTTAAGGAACGGTTTTTATTGCTTGATTTGACAGATCTATTGATTTTAATGGCATGTCAACACGTCTTGCAGTATTTTATGCCTAAAGGTTTGGGAATTGTTTTTAATGTTTGATTTGAGTTATTGATTTATTGTAATGGCATATCAACCCGTCTTGCAATATCTTATGTCTAAAGGTTCGGAAATCGATTTTATTACTTGATTTGATTGATTAATTTTAACGATATGTCAACCCGTCTAGGAGTATTTTATGCCTTTAATGTTAGGGAATCATTTTTATTGTTGATTTGAGTGATTGATTGATTGTAATGGCATGTCAACCCGTCTTGCAATAACATCGATTTCCTTGCTTGATTTGATTGATTGATTAATTTCAACAGCATGTCGACCCGTCTAGAGTTACTTCATACCCAGTTTTAAGTAAAAATTTAGGACACATATTAATCAACCTCACCCTTTAACACACTTTTTGACAGCACCTGGAAGACTTCCTGCATTGTATTTTCAGGAGATACAGGAAGTAGACTTGGTTTCCAGAGTTCAAATCCTGAACGAGGCTTTTTGCATTATACATAACATCATATCGTTGGGAAAGGTATGAACTGAACTATTGTCTATGGGTAAATAGTTGAGCAGGCTGGACTCCTTACACTTGGTATGGCAACTGACTTAAGAGAAGGAATTCATACCTTTTCCTGTCTAAGACTCTGATTATGAGTATCACTCTAACAATCAAACAAGGCAACGGAACCAGTGCGAGATTTTTGAATGAAATTTTCATTAAATAAACTTCTCTGCCTTTCTAGATCTGCTCATGGTGTAACGGATAACACCATAAGATAACGGACACGGCGGCGACGCGAGTTCAAATACAGGACGAGGTTGTTTGCATTTCATATAGGAAAAGAATGAATCCAACTATTCTTTTTCTAGCTATAGGTAAATAGTAGGGCAGACTGTGATCTTTCAGGAAAACTCATAGAATTCAAACCTGTTGGTTGTGTTTTATAGCATATCAACACTTTCAGGTTATTTAATGCCAAATCCTCTTCATACATATATATCAAATATACATGATTTGGTTTGATTGTGTTTTATGGCATATCAACCATTATAGGTTATTTAATGCCAAATCCGCTTTATACATATATATTAGATATAAATGATTTGATTTTGTTGAGTTTTATGCCATATGAACCACTGTGGGTTATTTAAAGCTAAATCAGCTTTATACTCACGTATATATAAAATATATAGGATTTGGTTTGGTTGGGTCTTATGGTATATCAACTATTGTAGGTTATTTAATGCCATATGCTCTTAATACATTGTAGTTTATTTAATGCCAAATCCCGTTTATACATCAAATAAATCAAATATATGATTTGTAAACAAATATTTTATTGGTAAAATTACTTTTAAACGAGCCAGAGATCATTTGTTTACATATTGCTAAATGAGTCCAAGACGTTTTATGTAATACTAATAATTCAATTTAATATTAGTCATTTGTTTACATACTGTTAAATGTTTTAAGTTAAGAAAATAATTTCTTATTCACTTTTTACTTATAATTGTGACCCCTAACAGGTACTACCACTTAGAGTCTGAGTGGACATGGTAGTAATGACAATAAAGAAATACTTCACATTCCCCATAGCACCAGTACCGAAGCCTCACCATCAGATGCAGTTTAGGATCATATCAAGACACACCTTGTTGAGGTTTTACTCTTCTGGAGAGATGAAGTCAGAGTATTCTATTGTCCCTGCCGACTCGGGTTAAAACCTGTTTAACTTCTCCCCAAAAATGACCTTATGTCACATCTTGCCTGTGCAAAGGGTTTGGGTTCATGGCATATCAACCATTGTAGGTTATTTAATGCCAAATCTTTTTTACACATATCTATTAAAAACATATAATTTGGTTTAGTTAGGTTTTATGGCATATCAATCATTGCAGGTTATTTAATGCCAAATCTTTTTTACACATATCTATTAAAAACATATAATTTGGTTTAGTTGGGTTTTATGGCATATCAATCATTGTAGGTTATTTAATGCCAAATCTTTTTTATACATATATATCAAATATATAATTTTAAGCGAAAAGTTTATAGGTAACTTTATTTTTAAACGAGCCCTGTAAATATACATGTAAATCTTTATGTTTTGAACAGTTTGCTATTTCTGAGAAATATCTGTTTTTTGATCATGTGGTATAGACTTTTGGTTCTCTATGTAGTATCCGGTTCATTTTTGTCAAAGAGTCGCTGAGTTTCCGTCCAAAAATATTATTATTGATGTATGGATGGGCACTTTTTACTCTCTATGGGATCGGAGCGATGGCGATATGCATATAGGAATTAGTGCCAATTAAAAAAAAAAATGATGCCGGCTATTTTTCAACGTAATATTCAATTGCGCCAAGGGAGTGACTTGATGACTTTACCACGATCTATCTCCTTCACTTGAGATGGAATTCATTCTTACGTTATTTCGGCAAAACCACTAGATCACGGTGTTGTATAGTCACAACCATATACATGCGGAAGCAAAATCAACAATAATAACGAACGAACATACTTCTTTAGAAAAATGTACCTCTCACACTTTATTCAAAATGGTTGCGAAAGGGTTATGTGTGAGAGGTGAGTTGGAGACTGAACAAACTGCAACATATTGACCCCCAGTTACTTTGTCTTTTGCAGCACTTCTTTCTTGTTCTGCTCGGCAGCTCAATCGGGGGTCCTGAGGGCCCATAGCCTTCTGCTGGGTGCTGGTTCTCTCTACAGCATCTTATCTCCAACTAACTGACTCCAAACTAACTGAACCTGTCTGTGGCTCCGGGTTATATAATTGTTTGACACCCACCTTCTTCTTGTGGGCGTCACATCTGCACCCAATTCAACCCGTCCACAGTCAAGGTTATATCCTGATATCCTCGACCGGATGCACTAGTCCTTGATTGACAGCTGGGTCGAAGGTCAATATGTTACAACGGCATCTGGTCTGATAGAATTACGTTTACTCTCAAACGGTTTCAGCATCACTTACCTTTAGGCTTAGAAACTTTGTTCTTCTTCACAAAGAGTCTTCTACTTCAAGATGCATTGTGCGGAACTAAATCATCAGCCAATATGGAATACCATATTTTCTCTCTGTTTCCAAGTTTTCCCCAAGCTATAGGTTAAACAGTGCCACGACTTGCCTTCTACAAGGACGACATCAACATTAAATAATTCCCGAAGGTTGATATACCATTTAACAAAGAAAGCAAAGCAAAACTAAGTTCTCTCTGTCACGACACTAAATTCGACAATGAATTGAATGACGTCATCGTAGAGGATTCACCATGGCGTAATTGCCGGACTGCGGCCTCGAAGTAAGCGAGTTCGACCTCCAGTCGCTCTATTACACTCACTTTTGGACTAATATCAATCGGAAAGGCATGAACTCACTTATTCTTTCCAACTAGGGTTAAATCGTATCGCTACTAATTTTTCTACAAGCGTGGTTTAAGCATTAAATAACCCACGAATGTTGATATGCAATTAAACAAAGCACCCAAACTATTGTTATGTAGCTTTCTTCACATTCATGAAGAGACTTCAATTCGAAACAAGTATCAATAAAATTTGGTTCGATTTAGTTGTTTAAAGGCATATCAACTCCTTATGTGTTATTTAATGCCGAAATTTGATTCATTTGTAAATTGTGTATTGTAATCATAAGAAAATTTTCTGTCGTCCATTGCCTTTTCTTAATGCACTTTTTAAAGGATTTTTTATCATTACTTATAAGTATACTGTTAAATGGTATCCTGTTCTCCTATCAAATATAAATCATCATTATGTCGTGCCGCCTGCACGGTTATCCCTGACCCTCTCTCGCTACTTCTCCCTATCGTTCATCTCCTCTAGCAGGTCTTCAAGGCTACATCCCGTATCCTCACATAGCTGCTGAGTGTATGTTCGAGCTGGTCGTCCTGCTTTTGCCCGGCCAGAGGAGCACATAACTTATGAGCTCGTCCCTGCTTCTCCAGCAGTGTCCTGCATGTCTGGTTCGTCTAACTTGGATTGTTTTCGTGATTGGAGGCAGGTGGCCGTATAGTTGGTGCCTTTTGGGGTGTTGCCGTCAGGACTTGTTCAATATAGCTCGCAGCATTCTTGTGTAATTGCCTTCTAACTTCTTTTCCAGCCGTTTAGTTAGCGTCCAAGTAGTGCATCTATACAGCAGTATCGATACGCCTGCTGCCTGGAAGAAACTGCGTTTCATTTTATCGGTCAAGTCTGATATCCATATGATCGATAGCCTATGCATAGCTGTACATGCCTTCGTTAGCCGTGTCCAGCATTTGGCATTATTTCCTGGCTCAGTATCACTGGATTTGAAAACCTCATCTATGGTCAAATTCATCTGAGAGAGTTATTTGTATTGTTTTTTTTTATTTAATGGCTCATCAACTTCTGTAGGTTATTTAATGCCAAACCCACCCTTCTAGAAAAACAGTAGTGGTACTATTTAACCCATAGTTGGAAGGATAAGGAGGCTTATACCTTTCCATCGGGTATTTGTCTGAAAGTGAACGTAATAGCGCGACTGGAGTTCGAACTGGCTTACTACGATTCTTCAGTTCACAGCTTTAACCCTTACACCACTAGGACACCCAATAAGTGTCCTGGATATATTAAATCTCCCAGGGCCTCTCTAACCTAGAGTGGTAGCACCAGAAAGGGTTCTGTCTATCGTCAAATAGAACTGTTTGACATTTAAACTGTGTGTAAACAAATGATTTATGAAATAGAATTGTCAGAAATAGAACTCTTTAACAATTTGACAGTGTGTAAATAAATTACTAATGTTTCCTTGAATTGTCAGTGATATTAATCAATACTGGGAATCATCTGTGTGATAGCGAATAAGTAAGGATCAATGGAATTGTTAGTGTTGGTTAGAAGTACTTGAAACTCTTTAACTGGGTGTTAAATTGAACTTACTATTACATTTTTTACCGGACATTGGCCTAGCAGTTAGAGTGTTCACCAATGGCCCGGGAGACCAGGGTTCAATCCCAGGTCGAGTCATACCAAAGACTAAAAAAAGTGGTACTTGATGCCTCAGCATTATAAGGTATGGATCAAGGGTAAAGTGGAGCAACCCAGGGAAGGAGTAGCACCCTCCCATACACCATGGTGTAGTAGATATCGAAAAGGGAGCCTTCGGGTCACCCTCGACTATGGTCGCCAACTTTACTTACTATTACATAGCGATGCTTGAAACCATTTAACTGTGAGCAAATAATACTATTGATGTTAAATTTTAATATCTAAAACCATTTAAGTGAGAGCCAACAAGTGATAAATCCTAGATAAAACCATTCCTGTTAGAATAACTGGAACTATGTAACTGTGTGCAAACAATAGTAATACTTGGGTGCCAAAAAAAAAAATAGCTCTGACTCATTTAAAAATAAAATTACCTACAAAGTATTGACTCACAAATCATATGTATAACCATTTAATAGTCTGCGAACAAATGTGTAATAAAAGTGGGGGGTGGATGGTATGCCTCCTCAGTCACAGAAAGAAAAGATTCTCTCGTAAATGAATAGGTGGAATCAATTTCTCCTTAATAGAAGGTGAACAGCTGAATTTCTACGCCGAAAATATCCCTTTTTACGGCAACAGTCTTCTAGCAGTCCTTCGCTCAAGTTCGTGTCTTGTCCTGCATCGCTTCGTTTATTTGTTCCTTTTCCAGAGCCACGCTCCGATTATTTGTCGCTGCCTCCCACCAGACACGACTTGACACAAGGTCAGAAGCCCGAAGGCCGATTAAAGTGGGGATAAAGGGGAGGGGAGAGCGGGAACGAGCCGAGACTCGGACCCTGCTGGTCAATGCTGCTCATCGGCTCACTTAGTGCAATGTGAGCCTGATGAGGCAAGCAGTTTCACGAACCCAAATGTGGGTCCGGGCACGTATGCCAATTTACGGCTTAAACTAGACGCTTGGTCTAGTGCCGTACATGGGTGACAAAGGAGACAAAAATGCAGCTCGCCCACCCGAAGGTAGCCTAGTCGAAACTAGGTGCCTAATTAAAGGCCCCAAGTCTGCCATTGTTCCTTTTGCAGAGCCACGCTCCGGACCGAAGTCCAGAACAGGCTCCGGGGCTTCGCAAAAAGCTAAAAGCCGAGTGCGCGCCCCTCGTCCTGCGTCGCTTCGACTTTTTTTCAAAAACGCCTGTCTCTCGTGCATTCAGGCAGGATTTTAATCATCATACCAAAACGTCACATCCGGGTCAATCATTCAATATATGAATTTACATGCGCACCAGCGTGTCGGTAGTTGTGACGTCAAACACGATTCACGATCGGGAGGATGTGAGTTCGATCTTCCCAATCGCCCGTTTCTTTGTCCCGGATCTCATTTTACACGCTAGACATATTCGTACACCCTTTGAGCTGCCGCATGCATGATTTCTCTCGCCACAAAATGAGCTTTGGCTCGTTTAAAAATGTTATCTACAAATTATGCGTTGACAAGTCATATATTATGTGTATAAATAGAATTTGGCATTTAAATAACCTACAAGGGTTGATGTACAGTAAAACCCCACCCCACCCGACTTTTGTATCCATAATTCTCATATGTATAGGTTTATTATTCTGTTATAAAAACATCAAGCATACTTTTCATGAAAAAAGTTTTCCAATTTGCCGTTCTTATATATATAGTAAAGTAAAGTTGGCGACCGTAGTCGAGGGCGACCAGAAGGCTCCCTTTTCAATAGCTACTACACCGAGGTGTAGGGGAGGGCGCTAATCCTTTCCCTGGATTGCTCCATTTTACCCTTGGTACGTACCTCATATTGCTGAGTGTTAAGCAAGGAGGTATCCTATTTACCCAACCCCTCCGCTCGGGCAGGATATGACACAAGGTCAATTTTTAAGCGGAGTTTAACAGGTTTGAATTCAGAGTTTTCTTTCTCCTAGACTAGTTGCCTCACCAAGGCTGAAGAACCTAGTCTGCCCTACTATTTACCCATAGCTGGAGGGAGAGTAATTGGATTCATACCAAGGGTATTAGTGCTATGTGAAATGCAATCAGTCTCGTCCAGGATTTGAACTCGTGTCGCCGTGTTCATTTCCTGCGACGATAACCATTACACCACGGGCAGGTATCAAGTACTATTTTAAAAGTCTTTGGTATGACGTAACCTGAAGTTGAACCCAGGTCTCCCTGACCACTGGCGAACACTCTACCGACAAGACCATACAAGATAACATTTTGAACATTAATTTCGTCACATACATTTGAAATAGAACTGTTGATGGAAATAGAATGCTAAGAATCTTCTTTTTTCATTTCATCATAAATTAGAATATAATTCAAAAGATACAACATCATATATTAACATTGCCCGATAATGGTTTGATAAAAAGACCAGAACGTTTTACATTGGCATGAGATTCAACTATCAATAAACTCATCCTGTTAATTCTTTGTTTTTCATATTCTTGCATTTACATATTTATTTCAATATTATAAATTTAAGGAATTCAATGTCTTTTTTTAAAAAGTTAGACTTCATCCCTAATTGAAATTTTTTCGAAGATATTTTTGTAATGCCTGTCATTTTCTGAACTTCTTTCAAGTAAATCCAATCCTGTTTTCTTTTTATTCCGTACTTTCTATGTAGAACTCTCACGTACGACTGATGATTCTTGCGAATGTTATATTGCTTCCTGGGCGTGAAATCGTAAAACTATTTTTTGCAGTATATCATTTCAATTTTTTCTTGGACCAAGTCGGCTGAGGCTGCAGAATACACCGACTGCATCTCTGCAGAGAGGTAAGATCTCCTTAATGAGTGTCCTGATTATGATACTAAGCAATCTGATGGTGAGGTTCCAGTAATGCTGGAACTTTGGGGAATGTGGGGTACCACTTTATTGCCATCGCTCCGACGTCTACTCTGGTCCAGATTGGTAGCACCTGATAAGGTCCTATCTATGGGTCAAATAGAACTAAAGTGCGTACTTATGCTAAACTGAATAGTTAGAAATAGTACTGTCTTTATATTCAACTGTGTGTAAACAAAAATAACTGTACTTATGCTAAACTGAATTGTTTGAAATTGAATTGTTTTTGACATCTTAGCTGTATTTATGCTGAATTGAATTGTTTAACAAAGAACTATTTATAAGTATAAGAATGAATTTAGCATTAAATAACCTAAAATGGTTGATATGCCATAAAACCAAACTAAACTCTACATATTTTTTCCAAGATATCGTCATTAGACAAAGTTAAGTTATTGTAATATAGTGTTGTGACGTGGCTCGTACCACCTGACATCCGGTAGCCCGGATGTATAAAAGGCGACTCAAGCGTTTCGGTCGGCTGTCGTTAAATATCGACATCTGGCATAACACTCTTACGGCGAGAGACTGGGAATATTGTATATACTCAGGATTGTACTGTTGAACCAATAAAAGGATTTAACTCTGGATTTCTCTGTGTATATCTTCCTTAACGATGCAACACATAGTTAATTTGCTTTTGAGAATATCATAATTATAATATTCTTGACAGCTTACAGGAATGGATTAACGTGAAAAAGCAGATTCTTATAGTTTTTCTCAGAGAACGGTTTGATTGTGGAGAAGACCAGGTGTGACCCTCATTGTAAATAAATCATAAATTGAAAATAAAATCATACATTACTTTCGGGGTTTTAAGTAGGTCTTTTTCATAGAGCAAATGTGGTATTTTGGAGGTTGCAGCGCGCATGGCAATGGATGGATGGTTATATATTGTACTGTTGAATGGGTCGGCGAATGTGGCTTGCTAGGTTCCCTCAGAATACATAGTCAATGCAAGACCGCTTCCTTCCCCTACCCCCAAAACTTCAAGGCCTTGTGCCTTTCATTTTTGTGTTAAAATGGGTATCAAGAAGACCAGGTGTGATCCCGTATTGAGGGAGGTCAAAATTGTGTAATGGATTTTGAAGCTGGCTTGAGGTAACAGCCAGATGAGCTAACTCTTGCTTTGAGTCACTTAGTATAAAGGAAATGATCCTTGAACTTGATTTGAACAATTGGGGCTGTAGAATACACCGACTGCACCTCTGCAGAGGCGTAAGACCCCACCAACGAGTGTCCTAATATGACACTAAACAATCTGATGGTAAGGTTCCAGTAATGCTGGAGCTTTGAGGAATGCTGAGTACCCCTTTATTGCCATTGCTCCCAGGTTCCCACTGACCCGGAGTGGTAGAACCTGATAAGGGTCGTATCAATGGGTTGAATAGAACTAAACCGTGCTTCCTTCACTATACTGATTTTTGCATTTAAACAGCGTATTTATGTTAAACTGAATTGTTTAAAATAGAACTGTTTTGACCTTTAAACTGCGTACTAATGCTGTACTGAATTGCCCGAAATAGAACTGTTTTGACGTCTGAAATGTGTACTTATGCTAAACTGAATTATCTGAAATAAAACTGTTTGACATTTAACTGTGTATTGCCCAGTCGGCTGGGGTTGTAGAATACACTGACTGCACCTCTGCAGAGGGGTAAGACCCCCCCTAACGAGTGTCCTGGATATGACACTAAACAGTCTGATGGTGAGGTCCCAGTAATACTGCGGCCTTGGGGAATACGGAGTACCCCTTCATTGCCATTGCTCCCAGGTCCACTCCGACCCGGCGTGGTAGCACCTGATATAGGTCCTATCTATGGGTTAAATAGAACTAACAGCATGCTTATGATAAACTGAATTGTTAGATCAAACTGAATAGCTTGAAATAGAAATGTTTTTGACAATTAAACCGTACTTACATTTAAACTGCGTGCTTATGCTAAACGGAATTATTCGAAATAGAACTGCTTTTGACAGTGAAACTGTACTTACACTAAACTGAATTGTTATACATAACTGTTTGAATAAACTGAATAGTTTGAATAGAATTTTTTTTTACAATTAAACCGTGTACTTATGCTAAACTGAATTGTTTTAAATAGAACTGATTATTTACATAAAAATGGACTTGGCGTTAAATTACCTACAAAGGTTGATATGCCATAAAATCCAACCAACCAACCAACCAACCACCCACCCACCTTGATTTGAACAACAGCTGATTTGCAATGTATTTTCAGCGTGGAAGTAGATTTAGATGATGAAGAAACGTACATATAACGACAGAGTTTGTCGTTATGAATTCAATTGGCATTTAGACTACAGAGAAATCGAATCGACTAGTATTAATGGAAGAAAAGCACGCTCGCTATTATAGCAATCAGCTGAGAGAACACCAACTTATATACCAACGTATTCAGCAGTGAATGACTTCCAACATTTCACTTTGTTGCTACAGTTAGCTTACGACCGAGACACAGAGCTTATCTCGATGCTGTATTCTGTTTTGATAACTATAGATGCCATACCATAGTTGATTGTATGTCACTTGTTATACTCTTATATTTAATCGCTAGGATCGACTTATCTTGTTCAGAACACTCGTCACTAGAGGATATATTATTAAATTGTGAAATATCCTTTTCCTTAGCCTATAAGAATCAAGATATTTTTTGAATATTAAGCTGAAGTATTTATGTTAAACTGAATTGTTAGGCTAAGAATTATCAATAACTATAAAGATTGGAACGAGCTGCCGCGGGCCTGGCCTCCATGTCAATGCACACCAAACGGAATAAATGTCCTTTAATCAAACAGGCGACATTTCCACACTAAACAGTAGCTCTCTGAAACTAGTGGAAAAGTTCTCCTACTTAGCATGCAGTGTCCCATCGACCAAGACAGACATCGACTCGCGACTATCAAAGGCATGGACAGCTATCGATTAGCTCTCAGTCAGACCCGACCGATTAAATGAAACGCAGTTTCTTCCAAACAGCGATCGTGTCGATACTGCTATATGGATGCACAACATGGACGCTAAATAAAAAGCTGGAGAAAAGGCTTGACGGCAACTACACAAGAATGCTGCGAGCAATATTGAACAGGTCCTGGAGGCAGCACCCCACAAAGCTGCAGCTGTACGGCTACCAACCACCCATCTCGAAAACTATCCAAATTAGATGAACCAGGCATGCAGGACACTGCTGGAGAAGTAGAGACGAGCTCATAAGTGATGTACTCCTATGGACGCCTAAGCAAAAGCAGGGCGACGAGCTCGAACCTACTTACAGCAGCTCTGTGAGGATACGGGGTGTAGCCCAGAGGACCTGCCGAAAGCGATGAACGATAGAGAGGGGTGGCGAGAGAGGGTCAGGGATATCCGTGCTGATGGCATGACAAGATGATGATAAAGATTGATTTAGCATTAAATAACCTAAAATGGTTGATATGCCATTAAACCAAAGTAACCTCTACATTTCTCGACGAATGCATGCAGACATATTTCGACGAATACATACATATTTGACGAATAAAACTGTCTGCGGGACAGTTTCGAATTGTAAACACTCCATCATTACAATAGCTATGTAGAAAGTGATATTTTATACGAGGTTTAACGTATTGGAGTGGAGATTGTTAAGTTTATTGCATTCCGTACTGCAACATTGATATATCTACAATAAACTAATGCTTCTAGAACAAAATTTCCGTTTATACGGCTATGATTTCAATAGAGACTGAAAGTTCACAATCATAGAATTTTAAAAATTATACACAAGAGAATATCACGGCAATAATAGAATCGCACCAAAACAAATGGTTAAAACCTCTCCTGATATCGGGGTTGTCCTCGTGGTGTAATGGTTAAAGCGATGGACTGCAGAATCGTAGTAAGTGTGTTCGAACTCCAGTTGCGCTATTACTTTCACTTTCAGACAAATACCCTTGGGAAAGGTCTGAACCCCCTTATCCTCCCAGCTATGGGTTAAATAGTACCACTACTGTTCTTCCATGAGAATAGCTTTGGCATTAAATAACCTATAAAGGTTGATATGCCATTAAACAAAGAAACTAAAACTCTCCTGATATTGACCCCAAATGGTTTTAAAGTCAAAATGAATTATCTCTAAAACATAGCTTGGACAGATATAGGTTGACACTCAAATTAACTTATGCTTGAGTATATTTGACTAAAACAGTTACGGATAATTTTAAGTACAACCAGCTCATGCTGAACAAAATATCTTCCAAGTGTAGATCTCACTGTCAGGTGGTCACGATATGCAGAAATCATATAACAGTCAGTTAAAGACAGGAAGACACCAAAAAGATAATTTTCATACAACAAATGGATTTGCTACATAGCCAGTTAAATTTTTGCTAAAGGCCCCCCCGCAAAAAAAAAAACAAACAAATTATTCTTCCCAAAGACTTTTCTTGCCCAGTCGGTTGGAGCTTTAGAATACACCGACTACTTTCCTATAGAGGGGTAAGACTCCCCCAACGAGTTTCCTGATATAACATTAAAAAATCTAATGTTGAGGTTCCAGTAACGCTGATGCTAGTGGGAATGAGGAGTACCCCCTTCAATACCATCGCTCCCAGGTCCATTCTGTCCTGGAGTAGTAACACCTGATTATGGGCCAAATAGAACAAAAGAGTGTACTTATGCTAAACTGAATTGTTTTAAATAGAGCTGTTTTTGACATTTGACTGTGTTTAAACAAAAAATAAACTTATACTAAAGTGAATAGTTGGAAGTAGAATTGTTCATGTGTATAAAAGTGGATTTGGCATTAAATAACCAATGATAGTTGATATGCCATAAAACCAAACGAAACTAAACCTAAGATTTTTCGATCAACGATGTCTTATGGCTAAAACGAGATGATGACGTCCAATCTGGAAATGCTCCACTCATGCCTTATAGATTCCAACGTCAGGTGATCAGGATATACAGAGATTATGAAATGGTCAGTTAAAGACACTTATATACCAAAAAATCATTTTAATTCAAAGAATGGATATGCAATATTACCAATTCATTTCTCATCACTTTCATTATGGATTATCAATACTTCTAAAACTACTTAAAAACCTTTGGAAAAAACAACAACAAAAAAAAAACAAAAACAAAAACTACCCCCCTCCAAAAAAACAAACAAACAAAAAACTTTTCTTCTAAAGATCAGAATTTGTTTACAGTAATAGAATAACTAGATAAATAAAATAAAATGAAAAAATATAAATAAAAACAAACAAAAAAGGTCAGAATTTGTTTACAGTAATAGAATAACTAGATAAATAAAAAAAATGAAAAAATATAAATAAAAACAAACAAAAAAAGGTCAGAATTTGTTTACAGTAATAGAATAACTAGATAAATAAAAAAAATGAAAAAATATAAATAAAAACAAACAAAAAAAGGTCAGAATTTGTTTACAGTAAGAGAATAACAAGATAAATAAAAAAAAATGAAAAAATATAAATAAAAACAAACAAAAAAAGGTCAGAATTTGTTTACAGTAATAGAATAACTAGATAAATAAAAAAAAATGAAAAAATATAAATAAAAACAAACAAAAATTTTGGGAAAAGATAAAAAAATAACGATTAAATAAAAGAAATAAAAAAATTTAAAAACAAGTAAAATCAAATGAATGAAAATGAATAAAAATTAAAAAAAAAATTTAATGTAAAGATAAAAAGAAATTACTTTTAAAAATTGTTTGCCAGTATCAGTATTGGACATCTTTGCACCCCCCACTTGATCTGATTATTTCAGAGGCGAGAAACTGACAGTCACTAAGGGCCGTTGACTCTATGTCTCCGCTATGCTAAGTTCTACATTTGATCTCTAACCAATATTGAACACTTTGTATTTATAGATACAGCAAACTATATTATTAGTATCAATAAAAATGAATAAGAGCAAAGAAATATCCCTATTTGTTTCATCACACTTGTTCATCTTTTTACTATCTCTCTTACATATATATATATATATCTCTCTTTCTGTCATCCCTCTAAAGTAATTCTTTATTCCTGAATGTTACTCAGAATATGCTAAAGAGAGAAAATTCAATAAAGCTCAAAAAATGATAAACTTACCTGATACTGAATCAGGTAAGTTTATCATTTTTGGCTTCGCTTGTTTGATTAAATTGTCCCAGCATGAAAATATATGCTTCCTTTGTTATTCTTACGCAAATATATCGACTGGATTTGGTGATAATTTGAGATCTTTCCAAGACCAGCTTAAACTTAATGCACACACACACACACACACACACACACACACACACACACACACACACACACACACACACACACATATATATATATATATATATATATATATATATATATATATATATACACAATGTTCAGTCAGCTGGGGCTGAAGAATACACCGACTATATCTCTGCCGAGGTGTAAGACACCCCCAACGAGTTTACTGTATATGACATTTAGCAATCTAATGGTGAGGCTCCAGTAATACTGGAACTTTAGGGAATGTAGAGTACCCCTTCATTACCATCACTTCTAGGTTCGCTCTGGTCCGGAGTGGTAGCACCTGGATAGGGTCATATCTATGGGTCAAATAGAAGTAAAATGCGTACTTATGCTAAATTGAATTACTTGATATAGAACTGTTTTGACATGTAAATTACGTACTTATGCTACGCTAAATTGTTTGAAATAAAACTGCTTTGATATTTAAACTGCATTCTTATGTTAAACCGAATTACTTGAAACAGAACTTTGATATTTAAACTGTGTATTTATGCTAAATTGAACTGATTGAAATAGAACAGTTTTGACATGTAAACTGCGTACTTATGCTAGACTAAATTCTTTGAAATAGAACTGTTTTGACATTTATGTGGACAAAGATTTATACTTATACGAAAGTGAATGTTTGAAATAGAACTCTTTGACTAAACTGAATTGCTTGAAATAGAAATGTTTTTGACTATTAGAGTCTGTACTTATGCTAAATTGAATTGTTGAAATAGGATTTGGCATTAAAAACCCCACAAAGGTTGATATACCATAAAACCGAAACAAACTAGCACACGCATAAGTATAAATTCAAATAAATATAGGATGGGTCAATAAACATAGGACCCATGTGAGTGCTAATAAATCTACTGCTGATAATGTTGTGTTTTTTTTTTTAATTTCAGATTCGAAAATAGTATACAATAACAACTGTAGCATAAGACCAAAAAACATTTTGTCTAAAAGAAAGGAATTCGTAGAAAAGAAACACTCAAAACTTGAATTTCAAGGAAGAAAATAGTAGTCGCTTTTATTCTTGGGGACAACGTTCTTCATCGCCTTCTCTTTTTTTTGTCGCCATCAAACGTCTCCTTTCCCTTCGCCCACTTCAGCTAGCGTACGTAGAAAAAGGTTCACCCTCCTCTTCTTGGCGATGACGGCGGTGTTGTTATCGTTGGCCTGTTGATACTTTCATATCAGTCGAATTGCTGACAGGCTGAGTATGACATAGGTCGGGGCGTCGTGGACCTCTGTTTAACCTGTTTTGAAACCCTTCTTGAACTGCTAAAATCTCGCTACTTGACTTCCTTATATAGCGATTTGATGGATCAACTCGAAGGTTTGATGATCACCAGTGAAAACAGTTGTGTAGCACGAGAAAGTTCACGCGTGATTCTATTAAAATCACACGTGAACTCTACAGGTCACTCTGCCTGCACGAGCGAGGTTCGTGACATTTTTGATCGTCAGACCCATGAACCCAATGACTGATGACAGCTGATGTGCTCACGCTTTCTTCAACCTTGGGACCGTCGCAATTTAATGACGGCGCCCGTTCGTAATATTACACAACTATTAATCATTGATCACAATTCATTGGACAAGGGAGGAAAAATATTTTGTGTCACTAATCCTTTGGAGACAAAAATCATTCAAAACTGTCTCACAATAGATGCAATCCATTATTATGTTAATTATTTATTACTGAGAAAAAAAGATTGCATGTCCTGGAAGCTGCTATAATAACAATTAAAAATAAACATTGATATCTCTAGCTCAAAAGATTCATTTTTTACTTGACGTGTTCCAAGTGGCCGCCATTGCTCTTGTCTCAGTGATAAATCATTCTCATATTAATGTGTTGTATCTATTTTGAGATACCCTGTACACATCAGCCCAGTTGGTTCGGACTACACCGACTGAAGAGGGGTAAGACCCTGCCAACTTGTGAGAAGAAGACACTAAATAATCTAATGGTGAGGCTCCAGTCTAAGAGCTTTGGGGAATGTGGATTACTCCTTCATTGCAATTACTCCTAGGACGTCTCTGGCCGGAAGTGGTGGTGCCTGTTGGTGTCCTATCTCTGGGTCAAATTGGAGTATTAATCATGTAGTAAACAAAAAACCCATTTAACAGCATGGAAACAAATGACTAATATCTAACTGAATTATTATTATTATTACATATAAATACTCATAACCATTTAACTGGGCGCAAATAAAAGTATTAGCGTGCAAACAAATGAGATCTGCCTCATTTAAAGATTGTTACCAATAAATTATTTGTTTAGAAGTCATATATATTTCATACAGGATCGAAAGATAAAATTGTCGCCCTAGAAAAGACTACATGATTCCATTTCAGTTTAATGAAAACCGGTTTTCTTTTTTGGTTGCAAACCATCTACTAGTTGGCCAGTTGTGTACAAATCACAAGAGCGCTAGGAGCCCTGTATCATGTCTGGAAGTGACACAATGTTTAACGAGCGAGATCGGAGATTCGCCGCTGTACAACTCATGTTCACTACCGATCCAAGTTATGACAACAGGACCATTGCCAGCACCCTCAAAATGCAAACCTGGATTGCCATGAATGACAGGGACGTGCCCAGGGTGATGAAAACAAAGTTTCCGGCAACAGTTATGGTCTTTGGTTTGGTTTCAAGTGAGCGCCACATCATGCCACCTCCGAAGTCGGTTTGAAAGTCAACACCAAAGTGTACCTGGATGTGCTAAAGAGTCTGGTGAACCCCTGGTGCAATCAGGTGGCCAGTGGCAGACCCTGGGTGTGGCAGCATGACTCGGCGCCGGCCCAACAAGTCCAAAGAGACCCAGGCTTGGCTTCAGAAGAAGTGCTACGACTTTGTACCCTTCTCTCACTGGTCCCCCTCCTCCCCTGACCTGAACCTACTGGACTACTTCGTTTGGTCGTACGTCGAGAGCATCACCAACATGGCCTCCCACAAACAGCTAAGCCAGCCTGATTACCGCCATCCGTCGAGTATTCACCGAGCTCCCGCCGGCGCTCGGGGAAAAGGCATGCTCCCAGTTCCGGATCCGTATGGAGGCGGTGATTGAGGCTGAAGGCGGCTACATTGAATAGATGTCAGCTCTACAATATAATCAAGTCACTTGAATTGATTTTTTCAATAAAAGTTTTAAAATAAAGCTGTAGTGTTGTTTTCTTTAGGACGACAATTTTATCGTTCCACCCTGTATATATGTAAAACGAGAATTTGGCATTAAATAACTTATCTGAGTGGATATACCGTGAAACACAACCCGCCATTATATATATATATATATATATACAGATTTTAAGATACATATACACATACAGACACACATATGTTCATAAATATGTGCCTATACACACACAGTCACATATCAAATTGGTCTATATAAATATATATATATACATGTATATAGATGCAATCACATATACATGCACACACACACAAACACACACTCGCACACACATTAAGTTATTAAGTATATTAAGTTAGCGACTGTAATTGAAGATGACCCGAAGGCTCCCTTTTCGACGGCTACTATACCATGGTGCAGGGGAGGGCGCTACACCTTCCCAAGGATTGCTCCACTTAACTATTGATCCCTACCTTATAATTCTAAGTGTTAATCAAGGCGGCATCAAGTACCATTTTTTTAGTCTTTGGTATGACTCGACCTGGAGGTTGAACCCATGTCTTCCGGACCACTGGCGAACACTCAACTGATTAGGCCAATATATATATATATATATATATATATATATATATATATATATATATATATATATATATATATATATGCCAATATATATATATATATATATATAGGTTATATATATATATATATAGGTTATATATATATATATATATATTTATGTATATATATATATATATATATATATATATATATTTATATATATATATATTTATATATATATTTATATTTATATATATATTTATATATATATTTATATTTATATTTATTTCGCAGAAACATGTGAACGCTTTGTTCTGCTCTTGTCTCTTTTTAAAAAAAATTTATGTAAATGACTAGGTTGTCATTATTGAACATATTCCTTCGGGTAGGTATAATATTTACACTCTAGACCACTACTTTTGGGGGCTGGAGCGAATTACACGTGTTACATAGCCATATACACGAATATGGCCATGTGCGAAATGGGTGAAATGGACATCGAATGTTCATAACAATTGAACATATAAAGAACATAGGAATCTCAAAATTCGAAAACACGTAACGACTTCTTGTTCAGGTACGAAACCTTTTTATTAACTTTGAGTTAAAGGTTTCGACGTAAGGAGGAGAGACACAATCTTCTATGGTGTCTTATTCATTTGGCCCCCATCTCGTGCGGCCCCCATAGGGCGCAAGTTCGCCTCGCGCCTGCGAGCTCCAAAAGTCGATCCTTCTCGTTTGGCGTCTAATTCTCAACTCTTACTTTCTCCAAATCTCACACAAACCTCGGCGCGCTTCCGGTGCGTGACGTCACCCGCATCCTGTCACCGCGTTTCGTCTCGGACTATTATGACATCTGAGTAACACCTCCATCCGCCCCACGCGCGCCCGCGTTAACACCTGCCTCAATGTTGCACCTGACTAACCCATGTGCTGAGCCGAAAGGTTCTCAGCCTAACTAAACTCAAAGGCATGAACTGAAACCTCTCGGTTATTATATAACACACGATTTATAGGGTAAATCTTGTCCCATAATATGAAAATTCCTTGAGGCGAAATCCCTTCTGTAACGAATTAATTTCGTATCTTAAAATATCACTTTACCTCCTTTTAGTAAACAATGTGAAAAGAACTTATCAACAAGTGACTATTTCTTTAAGTTTACGTTAAGGACAATGCCAGGACGTATAGCAATTGGTAATTATCGGACTACAGCAGACACCGGAGAGAGACCTTTTTTTTTTAGTTTTATTCTGGTCCGGTTAGATCGGCCATTAACTATTTCAACAAAGTAATATCCCCGCCCAGTCTGAACAAATAATCCCGCGCAGAATGTGGTGATTAAGATTGGTCATCTTAAAATAGGAAAGTTGGTATTTTGGGACTGATAATTTTCATGATATAATTCCCTCCAAATACCTCCACAGAAAGATCAGTGACTTTACTCTGACGATATTAGCACTTTGATTATGTCGTTTTTATGGCCATGTAAGTATAGTGTTCGCCAATGATCCAGGAGACCTGGGTTCAATCCCAGGTCGTGTCATACCAAAGACTTTAAAAATTGTATTTGATACCTTCTTGCTTAACACTCAACTATATAAGGTATGTATCAAGGGTAAAATGGAGCAATCCAGGGAAAGGAGTAGTGCACTCCCTTACACCTCGGTGTAGTAGCTATCGAAAAGGGAGCCTTCTGGTCACCCTCGACTACGGTCGCCAACTTACTATATATATATATATATATATAAATACGAAGAGTAAGGGAATCATTTTTATTTACTTATTAAAATAAAAATTGGACGCTGTACGGATCCCGGAAGTGTTTAAATTGTACAACTTTCTTAATGCATACATATATATATATATATATATATATATATATATATATATATAATTTGATTTGGTTTGGTTTAATAGCATATCAACCATTGTAGGTTATTTAACGCCTAGTCCATTTTTATACATATAAACAGTTATAGTTCAAACAATTGTGGTCAAAGTGGACCAGGGAGCAATGAAAATGAAGGGGTACGCTGCATTCCCCAAAGTTCCAGGACCACCAGAAACTCACCGTCAGATTGTTTTGCGTTATGTCAGGACACTCGTTCGAGGGGGTTTTACCCCTCTGCAGAGTAACAGTCGATGTTTTCTACGGTCCCAGTGTGACACTATGAGTTGGATATATGGACATACATGTATACACACACATGTGTGTGCACCCATACATGTGTGCGTGTGTTTATGTATATATATATATATATACACCCACGCACATGTGTGTGCACACACACACCTACACACACACACATATACACATGTATATGTGGCAAGATGAGTTAGATTTGGCCTGGGTATCAAATTTCAAATGTTAAGAAAACCCATTAACTAGATTAAGGAAATCTAGATAAGAAAATGTTTATACATATGGCCTCGGGCGTGGGTAAGTGTTAAGTACTTGTCGGGTACTGGTCAAAAACTTAAAAGGGTCTGAATTTAATGTTCCTTTATCGGAGACGGCCAGTCTCGGAAATATTTTTATGTCCATTTTTTTTAGAGAGAAATGGCTCTCCAAAAAGTTATGGGTTTATTCGTGGGTGTCCCTTAGCCGGAAATAATAATGAGACATTCTGTATATATACAGGTGCGTTTTGGGACCAAGCAGTCAGACTTAGTTTGGGTTCGAGGAAAGTTGATTAGGCCGGAACAAAGAAACAACAAACTGCGACATTACCAGCCGGACCCAGTTAGTAAAGATAATCTTTTGTCAGCCGAAACTCAAACTAGAACTAATTATCCACAAAGTGTTACACGCTCCCCATCCTCCCTGGACGTTTTAACCACAAGTTGTTGTTTTATTTATGTTCTTTTCCCTGTGAACCTGCTTTTCGCTTGATCCAGCCACACATAAGTTCTCGACGTGGACTTAGTAACTTCTGCAACTCGTTGCATAAACGAGTTGCAGAAGTGGGTATTATCACACCAGCCGACTGGGCAGTATATATAAATAAATAAATATATAGGAAGCTGGACTTGCTTTTGCTTTAGGATAACAAAAGCGGAAATCACTGCAAGTATCATACTCACTACAATGGCTAAGAGGAGCAAATTTATTATTAGTGCCAATTTAGCAATGCGAAGAGATGTTCGTAATAAAGTAATGCGTCACACAGCATAGTGTACAACTTTTAAATCCAATTCAGATACTCTGTAGGAGACAAGATCCTCGAATAATCATCATCATGTCGTGCTGGTAGCACGGATATCCCTGACCCTCTCTCGCCACTTTTCTCTATCGTTCATCGCCTCAGGCAGGTCTTCTGGACAACATCTCGTATCCTCACATAGTTGCTGAATGTATGTTCGTGCTGGTCATCCTGCTTTTGCACGGCCATGTGTGGCGGTCCATAAGAGTACATCACTTATGAGTTCGTCCCTGCTTCTCCAGCAGTGTCCTGCAATGAACATTATTACACCAGTGTTTAGAAATTAGGGATCGGTATAATCTATGGAAATCTAGGGAAAGAAGTAGCTTCCTCTACTAAACTTCAGTATAATAGTTATTGAAAAGAGAGCATTTGGGTCGCCCTCGACTAATGTCGGCCAAATTACTTAACTTAAAATTTATGTCCGCCAATAAATTGCCCAAAAAGAAATTGTAAAATTAACTTACCAGTTTCGATATGAGTAGATTTTCTTTTTCTTTTGACTAACATTTGTGATTATTTCTTGGGAAAAAAAAAAGAATTGTTAGGTTGGAAGTATTAACTGAGGTCAGACTGAAGCATCAGCGATGTATATGGTGTGGTGTCCATTTGGTCACTAGACTGAGCTTACAAGTACAACTTGTACAACAACTTCCCTGAACTTCAACAAGCACAAGTGGGCACTGAAGGTATCAACTACGGTATTTGTTCCTCACCACACCGAACGAACAAGTGTGGCACAAGGCGCCCGGACCCACACACGTCCGGCATTTCTCCCAAATGCTTACGGCCCCATCGGCATTCCCCCAATTAGGGGCGCCTCAGGCGCCGGT
This sequence comes from Sepioteuthis lessoniana, assembly GCA_963585895.1. Classification (NCBI taxonomy): domain Eukaryota; kingdom Metazoa; phylum Mollusca; class Cephalopoda; order Myopsida; family Loliginidae; genus Sepioteuthis; species Sepioteuthis lessoniana. Next base: position 20,165,174 of record OY757927.1, on the reverse strand, counting down.
AATACCCATCCCCCGAAAGGGGTAAAAGTCTGGGAGGAAAGCCCCCTGAGGCCGAAGGAAATCTCCAAGTGCCGAGACACATTTGGCCAGATCTGTGCTGCAGTAAACACGGCCGGCAGTAGTGCTACCCGACAACTGGAGAGGTGCAGTATTAGGATATTGCTCTGAGGGCAGGGGCGGAGACGGGACTAGTGCTACTCGTACCCGGCAAGACCAATAACTCGGTCAATGTTATTAAAAATGGATTAAAAATCATCCATTAATTACAAGCAAACATACTTAGTCTGATCTCAATTAAATTCCGTATCTATTCAAGTTTCGATAACTAAGTAGCCAAAAGTTCATAAATATATCTGGGAATAATACAACGATGCTGTTTTGAACGGATGGTCTTTGTCCGGCCACCGTCAGATTCATTGAACATCCCATAAAATCGGCTATAATGTTGAACGCCCGATCCGTGCCAAGCACTAGACCCTTATAATAACAGTAATGTTAGAGAAATACGCTTTTGGCTGTAGCCAATAGCAAGAGCAACCCTAACACTGTGCTAAAAAATCTTAGCATGTGTGACTGCTGATAGATGTATTGGGAAGAGGGAGAGGGACCGAGAGAGAGAGAGAGAGAGAGAGAGAGAGAGAGAGAGAGAGAGAGGGAGAGGATAGCAGATTAGAGCCGTCGCCGAGGTCATCATCATCGCTATGGTAAATGTTGGTTAAACGGCGTTTTTTCACTAACAGATGTCTATTTCTTTAATGAATGTCGCATATATTACATTCTGTAACTAAAATTTGTTTATTTGAATACATTTTCAACAAATAATCTTTATTTTAAGCGAAATTGAACCTACTAGCTGTGTCTGTGTATATTGTCATCAGTTTCTTTATTCTAATAAACACATTTTTCTCGTCATAGTAATGAACATCTTCTCTTTTCTTCTATTCTTTTGAAAGGAAAAAAAATATCTTATCTACTGTATTAACAAGACTACAAATTATATAGTATCTTGATTGTTTACAAAAAAAACACTATGCAAGGTACGTTTGTCAATCTGTGCTCTACAATGGAGAATCACGCAATAGCAACTATGATGACTGACTTTGGGTCCACGGACCACGGGTTGGGAACGGAAGTTGACAGAGGGCGGGGAGGGTGCACGAGTAGCAAAAATAGGCTAGAGTCGCCACTGCCTGAGGGTATCAACTACAAGCCCGACTATGACTGGAAACCGCTTATGTATCGTCTATATATGTGCTGTTAGGCCATATTTGCATATCACTTGTGTGTGTGTGTGCAAATAAGTACATTCATTAGCCGGTGGTGTTACTTAATGGAAATGTCCCAGAAATATTCTTCCACTACCACACAAGAATGATATTTTAACATTTTTAATTTATATTTTAAGGATTGTATACTTTTTATTTTTCCCCAAAAGTCCTTCTTTCATACATTTTATCTTTCTTTTTGCTTAGATTTATTTAAAATTTGTATCTGTTGTATCGCCATAATAATATCAATAACAACAGTACATATAAAAATACAGGCGGACTCTGTTGTTTCAGGTACGCACGGTTTACTTAATTTCTGGCTTCGGTCCCTGGCGACACGAGGAGAGAGACATCATTCTAAAAAGTTTTTGCTAACCATACTATGCTGGCTATACTATGCTGACCCCACCCTAACGCGCAGTACATCTTGTGATGTTTAAGATCTCTGTCGTCAGAGATCCGAAAAACCCTACTACATCTTTCAACGGTCAAAATCCAACTCTCTCTTTCAACGGGAAAATCCAACTCGTCTTTTCAAAATCGTCAAATTCTCAGGACCATCGCTTCCGGGCATGACGTCATCCATACTCCAGCCCCATATCCTCTCTGGGGGTTTATTAAGACAAATGGTGATTGTCATATCCTTTGCGCGCGTAAAACTGCACCCAATGACTATGCACCTGTACTAAGAGTCTCGTATAGTTCAATGCCCAACCAAACTGAATGATAGAATAAAATTAACGAAAATGATTAATAAAAAAAAAAAATCATTCCATAATTATAAAACATATCAGTTCTAGCTTGGTTTCTTTGTTTAATGGCATTTCAAACTTCGTACGTTATTTAATATCAAATTCAGCCTTGCAGAAGATTAGTGGTACTATTCAACCCAAAGCTCAGAGGATAAAAGTTCAGAACTTCCACAAGGGTATTAAGTCCAAAAGTGAACCTTATAATAGCGCGACTAGAGTTCGAACTCGATTACTACGGTGTTACTCTCCACCACGGTAACTAAAACGTCAAATTCGTATCAGTCTCGGAGAAAGTATTGTTTTGTATAATAATGTTTTGTATAATAATGTTTTTTCTACCGTTCTGATAAATTTCGTAAAAAAAAGACAGGTGAAAAAATGTCAACATATAGGTGTTTTGGCGCGTTTTGATTCATTGAGGATCAAAATTTGGTTTTACTCTCATAAGATTTTTGCCTGTTTAGTGCTATCATATATCTTTTTTTTTAGAAATTGATTTTGTTCAGAATGAGATGGTTTTGTATCGAAGTCATGGTTCTTCGTTGAATAGTTTTTATTCAGCTAGAGTTAATTCTAAATACTTGTTTTGAAGAAATGTTTCTTCTTTGAAAGATGTTTTACTCACAGTATATAAATATTAAAAATTTGTATACGGTAGGAGAAATTCCTCCTGACGGCAGAAAAAAATTATGAAGGAGAAACAAAGATCATTAAATAAGTTTGCAGACTTTTTTTGTATGGGCACTTTTAATGATAGTACACATGAAACACTAGTTTCCTTCGAAGTAATCTCCTCCGGCTGCAATGCACTTGTTGTACCGTTCTAAAAGCTCCTGGAAGGCTCTATGGAAGTCCTCTTGTAGGAGCGTGTCAATGACCTTCGTCACAGCCTCTTTCATCTCCTCAATTCTCTCATAACGACAGCCTCTGAGCTTTGGGAATAAGCAAGAGTCACAGGGAGCAAGGTCTGGACTATAGAGAAGGAGAGGAACTGTCTTGATGCCCATCTTGGTTAAATAGTCTGTGACAAGGATGGAGTTGTGGACTGGTGTATTGTCCTGGTGGAAATGCCACTGACCCGATTTGAAGAGTGCTGGCCTCTTCCGACGGAATCTCTTTTAAGATGCATTTCATTGCATTTTATATTTACATGCATTAAATATGCATTTAATATGTACTTTTATATTGCATTTTATATTTATATGCATCTTATAATTATGTCGATATTATATTGTTCACCAAGGCAAGGGATCATAATGCAGTTTCTCACTCTTGTAATCATCATCATCATCATCTCGAGCTGCTAGCACGGATATCCCTGACCATCTCCCGCCATTTCTCCCTATCGTTCATCGCCTCTGGCAGGTCTTCAGGGCTACATCCCGTATCCTCACATAGCTGCTGTACGTATGTTCGAGCTGGTCGTCCTGCTTTTGCCTGGCCATATGAGGGGTCCATAGGAGTACATCTCTTATGAGCTCGTCCCTGCTTCTCCAGCAGTGTCGTGCATGTCTGATTCGTCTAGCTTGGATAGTTTTCGTGATGGGAGGCAGGTGGCCGTATTGTTGGTGCCTTGTGGGGTGTTGCCGCTATCACTTGTTCAATATTGCTTGCAGCATTCTTGTGTAATTGCCGTCTAGCTTCTTCTCCAGCCGTTTAGTTAGTGTCCAAGTAGTGCATCCATATAGCAGTATCGATACGACCGCTGCCTGGAAGAAACTGCGTTTCATTTTATCGGTCAGGTCTGATTTCCATATGATCGAAAGTCTATCGTTAGCTGTCCATGCCTTCGTTAGCCGTGTGTCGATGTATTTTTCGGTTGATGAGACGCTGCTTCCTAGGTAGGTGAATTTGTCTACCAGTTTCAGAGAGGTTCCGTCATTTAACAAGACCTTTCTCTTTTTATGTCTTCGTATGTTCTCCTTGTATATGATTCCTTTTTTTTTTGAAAAAAAAAGTACCTATTTGTTCATCTACGTCCGAATTAACTGGAAATGGATAACTGTTTGGCAACTGACAGTTAAATATTTTCACCGAAAAAAATGAGCGTCTCTTTTTCGAGATTCACCTTGAAAGAGGAAAGTAATTGAAAAGGCTTTTAATAATTGCTTCGTAATAAGTACCTTAATTCTTACGATATATTTTCATATATATATATATATATAAATGTGTGTGTGTGTGTGCATAGCTTTTCATATATATATATATATATATATATATATATATGTATATATACATATTTAAGCATGTTTGATTAAATAATCAAGACATTTTGTCAATATAATTTTATTAAGATCCTTTCAAGTTTCCTGGTAAGTGTCTGGGTTTTAGGTTGGAATTGGTAGATGAATTTACCAAAATTGTCCCGAACGTTTTCGGATCCTTCATAGGTCGTCATTAGGGGTTATTTGCATGTATAAAGAGTGTTTTAAAAGAGTTTTTGAATGTTTTTTTAGGTTTTTTGTTAGATTACAAAATTACGTAAACGCAAAGTTAGAAAAAACTGAGATGCTGATGAATTAAAAAATATTACGCAAAAACGGAAATAGAATATTATCAAGAAATATAGAATATAAATAAACAACAAAAAAATTAAAGGCAATTCAAAACATTGTAGCTATTTCCAATATTGATTCTATTTTTCTATTAATTCTGTTTTTACATGCAGGGCTTCTAGGATTTTTGGTGGTAGCTTATTAAATTCATGTGCTATTATATATATATATATATATACGAATACCTACATAGTCAGAAAAAATCTACCAAGGTTCCACCTAACTGGATCGTAGGGATAATTCCGATTCAGAATAATCCTGATTAACCGTTTTGGTGAAACCATAGTAGATTTTTTCTAGCTATGTAGGTATTTGTATATATATATATATATATATATATATATATATATATATATCGCTCTGCTTACGTGTTAGCTTAAAGAATTTTTTTCTTTTGACTCTGCGTGCGTTACTGGTTGATTATTTTCAAACAGTAACCATGTTTTTTTCCCAAATATCGTTTTGAGCAATATTCTTTATTTGCAATTTGTATTATTTGCTTTTTTTCACACCATCAGAATTATAGTATATATATATATATATATATATGTGTGTGTGTGAGTGTGTGAGTATGTGTGTGTGTATGTGAGGGAGAGAGTTTGTGTGTATATGTGTGTGTGTGCGTGTGTGAAAAGCAATACACACACATACATATACACACACACACACACTTATATATATATATATATATATATATATACCTATTGTATAAGCAAACAAAATATTTAATTGATGTATTCCTTTTATAAACATAGTCCACATTTCAATCTATCCAACCCTCATCAATTCAGTGTAACTTTTTTTAATGTTTCATGTAAAAAAAATATTCAACCGAAAAAATCAAATGAAAAAAAAAAATATATGTATATATATATATAGGTGATTCAAGAAGAAATGCCTATTTCTTTAGTATAGAAATAATTACCGATACCAGAACACATTCCGCACATCAAAATAAAACTGAACCTCTGTGGATCACATCCCTACTTCTCAACATAAACACTATTTCTTTTAATTGCAATGTTTCATCATCGAATGAGAGCATGTATATCTGGGGCTGCTGAATACATTGACTGCATCTCTACAAATGGGTACGACTCCCTCAAAGAGTGTCCTGATATGACACTAAACAGTCATAGGTTAAGGCTCCTGTAATTCTGGAGCATTGGGGCATGCTGAGTCCTCTATTTACATCACTCCCAAGGTCAACTCTGACCCAAAGTGGTAACACATGATAGGACCCAATCTATGGGTCAAATAGAACTAAACTACAATATTGAGAGAAAGCTTGACAATTAACAAGAATACTACAAGTCTTGGAGGCAGGACCCCACAAAAGAGAATTTGTACGGCCATCTACAACTTATCATGAAAACTATCAAAGTTAGACGAAACAGACATGCAGGACATTGCCGGAGAAGTAAGAACGAATTCATAAGTAATATACTCCTGTGGACCATTTTACATGGACGAGCAAAAGCAGGACGACCAGCTAAAACCTATATACAACAGCTCTGTGCCGATACAAGATATAGTCTTGAAGACCTCCTGGGAGCGATGGATGATAGGGACTGGTGGCGAGAGAGAGTCAGGGAGATCCTTGGTAGCAGTATGACATGATGATGTTGATAACAATTCACTGTGTGTTTATTTACGTTATACTGAATTGTTTGAAATAGAACTGTTTTCGACATTTAAACTGCTTACTTATTCTAAACTGAATTGTTTGAAATATAACTGTTTTGGCACTGTACTTATAATAAAATGAATTGGTTGAAACTTTTATGGAAATGACTTAATTTGGCGTTAAAGGACCTAAGAAGGGTTGATATGCCGTAAAATAAAACAACTACCCAATCAACCTATTTTGTAAAATTATGTTGATGGTTCAGTTTCATTTTTAATGTTCTTGGGTTGGTAATTATTCCTGAAAAAGAAAAAGAAAAAGAAAAAATTAAATGAAAATGAAACACAAAAATTAGAAAATTCTAAGCGTTCTATTGTTGTTAGTAGCGTTCGGTTTCCGAATGTGAAATAATTAGCCCTGAAGATGGTATTAAAACCCCTAAATTTGGCATATCATCTATGAATGAAAAAGAAATAAATACTTGGAATATATCATATACTGTTTTTCATATTTTCATACGTACATACCGTCGTATTTATTTCCATTTTTTTTTTCAAATATCATCATCATCATCATATCGTGCTGGCAGCACGGATATCCCTGACCCTCTCTCGCCACTCCTCCCTATCGTTCATCGCCCTAGGTAGGTCTTCAGGACAACAACCTGTATCCTCACATAGCTGCTGAATGTACGTTCGTGCTGGTCGTCCTGCTTTTGCGCGGCCGTGTGTGGGGATCCATAAGAGTACATCTCTTATGAGTTCATCTCTGCTTCTCCAGCAATGTCCTGCATGTCTGGTTCGCCTAACTTGAATAGTTTTCGTGATAGGGGGCAGGTGGCCGTACAGTTGGTGTCTTGTTGGGTGTTGCCGCCAGGACTTGTTGAGGATTGCACGCAGCATTCTTGTGTAATTGCCATCTAGTTTCTTCTCCAGCCGTTTTGTTAGCGTCCATGTAGTGCATCCATATAGCAGTATCGATGTGACCGCTGCCTGGAAGAAACTGCGTTTCATTTTATCGGTTAGGTCTGATTTCCATATAGTCGATAGCCTATTGATAGCTGTCCATGCTTTCGTTAACCTCGTTTCGATGTCCTTTTCGGTTGATTCGACGCTGCTTCCTAGGTACGTGAATTTGTCTACTAGTTTAAGAGGGGTTCCTTCTAGAGTGGAGATGTCCCCCGTTTGGTTATAGCACATATATTCCGTTTTATGTGCATTAACATGGAGGCCTATGCTTGCTGCTGCTCGTTCCAAACTATGCAGAAGTGTTTCGGCTTGGTCAGGTGTATTTGCCAGTATCGCTATGTCATCGGCGTAGTCGGCGTCGGTAATTGTTGTTGCGGGGTATCTTCTGCTTCTTTTCTTCGTCAGTTCGAAGCCATTCTCTTTGATTTTGTCAATCGATGTTCTAAGTACGTAGTCTAGACAAATGATAAAGAGATACGGAGCCAGCGTGTCTCCTTGTAGTACTCCTGCTACTATGTCGAAGTATTCTGTGTCTCCATCTGGTGATCGTACTTTTACTTTAGTGTTTCTATAGAGAATCGTTATTGCCGCTACGGTTTCTTTAGGTATGCCGTACGCTAGTAGGATTTGTTCCATCTTTCCTCTGTGAATGGAGTCGAAAGCCTTGGTAAAGTCGACAAATATTAATGTCGCTTGTAGGTTCTTTGCCCGTACACCTTCAAGGATTCTGCGGATGGTTAATATTTGTGAGGTCGTAGATCTATTTCTTCGGAAGCCATTTTGGTTTTTTCTAAGTATGTTGTCGATTTTGGGTTCTATTCGGTTTCGAAGTAGGGCATTGTAGATTTTGGCAGCTATGGATGTAAGTGTTATGCCTCGGTAGTTTTTGGCTAATCCGAGGTCCCCCTTTTTAGGGAAGGGGAGTATGCATCCCTTCGTCCATCTATCTATCGGATTTTGATTGTATACTGCGTTGCAGTGTCGGAGCAGTATGTCGTCGAATTGTCTGGTCTTCCATACTTCCGGGGGAATTTCGTCCAGTCCTGCAGCTTTTCTATTTTTAATTTTTCTGAGAACCGAGTCGAGTTCTTCTTGTGTGAACGGTCCAAGTTTAATGTCTAATTGTTTGCTAATTATTCTGGTGATTGGTTCAGGCGTTATTTTTGGTGGGTTTCCAAGTAAGTTTTCGAAGTGCTGTTTCCACAGTTTTATTCTTTCTTGTTGGTTTGCTGCTTTAAGTTTTGCTTTGGCCGTGTTCTTTCTTCTGCTCACTTCGTTTATTGTTTGCCAGGCAATTCTAGATTGTCTATCTTCCACCGAGTCTCTAATCTTATCTATCTGATTTTGAATGTATTCTGTCTGTTCCTTTATATATATGCCTGCTAATTGATATTGTGCCGTTTTTAGTTTTAAGGCATTTGTGTTTGTTGGGTTTTTTCGATAGTTTTTGGAGGCTGTTTTCACTAGTGCACGTTTTTCTCTCACCGCTAAAGTTTCCCATGGGACTCTATATTTAGTTTTAATTTTTGTTGGAATGTATTTTGCTGCAGCCTCAAGGTGTGCATTGACGAAATTTTCGTATTCGTCGTTTGGTGTACTTTTTTCCGTCTTTTCTTGTAGTGTTTCGAATCTGTTTCTTAATTCTAATACGTATTTATCTCTTACATCTTTGTTGTTTAATAGGGCCCAGTCATAGTGTTTGGTGGTCGCTGTTCGTTTGTCGTTTTTTCGTAGGCTTAACCGTATTTTCGCCGTGACTATTCGGTGATCGGTGGACACACCCTCAAAAGAGGAGTATGCCTCGCAATTCAATGCACTATTCTTCCATTTCTTGTTTATAAGGACGTAGTCTATCTGAGCTTTAGTATTGTTTGCGTACGTGTATGTCCATAGTTTGCCCTCTCTTTTTTGGTAGTTTGTATTGAGGCATGCTAATCTATTTTCTATCATGAAATCTGTTAGATGTTGCCCATTTCTATTTGACGTGTTGTGGAGGCTGTATTTGTTGTTTCCGTTTTTCCCGATTTGTGCATTCATGTCTCCGCCAATGACTAACATGTTGTGTTTCGGGATGCTACGCACTAATGAGGATAACTCATCGTAGAAGGTGACTATTTCATTTTCTTCACTAACATTGGTGGGGCTGTAGCATGAGACGATTGTTGCTCTGGGGTTTCCGTTAAATGTAGCTACCATCATTCTAGGTTGTATTTTCTCTATGCAATTAAGCGTTTTTAGTGCTCTAGGTCCTATAAGCAAACCTACCCCTCCTACTGCGGCGTTGACAGAGTTTTTCCATGCGGATACAGTGGCGAGCGACCATCCATTGCCAGTTTCGTGATATTTGATATCTTCTGTGTGCGTGTATCTGTGTTCTTGTATGCATATTATGTCTATTTTATGTTCTTCGGCCGATGCGATTAGCTCTGGGAGTTGTCCTATTCTATTTAAGGTTCTTACGTTAAATGTGGCTATTTGTAGTGTTTGCTTGCATTTTAGTAGTTTTGATTGTTTGAGCTCTGTAGCTGATTTTTCGAACACCGAGGCCAGGGCTCCAACCTCAGCAGGACGCGCCCCTTTTTTACCCGCGCGAAGAGCGATGCGGTTTGTGTAAGTGGTTTGAGTGTGGGTCATGGTTATCTTTCGATGGCTGTTTTATTCTCTTCTATAGAAGCCACTCTTATAGAGGAGCAGCAGTAGTTCCCCGATCGAACTGTCAATCCTGAGCGAAAAGTCTTCAGACTCACGTCCAGGACCCATTTGGGTATTGAGTTTGGTCGTCCATTGTTTTATTCAAATACCTTTACGTACATCATGCTGCTTCCCATGTGTACATTTTAAAAAAAAAAAAGGTGGGGGAATTTGTTTTAAGTTTTAACTTAGTTAAAGTCCAACATTAAGGTACTTTCTTAAGACTTTCACTAGTACTGACTTATACTTTTACGAATTTTTAAATTATTCGATAGAAGATATTCAAAAACATTCTGCCTTGTTCGCTGACATGTGGATAGGCTTAATATCAAATTGGCTTTATAGTAGAGTAAGCGTGCCTTTACATTTAAAACGCATAGTTTAAGCATTATTTCACAAACAAAATACAGCATAACATTTTGTAAAATTCAGCATTTTAAATTGGAATTAAAGACATACTGACCAATATTGACATTTCTTCCACTCGGCTCCTGAGTTCAAATGCTCTTCTTCGTTTGGACTTTTATTTACTACTGATATTTTAGGTAGCTTTGGGGGTGGCGGTCTACTGGGGTGGAGAGGAGAATTCGTTTTTGTTGGGTTTTTTTTTTCTCTTCCTTTTTCCCTTTCTGAGGCGGGGGGCTGTGGTAGCATTCTAGGCTTTTCTTCTAAACTACTGTTAGGGCTTTCTTTACGAATTTTTAAATTATTCGATAGAAGATATTCAAAAACATTCTGCCTTGTTCGCTGACATGTGGATAGGCTTAATATCAAATTGGCTTTATAGTAGAGTAAGCGTGCCTTTACATTTTCAAATATATATATATATATATATATATATAAAGAAAAATTGATAACAAGGTAATCCAAGTAGGAGAGATTTATTGAGTAACAAAATCGACACTGTAGCGTTTCGGTTCTAATGAACCATCATCAGTACTATGAGGGGTGATATTAAATCAACGATGGATGTTTAAAAAAGCAAAATACTAAAACCTAGGGAAATTTTTGTATAACAAGAAAAAGTGGGCCGTTTAATTAGTGAATCAGCGTTTTTTTTTAAAATTACGTCATTTGACTTATTAGGAATATTGTATAGAATTTATGTTACGTTTGTTTATCGAGAAAGATTTCGAGTCAAAAGGAAGAAAAACAAAGAAAAACAAAAAGAAAAATAGAAAGCATAAAAATTATGAAATATGTGGAAAATATTAATTAAAGATAGAATATATTGTAGATATTGTATAAAATGGATTTGCTCTCGTAAGGAGAAATATTATAAAAGCCAAGACGAGTATTTAGGGAATTAAGGAATGAGATAGCTGCGGCTTAGAAAATTCGTCTTAGACTTTTATAATGCATGTAAATGAGCATCTTTGCAGAATTGAAATCGAAGTTGTGATTAGATTGTGAAATGTGTAGAAATAATGCGCTGTTAAATTTACCAATTCTTATATCTCTTTTGTGTTCTTTCAAGCGAAATTGAAGGTTCCGTGATGTTTCACCAATATATTCACGTTTATAATTCTTACAAGGGATACAATATGTATATATATATATATATATATATATAGAGAGAGAGAGAGCAATTAGAAGGAAACTCAAACCTACAATTGTCATTATAAATTTATTTCGGCGAAGAATATCTTTATACTCTCCCTCTCCTCAGATGACTGTACATGTTTAAATTGAGGTTGAAAAACAGGAAATATAGATTACAGTCTATATGTGTTTAAAAAAACACAAAAAACGCTGACTGGATATTGCTGATATATATGAGAAAGAAAGAGAGAGAGAGAGACAGAGAGAAAGGGAGAGAGAGAGAGAGAGAGAGAGAGAGAATCTGCATAAAGACTGATAGACACATAGGCATGTTTGAAGAGACTTCGAACAATAGGAAGTAAATGAGACTTGCCTGCTTTTAAATGTATTTTTGAAGATCCTGGATTTGAATGAATATTTTTGTTGGATACTTATTTAATGGCATATCAACATTCGTGGATTGTTTAATGCCAAAGCCATCCTTGTTGAAGAATACGGCTTTGAGTTGTTTTATTCGGCGGATCAACAATTGTAGGTTATTTAATGCCATATTCTGTTTATATATATATATATATATATAATTTTTAAACATTTTGTGAATAATATTCCTAAAGGAGCCTGCGCTCTTTTTAGCACACAGTTAAATATTTCCACGTATTGCTATATAAGAGTCACAATTTAACATCAGTCATTTGTTTGCACACATAGTTTGTTCTCTTTGACCCATAGATACGACCCTATCAGCTGCTGCCACTCCGGGTCAGAGTGGAACTGGGAGTAATGGCAAAAAAGTGTACTCCATGTTCCCTAAACTCCAACTTTATTGGAGCCTCACCATCAGATTGTTTAATGTCATATCAAGGACACTCGTTGTAGGGGTCTTAACCCTCTGCTGAGATGCAATCGCTGTATTCTACAGCCGCAGCCGACTGGGCTCTTGTAGAAGAACATTTGTGGTTCTATTTAAAGTAAATGGTTTGTTGGTTGGTTGGTTTTCGTTGGGTTTTATGGCATATGAACCTTGTAGATTATTTATTGCCAAGTCCATTTTATACAAATAATCAGTTCTAGTTCAAACAATTCAGTTTAGCGTAAGTAGTTTCAATATTAAAAGCAGTTCCATTTCAAACAATTCAATTTAGCATAAGTACGCAGTTTAAATGTAAGTACAGAGTTTAATTGGCAAAAACATTTCTATTTCAAGCTATTCAGTTTAGTCAAACAGTTCTAATTCAACCAATATAGTTTGATGCAAACACAGATTTTGTTTACATACAGTTAAATATCAAAACTCTTCTATTTCAAACTACTCATTTTAGCGTAAGTATCAGTTTACATGTCAAAACTTCAATTTCAAGCAATTCAGTTTTGCATAAGTATAGAGTTTAGCTCTATTTGACCTATAGAAAGGACCCTATTTGGTTCTACCACTCCTGGTCAGAGTAGACCTGGGAGCGATGGCAATAAAGGGGTACTCCGCATTCTCCAAAGCTCCAGTATCACTGGAACCTCACCATCAGATGCAGTTTAATATCTTATACAGGAGACTTATTGGGGTGGGGGTCTTACCACTCTGTAGAGATGCAGTCGGTATATTCTACAGCCCCAGCCGACTGGGCAATATCTAACCGAATGGAATAAGGGAGTTCATATCTTTCTCGAGTGTATTTGTGAACGAAACTGCGCAGCTGGAGTTCGAACTCGCTCACTACAATGATGCAGTCTTGTGCATTAACCACTACGTCTCAGAGACCTCTACCATACTTTTATTGTTAAAGTATCCGGATACTCAGACTTACGTAGACGACCAGAAATAAAGCTAAAAAAATTTTCTCTATTCATATGATTTTTTTTTTTCGAGTTGCTTTAATGTAATTGATAGACGCCGTCTGATTGCATCGCCATTTCATAACTTCGAATTCACCAAATATTGCTTGGTCTGGCACTCAAGTTTAAAACCCTCAATACTTCCAGTTATTTAGTTACCGATCTCAGTTTTGAGCTGGCCCATTGATGCTTACCTTTAGTGATCGAGCGGGAACCGACTTTTTCAGCATGATTTATAATCCACCGAATTTTGTTTGGATGGGCACTTAAGCCAAAGACTGCCGATGGTACTTACTGTTTGGTTTCTTTGTTTAATGGCATGTCAACCATTCAACTGTGTGCAAACAACAAATAGCAATACCTGAAACCAATTAACTGTGTGCAGACAAATGATTAATACTAAATAGAATTATTAGTGTTAAACAGTAATACTTGAAACCAATTAATGTAATATAATGGCCGAGAGATTTCGTTTCATGCCTTTGGGTTTAGTTAGGCTGAGACCCTTTCGGCTCAGTGCATGGGCTACTTAGGTGCAACATTAACGCAGGTGTTCACGCACGCGCGCGGGCGGAGCAGACGTTTCACTCAGAGATGTCACAATAGCCCGGGATGGGAAACGAGGCTAGCAAGTGCAAATGACGTCACGCACCGGAAGCGCGCGGAGGATTTTGGGAATTTGAAGAAAGTCGAGTTGAGACTAGACAGCGGACGAGAAGAGTTGACTTTCGCTTGCTCGCGGATGCCTTGGACAGGTGTCGCACGAGATGGGGGGGCAGATGAAAAAGCCAGAATAGAAAGATTGTGCCTCTCTTTCCTTATGTCGAAAAACCTTTAAAAAGTTTTGTACCTGAACTGAGAAGTCGTAAGTGTTTTCCGTGTTTCGAGATTCCTATGTTCTATGTTATATATATATATATATATATGAACATTATATGTCAATTTCACATATCCGTATCTGGCTATGGTACATTAACTCTGCAAACAAAAGATTAAAAAAATTAACTGTGTAAAAACAAATAATTTATATTGAACTATATAGGAATGCTAGATAAATAGAATTTCTTTTGTTTAATAGAGTTGTATCGTGATAAAGAAGCGATACACAGTGAAATAAAGAGTTAATTATTTTTTAACTTAAGTGGTACAGTCCCAAAAATATTATAAGTCCCGCGTTGTGGGTGTTACGTCCGAAGTTGGTCTTACTACTGACCTTGATCTTGTAGAAGTGGTATTTGTTATACCCCCCACCAACCGTGCAAGTGTGCCATAAGGCTGTTTTATGGGTGGGTCCAGACGCAAGGCCGTAGCCCAGACGCGACCAGCAGTCCCCAAAATACCCCGGACCCCGTCGGCATTCCCCTCAGGTGATGAACCTGACCCCTCCGAAAGGGTTAAATCCTTGGGGGACGGCCCCCGGAGCCCTGAGATATCTCCAGTGATGAGGCACACGCGACCGGAACTGCGCAGTTCGCAACACGGCCGGACGAAGTGTGACCCAAGCAAGTGGAGAGGTGCACCAACCACGCGGAAACTTGCAGAACTTCTCGTGCTTAAGAAACACGACGTCTTTTATACCTTCATGATACCGGAAGTCACGTGGCACGAGCCACTATACAACAAATAACAATACCTGAAAACATTTAACTGTGTGCAAACAAATATGCTCAGTCATATTTAAAAATAAATTCACGTACAAATTATTTGCTTATATTCTTATATTATCCAAAGCCAAGTCAGCTGAATGTATGTATGTAATAATGTTAAAAGCATAGGTCATTCAAAAAGTTCTTAGTCTCACTGAGAAAGAAGAGCCATGGGTGAACTGTTTTTCTTGTGGCAAAATAACTTATAAAAGCTTTAAAAATAAAAAAAACCCAAAAAATAAAAAGAACCAATTCAGATTCCTGCCTTATTTTTGTCGCTGAGACTCACGATATACATCTGTGAACTATACAAGAATGCTACAAGTTATTTTGAACACATCCTAGAAGCAACACTCTACGAAACAATAGCTGTAATATAATGGCCGAGGGATTTCGTTTTATATATCTTGCCTTTCGGTTTAGTTAGGCTGGGAACCTTTCGCTTAGCGCATGGCTTAGTTAGGTGCAAACATGAGCGCAGGTGTTCATGCTCATGCGGAGCGGACGTGTCATTCAGAGATGTCACAATAAAAACCCCAGATAGAAAATGTGACCGCAGGATGTGAATCACGTCATGCACCGGAAGCGTGCGCGGAGGATTTTGGAGATTTGAAAAAAAGTCAGTGAGTTGAGTCCTAGCGTCCGAAGAAGACGGTTGACTTTTGGAGCTCGCCGAGGCCTTGCAGGGGGTGCCACACCTGGTTTGGGGCAGATGGAAAAGTCAGCATCGAAAGATGGTATCTCTCTCCTGATGTCGAAAAACCTTTAAACTCAAAAAGTTGATAAAGTTTCGTACCTGAACTTAGAAGTCGTAAGTGTTTTTTGTGTTTCGGGATTCCAATGTTATCTATGTGCGTTATGGACATTATGAATGTTTTGCGTACCGGTATGAATATGTCTATTTCACATATTCATTTATGGCAATGTGACACGGCCACTTACCTCCCATCTCAAAAAACATCCAAGAAAGACGAACAAGACATGCGAGACATTGTTGGAAAAGCAAGGACGAACTCATGAATGATTTTCTTCTATGGTCCCCTACACATGGACGAGCAAATTTTGGCCGACCAGCAAGAACTTATTTACATGAACATCAGCTCTGTGCATACACTGACTGTTGTTTGGAAAACTTCCCGGGAACGACGAATGATAGTGACAGAGAGAGAGAGAGAGAGAGAGAGAGAGAGAGAGAGAGTCAGGGAAATCCGTGCAAGCAGTGTCACTTAATGATGTATACGAATGGTGACTTAGCCTAAAGAGGTGACCAGAGGCCGCTTTGTGGCCATACCTGTTAACATTAGCGGTGGGTTGGCGACTGTATGTCTATTTTTATTTTTTTATACTCTATTCTATTTATTTCTTTAGTTTTATTTTTAGATGGACCCCTACACATGGACGTGTCTATGTTTGCCGACCATCAAGAACTTATTTACATCAGCTATGTGCAGACTGTAGTTTGGAAGACCTGTCGGGAGCGATGGATGTAAAAGTGTTGAATGTATAAAAAACAGAGAACAACGATATTAAAGTATTAAGTCCCAGTTAACCTCACAGTTTAAAGCGGGTTAGACCGAAGGCATGAAACAGTATCTGAGAAGGCGATTTGTCTTTTTTATAAAGGAAAAATTCATCCTCACCCACAAAAACGAGAAAAAAAGGAAGAAAAGAAAAAAGAAAGATAGTGGAGAAAAGAGAACAACACAAAAGATATCAAATATTAATAGTGAGGGGTTTGGGAGAGAGAGAGAGAGGGAAAGAGAGTTGTAACATATTGACCCCGGTCAAGCTGTTAAAATAGGAAATGCACCTGTGTAAATAACAGGTGCATCCGGTCGAGGAATATCAGAATATAATCTTGATCGTGGACGGGTTGAATGAGTGCGATTTGTGACGCCCACAAGAAGAAGGTGGCCGTCGAACTATTATATAACTCGGTGCACAGGAAGTTCAATCAGTTGGAGATAAGATCAGTTGGAGATAAGATGCGGTAGAGAAAACCAGCACCCAGCAGAGTGGGCCCCCGGTTGAGCAGCCCAGGAGAACGGGAAAGAAACGCTGTTATGGGGGGAGGTCAATATGTTGTAGTTCTGTTCGGTCTCCAACTCCCTCTCACAATAAAACCTTTAGTAACCCTTTCGAACCCTTTCAAATAAAGTGAGAGGTATATTTTTCTAACGAACTGTGTCGCTCGTCTTTATTGTGTCGTCGGTATTATTCTGCATGCATCTGCATATGAGTATGCAACAGAGTGACAGGCAGACATCGATTAAGTAAAAAAAAAATCAACTTTGGTACATAATGCACTTTTCTGTCGATGTCGACATATAGGGCCCAGCACTTCAGTAAGAGATAACTGTTTGACTACCTACATAGGTGATTTGTTTATAGGGGTGAATTTTTACGAAGAACCAGTTATACTTCTTTGATAAGCTGATAATAGAAAAACGGTGCACCAAAGTGCCACAGATTCTCCAGGAAAACACTCCTTAGGTTTTGATTTCTTCTTCTAGATAGGTCGCCCAACTAAAGTTGGTTGGCCTAATATATCCCACTATAAAACCCATCATCATCATCATCATCATCATGTCATGCCGCGAGCACGGATTTCCCTGACTCTCTAACCATTCGTCTCTTTCGTCCATCGCATTCGTCAGGCCCCGACCCAGACAACATCCTCTGTCTGTATAGAGCTGTTGATAGATTCTAGCTGGACGTCCAACACCAGCTCATCCATGTGGAGTCCACAGAAGAAAGTCGCTTATTTAAAAAAAAAAAGAACTAATTCAGATTCCTGCCTTATTTTTGTCGCTGAGACCCACGATATACATCTGTGAACTATACAAGAATGCTACGAGTTATTTTGAACACACCCTAGAAGCAACACTCTACAAAATAATAGCTGAACGGCTGTAATATAATGGCCGAAGGATTTCGTTTTATATATCTTGCCATTCGGTTTAGTTAGGCTGAGAACCTCTCGCTTAGCGCATGGGTTAGTTAAGTGCAAACATGAGCGCAGGTGTTCACGCGCGTGCGGAGCGGACGTGTCATTCGGAGATGTCACAACAGAAACCCCAGATAGAAAATATGACCGCGGGATGTGAATGACATCACGCACCGGAAGCGCGCGGAGGATTTTGGGAGATTTGAAAAATCAGTTGTTAAGTTGAGACTCCGAACGGGAAGGGTGGACTTTCGGGGCTCGCTGAGGTCAGACGAATTTGTGCGCTACGGGCGCCACACGTATTTGGGAGGTGGGGCAGATGGAAAAGCCAGAATAGAAAGAATGTGTATCTCTCTCCTTATGTCGAATAACCTGTAAACTCAAAGGTAATAAAAAAATTCGTACCTGAACTAAGAAGTCGTTACGTGTTTTTCGTGTTTCGGGATTCCTATGTTCTATGTATACATGTCATGAACATTCTCTGTACGTTTCACATATTCATGCATGGCTATGTTATATTGTCTGTTCTGTTTTTTTCCCGACTGACCCATCTGTATATATGTTAACACCTATTTCCAGATTCTCGGCTACCCAAAGGCTGGACATAAAAGCACCATCAGACTGCGTATTCAGAAGACCCTAAATGGTGCGATAATAACTTTTTTAAAACCTCGGATCCACTTTTATCTGACAACTGCGCTTTTATACGAGTAGAGCTGAAGTAGCGTTCCCCACACAAATATGTTTTGGACCCTATATGGACACACACATATACACATGCATGCATATACATACCGATGATATCTTTACAACCATACACATGTACACACCACACGTATATAAATGCACACATATATGTACTCCTACCTACCCACGTGGCCCCACCTATACATCGAGTTAAGTCTGTATACTAGCGGCAATAGTATCACTAAAAGTATACAAGCGTCAATAGTATAACAAATCGTATCATCATACTCATCATCACGTCGTGCCGCTAGCTCGGATATCCCTGACCCTCTCTCGCCACTTCACCCTATCGTTCATCGCTTCTTGCAGGTCTTCAGGGCTACATCCCGTATCCTCACATAGCTGCTGAATGTATGTTCGAGCTGGTCGTCCTGCTTTTGCCTGGCCATATGTGGGGTCCATAGGAGTACATCACATATGAGCTAGTCCCTACTTCTCCAGCAGTGTCCTGCATATCTGGTTCGTCTAACTTGGATAGTTTTCGTGATGGAATGCAGGTGGCCGTATAGTTGGTGCCTTGTGGGGTGTTACCGCCAGGACTTGTTCAATATTGCTCGCAGCATTCTTGTGTAATTGACGTCTAGCTTCTTCTCCAGCCGTTTACTTTGCGTCCAAGTAGTGGATCCATACAGCAGTATCGATACGACCGCTGCCTGGAAGAAACTGCGTTTCATTTTATCGGTCAGGTCTGATTTCCATATGATCGATAGCCTATCAATAGCTGTCCATGCCTTCGTTAACCGCGTGTCGATGTCCTTTTCGGTTGATGAGACGCTGCTTCCTAGGTAGGTGGATTTGTGTTAGTATACCAGCGTCAATAGTATCACAAATAGTATACTAGCGGCAATAGTATCACAAATGAATCTGAATTTGTTATTTAGGTTTTAATTACCCAATATTATTTTGCTCTAAACGTGTTTTAGACTTTATGGTGTTGGGTGGGCATGCATGAATAGAGCCTCATGCACAACCGTCACAAAAAAGCCTCATCCGAATGGCATTCCCTATATAGGAGTAGCTAAGACGCCAAGCCATGAACTTAGCCTGATATTGCCTTATATGAAGGCCCCCTTGGTACAAGGTGATTCGAATAAATAACACACACTCGGCGCGAACGCTAGGCTGGCCCATATAATGGCTAGAGTAGTCTTTGGTCCCTGGCTTTATGGTGAAAATTATTTTGATCGGGATGTGATGTGGTCCTTTTTAATTCCAGGATTTGTGTCTGTGAATGTCATATTGGAGTTAATTGTTCGTGAAAATCTCTGGTCTCTGCAGATGTTTTTGTATATAGAAAAGTATGTTCTTTTTTATGAATATATGTATGTATGTACTCAGTGTGTACTCTGTGTGTGTGTGTACGCGTGTGCATTCACATACATGCTAATACACTTATGTATATACACACACCCATACACACATATTTCAGGGTTGTTGATTTTTCCTTTCTCAATTATTCTCTCTCCTACCCGCTCTCTCTCTCTCTCTCTCTCTCTCTCTCTCTCTCAATAAGTGTGCGTGTGTTTAAATTTTTGCTTTTATATACAACGAAAGCCGTGTTTGTTAGAAGCAGGGAAAAAAACGAGATAAGATAAAATATTACAGCTGTGACCGATCTAATGTCTTCTCGTCTAAACTGTGACTATGATCGTTCTCTCCGATGTGCAATAAAAAAGTATGGACACTAAATGATTAACTTTGGTAAAATGATTATTACAGTTCGAATTTAAAGTCTAAAAGAGGACATTTCTCTGAATATATGAGACGGGGTTTGATTATAATTTGTAGTATTACGACTCTTCGGACTATTATCCTCATCTCTATTTATGTCTGTACAACGTTTCTGATACCTAGAACATCAACCAGTTTGACTAGTTTTTTTTTTAATGCAACCTGGCCTTTTTGATTATAAGTTCCCATATTGTATTCATCTCTATACTTGCTCTCCTTTTCCAAATTTTTTTCTCTGTCTTCTCAGTCCTGGTTATGTGTGACAGTAACATAGAATAATAATTAACACAGATTAACACTTGTACCCAGCTATGAATAGCGGAACAAGAGCAGAGTACCCTGTGGATCGAATAAAGGATCGGGTTCGAAGTTCCGTGGCAAATCCCGATTACGACAAGAAGGCTCCCAAGTTCGAAAAGAGATACCCGAAGAAGGCCGGAGGGCACATAGGCCGAAATGTTGGACAGACATAAATAAAGATGAGGATAATAGTCCGAAGAATCATATTACTACAAATCATAAAAGACGACATCTTAGAAGCTGAGGAACTTTTAAAATGAATTGTTGGTTTCTAGATGCGTAAACTGATGGACCAACTGCTATCAAGACGTCTAAACTTCACCAAAAGAAGAATCTGAAAAAAAATAATGAAATCAATTTCAAAATTTTTGATCCGTGATTTTTGGCGAAACTCAGGACTCATTAAACTTAACACCGTGTGAAAGTTTTTTCTTTCAAAAACCGAAAATTCATATCATTCATAAGATATTCTTTGACCAATGAAAAAAATCGTTCGAATAAGTTCATAGAATGTCCAGGATATTATGTTGATGAAAATTAATGTTTAATCAATTGTTCATTTCTATCTTGGTAAATACAGCTTTAGTTTGGATATTTTCTGAACATACCTGACATTTTGAATAAAATTAACGTTTCATTTATTGTTCATTTCTGCGTGGGTAAATACAGCTGCAGACCAGATAATTTTCGAAAACATCTAGTATTTTGAAGAAAATGAATGTTTCATTTATTATTCTTTTCAATCTTGGTAAATACAGCTTCAGTTTTGGTACGTTTGTAACATTCTTCATATTTTAAAGAAAATTAAAGTCTCGTTCATTGTTTATTCCTGTCTTGGTCAACACAGCTTCAGTGTCAATACCCAGTGAGTGCATATCGTATTTTGAAGAAAATGAATATTTCATTCATTGTTCATTTCTGTGATAGTAAACACAACTACAATATTTTCTTAACCAACCTTGTATGTTCTAAGAAAATGAACGTTTTATTCATTGTTCATTTCTGTGATAGTAAACACAATTACAATATTTTCTTAACCAACCTTGTATGTTCTAGGAAAATGAACGTTTTATTCATTGTTTATTCCTGTCTGGATAAATACAGCTACTGTTTCGATTCTTTTTTAATATATATCCTATTTTGAAAAAATTAAAGTTTTATTCATTGTTCATTTCTACCTAGGTAAATACAACTTCAAATTCGATACTTTTTGAACACATATACTATTTTGAAAAAAATCAAAGTTTCATTCATTGTTCATTTCTATTTTGGTAAATACAACTTGTTTCGATTCTTTTTGAATATATATCATATCTTGAAAAAATTAAAGTTTTATTCATTGTTCATTTCTGTCATGGATAAATACAACTTCAGTCTTAATAGTTTTTGAACTCGCTTCGTTTTTTGAAGAAAATTAACGTTTCATAGATTGTTCATTTATATCCTGGTAAATAAAGCTTCATTACCAATATTTTGTGAACACTCCATGTATCATAATTATCAACGTAAACAGCTGTGACCATAATAATGACATAGCGTTTCAACTGCTACGACAATTGTCCTATATATTTTAAGAATTGATCATGAGTTCGTATTAGTTGATTTAAATGAAATACAGCTGGAACATTGTCATTTTGCATCCATTAAAAACGGGATTTATTTGTTTTAATATATAAATTGTCAATGTGAAGGCCTTTCTGCGTCTACTCGTGTCAAGAACTCTTTATTTGTTCGCCTCCACACGATGACAAATACGACACAAGGTGATGGTAATCTCGTTTACATGTGACTGAAAGCTGAATTACACAGTCATTTGTGGCTATTGTCGCAAAGCTTCAGAGCATTCTACAACCCGGAAGCTCGCGGAGGATTTTGGGGATTTTGAAAAAGTCAATTAGTTGAATTGAGAACTGTACACCGAACGAGAAGGGTCGACTTTCGGGGCTCATAGAGGCCAGACGAATTTGCGCGCTACGGGCGACGCACGATATGGGGTTGGAGGCAGATGGAAAAGCCAGAATAGAAAGAATATGTATCTCTCCCTTTATGTCGAAGAACCTTTAAACTCAAAGGTAATAAAAAGTTTCGTACCTGAACTAAGAAGTCGTTACGTGTTTTTCGTGTTTCGATATTCCTATTTTCTATGTATATATGTTATGAACATTCTATGTGTTGTATTGTCATCTGCTGATTCATGCAGAAATATACATATATATGCTGGATACATACTGACGCAATGAATTAATCAGACGCAAGCATGATAATGACAGAGACGCAGGAATAAAGACGCAGGAAGACTTCTTTACAAATATATTTACCTCTCACTTTATTGCAATGGTTCGAAAGGGTTGTTCAAGGGTTGCATGTGAGAGGGAGCTGGAGACCGAACATAAACTGTAATATCTTGACCCCACTGTTATGACCGTCACGTTGTGTCTTTCTCGTTCTTTAGTGCTGCTCAACCGGAGGCCTAGGGCCCACTCATCAGGGCCCAAAGGCCCCTTCGGCCTGATGTGGCTTTCCCTACCACATTTCGTCTATTACTCCGTCCGATCTTCAACTCAACTGCCAACTGCCCCTGCCACTGCCAACTGCTCTGGCTCGTCGAACTCAATTGAATTATATAATCGTTCGACGCCCACTCGATCTTTGAAATCGAACGTTTAATCGTCATCAAGCGGAAATAACTGTCATGCAGTTCAGAGGTCACTCTCTTCCGGTGCATCACTCAGTAGTGTACCATGGGAATTTTTCTTGCTCGTCCCATTTCATCAGCCAATTTCCGCCCACGCGATTTCCTCTCATAACTGCCATTAGAATGTGTCACTTCCTTCCGGTGCATCACCTTGAATGGCATTTTTGGCAGGGTTAAAAGGTCAAAACATAACATATGTACGTTTCACATATCCGAATCTGGCTATGGAACATAGAGACCAGGCATATATTTTTTCGTATCATGTTCTGTCAGAAGACAAGAAGGAGCTGATAACAGGAAAAAGAATTTGAATCAAGCAGATATTAGTGTAAATCACCAACTCGTGTTTGTCAGTTACTATAAGTATTATAACCAGTATACTCTGAAGTACGTTGACACTTACCTATAATTTACTTCTTATGGGGTGGGGTGTCCCTGTGGTAAATAATTAAAGCCCTGGACAATAGAATTTTAGTACACGAGTTTGACAAACACCCTTTGGAAAGATATGAAACCCCTTATCCTCCCATCTATTGATTAAATAGTACCACT
>OY757927.1:20116326-20136326 GCA_963585895.1 Sepioteuthis lessoniana | reverse complement strand
GGGCCACAGCATACTGGCGACGAGGAACTCGAACGAAAAAAGGGACTCTCCAAAAGAGGTTAATCACACAACATACAGGCGAAGATACATCGCAACAACAAAGAGATACCCAACAACAAGATGTTAAAGAATCTACAACAAAGTTCCAGCATACAACGAACCGAACAAGATTTTTGTTAAACAACTACAAGGTATCAAATTGTACAAACGACGGAGTGTGTCGGATAGCAGATATTTAAAAAACATCTGTAAGTAAGATTGTCACGTAATCAAAAAGTGATTTTCATATTTTACTTTCTTCCCCCCCACTTCAGAGAGAAAAATTTAATTCAGCGCTTACAGTTTGGTGTTGTACAAAACACACACACACACACACACACACACACACTCACACACACACACACACACACACACACACACACACACACAGAGTAATTATTCTTGATTTCTGGGAATATTTACTGAAGAAAAAAAAACCCACTCTGAGAAAAACATTTTTTTTTAACAGAAATTTTTTTTTAAGTCTAAAAAAATGGAACACCTTAAAGAAATGTTTGCACAAATGATGAAGTTCCAAATGGAGTGTCAACAAAAAAAATGAGGAAAAACCTTTCAACTTTAGAAAGAAAACGAAGAAAGAATCTTAGAAAACGAGGAAAAACAACAACTGTTCTTCCTTGAATTGCAAAAACAACAAGAAGCACTTTTAAAAGTCTAAGTAATAACCAGCCAACAGATAATACTATTATTTTTACCCAAAATGCAGTGTGGAACGCACTCGAAACATTTTCCAACGCACCAGACGAGGATAAAACATTTGAGGCATATTACAGAAGATATGAAGATATCTATATTACCGACTGTACCGATTTTCGCAGGAATACGGGAATTTCGGTTCAAGGTAAAGGAAGCAAAATGCGATTTCTGTATGAAAAAAATCAAAGATCTGGAATATATTATTGACAAAGACGGGAGACGTCCCAACCCCGAAAGGGCTACAGCTATCAAGGATATGTCCACCCCTAATAATGTTACGACATTAAAGAGCTTCCTTGGACTTGCACACGACTACCAAAGTTTCATAAAAAATTTGCACGATTTTAGCGCCCCGCTAAACGAACTACAAAAAAAAAAAAGATAAAAAGTGGAGATGGACGCCCGAATGTAAAACAGCATTTGACCAAATTAAAAAGGCATTAACATCTGATCTTTTTCTCACGCACTAAGACCCGTTAATGATCCACCCAAAAAGAAAAAAATATTAACAGCTCTTTTACGAAGTAAAAGGCTTGTGGGAGAGGTGTTTTGGGAGCCTTACCCATCTCACCATAATGGACTCTTCTCACCGTCATTAGTACTGAGAGATTTCACTGCCAGAGAGGCAGATCAATATCGGTGTTATCCGAACAGTACGAGACTTCTTACCTTTTCTATGTAACTCTATCTTTCTTGTGTAATATAATCTGTTATCTAATATCCGTGTTTGTGTTTTCATTAGTGACCCTTTCCGGGGCCACAACACTTCTTACCTTTTCTATGTAACTCTATCTTTCTTGTGTAATATAATCTGTTATCTAATAGCCGTGTTTGCGTTTTCATTAGTGACCCTTTCCGGGGCCACAACATATATGTATATAAATATATACATCTCTATATTTTCCTTCCTCTTTTATCCCCAATTCTTTACTCTTCATTTTTTAAATCTTTTCACTAATCTATCGTCTTTTCACTAATATATCGAGTTTGTAATTTTGTAAGAATTATGGAAAAAAGTGTTAAGAAAACACTATATATATATATATTGTTATTCTTTTTTTATCATAAAACGTGTGAAAGCACGTGCGATACTCTGTCCTCATCAGCCGCCAACCAGGGTGATAACTCAAGGCGGTACTGCCACTCCTGGCGCTACAAAGCAGCTTTTGCCACCAGACAGGGTATTTAAAAGAAATATATATGTATATATACACCAGTTCAACTAAAAGCAGACATTACTTTGGACGTTCGTCCATCTTCATTTTAGTGCAGTTTGTGATTTAAAAACGCGTTTACTTTCGGCCGTTGATGTCATAGTGACCGTTTCTTGATTTTGCGTAATCACACGGGAATGGTGGTTCCGCGTGTATTTCGGAACCACCATTCCCGTGTAGAATTATGGAAAGAAATGTTAAGAAAACACTATATATATATATATATATATATATATATATATATATATATATATATATATATATATATATATAATCAATGAAACCTTATTATTCTAAATAATGGATTTTGTAGATTTTTAGCGTCAATTTGGCTAAATAAGGAGATAAGCTGAAAAAGCCAGGTGTTTGTTTGATAGTGTTCTATTTAGAAATTATGCTAGATTCGACAGTCGTGTGGTGTTTTTTTTTTTGTCTATATAAACTAACATTTTAAAATTTTGAACTTTACACATGTCAAATCATTGTATTATCTACGTTATTTTTTCAAGCCCTTTTTGCGTTCGTAAAGTCGTATTTCAATTTTACTGGAGGTTTCATCCATGTATCATTAATTACAATCCAAACATTGTGGATTTTGAGAGCTTTTATTTTAGGACGTTGTATTAAGAATTTAAGATATTGAAGATATGCAAATGATTTTTCTATATAGTTGAATTCATCATTTAAAAATTTGGGGGAGTGCAGATCCAGCGAGCTATAATTATTATTCCACTTGTAATTTTTGAGCCATGATGTGAGTAAAAATATCTACGCTATCCCATGTCTGGATATATATATATATATATATATATATATATATATATTAAATAATAGCCCTTACGGTAAAAAAAAACGGCAAATGATTTGAAGATGAAAATATACAACGAATCCCTGTCAAGGGGAAAAATATATATATTAGAAAAAAAAAGAAAAGTCCAACCTTTTCATACCTATTGAAAAAAAAAAAAAATCAAAAGACACGCACTTGGTTGCTCAAAAGAAAAAAAACACTGTTCGGACTACTAAGCCACAATGCAAAACGTGCTCAATACTAAGTAGAGCGAAATAGTATCGATAATTACTTAGTGAGTCAGGAACTAAGCTACTATAGTTTCGCCTAAGCGGCTCATCAGGGTGCCTAGTCGGGATTAGGTACCCAGATGAGCCGCTTAGGTGAAACTATAGTAGGTTAGTTCCTGACTAACTAAGTAATTATCGATACTATATATATGAAGATAGACGGGAACTCCACAAAAATCCTACGAACAATATTGAACAAATCCAGGACATAACAGCCCACGTAACAGCTGTATGGCCACTTATCTCCCGTCTCTGAAACCATCCAAGTAAAACGAACAAGACATGTGGAACACAGCTGTAGAATTAAGGACGAAGCCATTAGTTACCTTCTCTGATGTACACCTTCATATGAACGAGCTAGTATTAGCCGATCAACGAAAACTTACCAAAAACAGTTCTATGTGGACCCAAGATGTTGGGTGGAAGACATGCTGAGAGTGATTGATAATCGGGACGAATAGAGAGAGAGAGAGAGAGAGTCATGGAACACCGTGCTAGCAGCGCCACATGGTGTATACGAATGGTCATTTAGCCTAAAGAGGGCACCAGGGACCGCTTTGGGGCCATACCTGTTAACATTGGCGGTGGGCCGGCGAGCATATATCCATTTTTGATTTTCATATTTTATGTTTTTATTTATTTTCATTTATTTTATTTTTCATTACTTACTTTGTATCCTTTTATTTTATGCTTTTTCTTTATTCACAATTTTTTCTATGCATAAGAATATTCGCTGCTTGATCTACAAAGAAAAAGTGTTCGCCACCTGATGAGGTGGGAAATAATTTTTCGAAATTGCAAGGTAACTGTTCGTTTAGTTTTTTTCAACAGCCTTAGATATATATATATATATAGAGAGAGAGAGAGAGAGAGACAGAGAGATACGAAGGTCATTCGATAAATAAGGGGAATTTTTTGTAAAAAGCAAAATTACTTTCTTTTACAGAATTTTTTCGATTAATATAAATTTTGCACTGTTTGGAATTGGTTCACAGAAAAAAAACAAAAACAATTTAAATCCTGCAGAAATATCTATCCTGAGGCTATTAAAAATGGCGGTAAACAAGATTAATTGTGGCTTAAACAGAGGTCTCTCGTAACACTTTTATTGGCTGAGATATGCAAACCATGTGAAATTTACAGAAGATGTGCACGGAGAAGCGCATTTTAGTAAAAAAATAAAGTCAATGGTGTGGGAGCACACTGAATCACCATAAAGTAAATATTCCGGGCTCAGTTATCTGTAAAGAAGGTCATGCTGACAGTCATCTGGGACATGAAAAGACCTATCTCTACAGATTTTCTTGAAAATTGTGCAATTATAAACAATGCTTCATATTACCGCTTGCTTAGGCAATATTCGACTTATTTATGGAATAACCCTTATATATTTATATATATATATATATATATATACACGCACACACAATCTCTTCACATGTATTTATATTTCACCTTCAAGTTTCTTATGAAAATACTGTCCAATTTTAGTCTGAACTGTTTAAAATCTCAGCTCAGTCGGCTGGGCCTATACAATACACCGACTGCATCTCTGGGGGTGTACCCGTGGTGTAATGGTTAAAGTGATGGTCTGCAAAATCGTAGCGCACGAGTTTTTAACTTCAGTCGCGCTATTACGTTCACTTTCGGACAAATACCCTAGGAAAAGGTAGGAACCCCCTTATCCTCCCAGCTATGGGTTAAATAGTTCCACCACTGCTCTTCTAGGAGAAGAGCTTTGGCATTAAATAACCCACGAAGGTTGATATGCCATTAAACAAAGAAACTAAACCAAACCAAACCAAGACAGCATCTCTCAAGAGGAATAAGAATTTAACTGTGTATCTACAAAATGAGTAAACAAATCAAATATTCAATGTAAATGCAAAAAACAAGATTTGACATCAAATAACCCAGAATGGTTGATAAACCATTTAATCTAACCAAAACAAACCAAACCTTATGTTTAAAATCTGTCAATACATTGTAATCGTAGTTGTATAAAAATTCACATTCCTAATTTCCCGTTTGTCAATTTTCTTTCATTTCTTTTGGGATTTGATTTTGAAGGTTATATGCTCCTAATCTTCAATATGAAAAAATTAGGGATACATTTACTTTTCAAGTTTGGTCATAACTTTGCTTTATGACAATGGTCGGCTACTTGTTGTCAGAATGACACTGAAGAAGCCCACTGACTTAAGACCATATATTCCTGATCTCTCACCCAACGATAACCATTTTTTTTTCAATCATCTGGACACTTTTTGACGTCAAAAATCATTCCACTCCCAAAAGATTTGTAACTACTGTCACGCGATATCCCACTGGGAGGAGGGAGATAAGATTAATACTATCCTCCCGTTTAATTAACTGTATCTAGCCGTCAAACAAGTGACCGTTAGGAAGGAATGTGGGTCACACAGGGGAGACCAGATGTTGGTACTTAGTAACCTCAAGTCGCCGGACACCAAGGGGGAGAAGAGAGAAGCCAAATGATTGGCTGGGACCTCACAACGGAAGTGGGGACCACTTCCCCTCAGCGGAAGTAAATAGGAAGAAAGGCAGTTTTTGAGCAGGGTCCGTAGCGGGCAGACGAACCATAGCCATTTTACTCCGGGTGGAAGACAAAAGAATTACTGAGACACGAAGGACCCCAGGTTCTTCAAGCCAGTGTAAAAAAATAGAACAAAGTCTATTAGCCCGTGAAAGAAGAAAGATTCTCCAATGGAACCCCGTCGAAAAATAAGATAAGTAACTTTGGGGCCATTTTCCTTTATACCCAAATTTTGTATACCACTCTCTCTCTCTCTCAACTTGAAGAAAGACAAAAGTCAAGAAAAGACATTTATATTCGTGGACTGCCCAATTATTATATGTTTTGACACTTCGAAAGTGTATATAACTGTAGTAAAGGAATTCATGTATTTTTATGTTACCACCTGGTCTAAGTTGTTCTTTGCCGTTCTACTACGAATTTGTTGTTGTCACATTTTCTTTTCAGCTTCTATTCGCCTTATGTTATCTTGCTTAGAATTGTCCTATTAATTCCTTAAAAATATCACACGGGAAACCGGAGTTGCCGACTACTACAATACAATATTATTACGACTAAGACCTATAGGTCCATATTCTTCCATAGTCGAGGGGAAGGAAGTTTAGCGGCCTGGTGGGTGTGTGATAGTGTGAAATTTGGAACCCCTTGCCAGCGGCGGTCAGTCTGGCTCTAAAAATTGATCCCTCACGTAATATGCCAGGTCTTATATGCTTGAGAGAAAAACTCTGAACGAGGACGTATTCTATAGGGGATCAAGTGCCAACCTGCCCCGGCTTAACACGTGCGAAAATAAAGTCCCGTTTTGGGATTTTAGTCAATTTGCCGTCACACTACATTTAAAGATTTCTTGGCATCAAAACCTTTAGTGTTTTATTGTACATGCATATATAATCTTGTTTATCGATAGTAGAAATACATAGATGTTCAGCAATCATATTTTAACTGATTAAAACAATGTTTAAATTTACTCATGTAAAGATTTCTTGGCATCAAAACCTTTAGAATTTGATTGTACATGCATAAATAACCTTGTTAATCAATAGCAGAAATGCAGAAATGTTCAAGGATCTTATTTTAACTGATTAAAACATTGTTTAAATTCATTGATTCAGGAATCAACTTTTATTTCAAAATTAGACATTATTTTCTACACCAACTAATACTTACCATTAACCTCGCGTAAAACAACAACAGGTGGTAAAAATGGAAGATCGGTAAAATAAAAGCTTAATGGAAAGGCGGGAGTAAACGAATGAGGAGGAGGGAGAAGAAATATTGAATAAGGTCAATATAGCAAACACAGCAGAAAAAAATGGATGCTTGAATAAGGTCAGCGCATGATGCAATCACTTAAATAGGATTTTTCTTAGACTATAACATAGCAAACACAGCAGAAAAAATGGATGCTTGAATAAGGTCAGCGCATGATGCAATCACTTAAATTGGATTTTTCTTAGACTATAATATAGCAAACACAGCAGAAAAAAAAGGGTGCTCGAATAAGATCAGCACATGATGCAATCACTCTAACTAGTGTTACACCGCCATGTATCCAGCGGGCTTGGAGGATGCTGTTCGTTCCCACGAAGTCCACCAGTTAACTCAGGGCGCAGACGTTGGCTGTTGTCTGCCGAACACTATTTAGTGTTACAGATATCACCAACTCCCATGCGAAATCACATTTTAAAGCCACTAGGCGAGTTATAGGTGAATTATTAAAAATCAGCACAGCTAACTGGGCAGTTTTCCCCATCAAATAAAAGGTCCTCGACAAATACAATTCTTCCACAACAACAACAAAAAGGACTCTGAATTGCCGTGTTCAGGTTAACAGGATTAATAACAATATTCTTTTATTGAACAAAAGAAAAAAACAATTCAGGTAAAAGTCCGGAGCGAGAAAGTCTTTCTGTATCTCGGAGGAGCCTCCACTAAAATATCCGTATCCCGGATGAGATCCCCATTTGTTAATGGCGGAAGGTGAGACTAGTTCGTCAGTGATAGACACGTTCAGCTTTCCTTCATGCTTTGGGATTTAATGGTAGAGCTCGTGCTCCAAATCTCAAGTTTATCATTGGGAAAATATTCCCTCTTCTTTCTCCTCTATTTTATCAGAGCCATTTCTTCCTCCCATTATTTATCTTTCATTTACGCCAGCATGAATGCAGCAAGGTGAATTTGAATATACTTAAATTGTATTGTCACTTACTTGAGATTCTGTGGAGTTTATTTTCTTCTCTTTTTTCCTCTCGTTGTTGGGTTTCCATAACACGTTGGTAGAAGGATACACGTCTTATATCAGATAAGACCAAGATTAATAATTGTCTCTTTCTTCGTGGAGAAGTCTTTTTTTGGGTATTCGTTTTACGAGGCGCACCATACGTTGGAGTGCTGGTTCATTCAAAGGAGAAACTCTTTCTTTTTTCTCAGGGTTCTCAGCGCGGCATTAATTTGGAATTTGGGTTTCTTTTATATCCCAAATTACGTGTCTTCACTCTCCGATGAAGCAACAGCAACTCTTTTTGTGTCTTCACCCTTTGACGACTAAATGGCATTAGCGTCTTTACCCTGTGATGAATAAACGGCATCTTACTAGTTTCCGTAGTTTGAAAATTCACCACGTGTTGGCTTTTTTGGCCGTTTCTTCTTCAGTACCAATCATGGTCGAAGGTTTGCTTCTCTGCTGACACATACATGGCTAATAGAGAGTGAGGTTCTCCCATGCCCATATCACCTTCTAATGATAGAGAGGGTACGGGAGAGAGGGCCTCTCTTTCCATTATTCTGCATACGACTATAGTCTGCTGATTCTTGCTTGCTACCATAGTCGGCCGCTGGCCTTCTTCTACAACACGGAGAATGTATTAGGGTGTAATATTTCCTCGTCACACTAGATTTTTCTAAGACTGTGATGTGGTTTGGTTGAGTTTTATGGCATATCAACCATTGTAGGTTATTTAATGACAAATCCTCTTGATACATATATATTAAATATATTTCACTGCAGAAAAAAATGAATGCTCGAATAAAATCAGCGCATGCTGCAATCACTTGAACTAGATTAAATTCTTTGTTTAAGTGATAGACAACTTCCTATATAAAATACACTGCAGCCTTTCCTTGCATTCTGGTAAAATATAAATTTTCCAATCATTTTATATATATATATATATATATATATGCGCATAAAACAGCATCAAATAAAACGATATGTAAAAAACAAACAAACTGTGTTCTTAATTTTTTCCGTTTATTTTTCATTTCTTTCGGATAGAGTATTAGACAATCACACCGTCCCTGAAGATGGTCTTGAACATCGGAAATTTGGCAAGTTCATATAAAATTTTATCCTTAGAATATCATGTTTTTATATATTTCTATATTTACATATTATTGGATTTATTTCTTTTTCTAATAGACATTTATTTATCTATATATATATATCAGTCTGGTTTAGATTCCAGTTTGAAGCATCTCACCTGTCTAGCCACACTGGAGAGTTGTGATACAAAGAAACAGTCAATCTGTGGATGACAATATATATATGCTCCCCCTCCCCGTAGGTTGAGCACACCAGATGGAAATTGCCGGCTGCCACATGCGCCTAAATGCATAGTTCTTCTCAGGAATTGAGCGATCCGGTAGCCGATAAGCGTATATGAATACGAGGATCATTAAATAAGTTTCCAGACTTTTTTCGTATGGGCACGTTTATTGATAATACGCACATGAAACTCTAGTCCCCTTCGAAGTAATCTTCTCCGGCTTAGAATGCACTTGTTGTACCGTTCCAACAACTTCTCGAAGGCCCCATGGAAGTCGTCTTGTGTGAGCGTGTCAGTGACCTTTGTCAAAGCCTCTTTCATCTCCTCAATTGCCTCATAATGACAGCCTGTGAGCTTAGGGAATAACCAAAAGTCACAGGGAGCAAGGTCTGGACTATAGGGAGTCTGAGGAACTGTCTTTATGCTCATCTTGGTCAAATAGTCTGTGACAAGGATGGAGTTGTCGACTGGTGCATTGTCCTGGTGGAAATGCCACTGAGCCGATTTGAAAAGTGCTGGCCTCTTCCCTAGGAATCTCTTCCTGAACGCCCCTAAAACCTCAATATTGTATTCCCTGTTAACTGTCTGTCCAGTGGGAACCCAGTGTATGTAGATCATGCCAGTGCTGTCAAAAAAAAAAAAAAGGGATCATCAAAAGTTTGTCTGGCCTTCTTGGGTCTGGGAGAGTCAGCATGCTTCCGCTGGGAACTCTGTCTCTTGGTCTATCAACCATTGTAGGTTATTTAATGCCACATCCTCTTTATAGATATATATTAACTATATATGATGTGGTTTGGTTGAGTTTTATGGCATATCAACAATTGTAGGTTATTTAATGACAAATCCTCTTTATACATATATATTAAATATAGAGGATTTGGTTTGGTTGGGTTTATGGAATATCAACTATTGAAGGTTATTTAATGCCAATCCTTTTTATACTTATATATTAAATATATTAAATATATAAGATTTGGTTGGGTTGGGTTTTATGGTATATACTAGTAGGTTATTTAATCCCAAATCCTATTTTATACACATGAACAGTTCTATTTCAAACAATTCAATTTAACATACGTACACAGTTTCAATGTCATTCGTTGGGTGTTTCTTAACTCTTTGTAGAGATGCAGTAGGTGTCTCCTGCAGCCCCAGCCGACTGGGCCAGATCCTTTTTTATTCTTTAGTAAATTAAATATTCATTGCTCTATCTTTTGTAGTCCTTGATGTCTGGGTTTTTCTTAAACAATGACGGAGCGAACACAGCATAAAAAAAGGGATGCTCGAATAAGGTCAGTGCATGATGCAGTTAACTGAACTGGATTTTTCTTAGACTATGACGTAGCAAACACAGCAGGAAAAATGAATGCTCGAATAAGGTCAGCACATGATCCAATCACTTGAATTGGATTATTCCTTAGACTATGATGTAGCAAGCACAGCAGAAAAAAGGGATGCTCGAATGAGGTCAGCGCATGATGCAGTTACTTGAAATGGATTTTTCTTAGACTATGATGTAGCAAACACAGCAGGAAAAAAAGGGAAGCTCGAATAAGGTCAGCGCATGATGTAATCACTTGACCTGGGATTTTCTTTGGCTATGATGTAGCAAACACAACAAGAAAAAAATGGATGTTCGGATAATGTCAATGATTGAGCAAACACAGTAGAAAAAATGGATACTCAAACAAGGTCAGCGAATGATGCATTCACTTGATCTGGATTTTTCCTTAGACTATGACGTAGCAATCACAACAGAAAAAATGTTGATGCTCGAATAAATCGAATAGCAAACACAGCACAAAAAATGGATGCACGAATAAGGTCAGCGCATGGGGCATTCACTTGAATTGGATTTTTTCTTAGACTATGACGTAGCAAAGACAGCAGAATACATGGATACTCGAATAAGGTCAGCGCATGATGCAATCACTTGAATCGGATCTTTCTTACACTTAGACGTAGCGAACACAGTAGGAAAAAATGGATACTCGAATAAGGTCAGCGCATGATGTAATTACTTGACCTGGATTTTTCCTTAGACTATGACGTAGCAATCACAACAGAAAAAAATAGATGCTCGAATAAGGCCAGCGCATGGTGCAATCACTTGAACTGGATTTTTTCTTAGACAATAACGTAGCAAACTCAGCAGAAAAAAGGGGATGCTCGAATAAGGTCTGCGCCTGATGTAATTACTTGAATTGGATTTTTGAGACTATGGTATAGCAAAAACAACAGAAAAAAATGAATGCTCGAATAAGGTCAGCGCTAGATTCAATCACTTCAATTGGACTTTTCTTAGATAATGACTGAGCAAACACAGCAGAAAAAATGGATACTCGAATAAGGTTAGCGCATGATGCAATCACTTGACCTGGATTTTTCTTTTGACTATGACGTAGCAAACACAACAGAAAAAATGGATGTTCGAATAAGGTCTTCAAATGATGCAATCAATTGAATAGGATATTTCTTACACTATGATGTAGCGAACACAGTAGGAAAAATGGATGCTTGAATAAGGTCAGCGCATGATGCAATTATTTGACCTGGATTTTTCTTTTGACTATGACGTAGCAAATACAACAGAAAAAATGGATGTTCGAATAAGGTCTGCGCATGACGCAATCACATGAATAGGATATTTCTTACACTATGATGTAGCAAACACAGTAGGAAAAAATGGATGCTCGAATAAGGTCAGCGCATGATGCAATCATTTGAATTGGATTTTTCTTACACAGTTCCAAATGAGTACCGGATATTTTGGTTTTATATCAACACGCAGTAAAAATATATTTCCCGGGATGTCAGTAAACGCTGAACACTTGATATTGACGTGAGACATTGACGAACCATTTGTGAGTTTACAAAGTGTATTCTTTGTGGTGGCTTTTAAAGTCAGCTCCCAAAACACATCTTTGTGGTATTGAAAACAACTTTTGTAGACGGCTCAGTCGGTGAAGATAGCATTTAATAGATATTATGGATGAACAATTTTGACCCTAAGGCACTTCGGCAGTTTACAAAGATGGGTCATTTCAATCTTGCAGACTCAAAACTTCATGGAATTTATTAACGAAATATTATTTTCGGCGTGTTATGATGCATAGACTGCGGCAATTTTTAAAAATTAAATTAGTATAATTCTTGTATTTTTTTTAGATCTATCTATCTATCTATCTATCTATCTATCTATCTCTTCGAGTCAGACAATTCATTATCTATCTATCTATCTATCTATCTAAGTCAGACTATTCATCATCTATCTATCTATCTATCTATTCGAGTCATACAATTCATTATCTATCTATCTATCTATCTATCTATCTAAGTCAGACTATTCATCATCTATCTATCTATCTATCTATTCGAGTCATACAATTCATAATCTATCTATCTATCTATCTATCTATCTATCTATCTATCTATCTATCTATCTATCCAAGTCAGACTATTCATTATCTATCTATCTATCTATCTATCTATCTATCTATCTATCTATCTATCTATCTATCTATGTGACAAGTTGTATTGAATTTTTTCAATGGAAAATAAAAAACAATAGCGTGTAAAATACTTTTCTCATAATCATGCTTCGGGCTTATTGATATACTCACGCATTAATATTCACATATACCTTATCCTACTTAAGCCACCAGGCAATTCATTTTTTTTATCCAATACGTCAATACACAAACGCTAACCTATTAATTCACATTGTAATATCTCATATTTATTAGCATTCTAGACGTTTATTAAGCAGGCTGTTGCCCTCAACTATTGCCAGTGTTGTGTAGCCAGCGACGACAGTGGTTGTACAATGTGGCATACGGTTCCTCTGCTTTTAACGTTTTTAGCGTATGGGGTGCCAGGCAACAGCCAAAATGTGTCCTTGTGTCAAAGTGGTGGCTCCGTTCATGAGTTCAATATACCGAACCTCAACGGTGACTTAGTGTCTTTGAAAAAATACGACAAAAAATATCTGATTATTGTTAATGTTGCTACGTTCTGAGGTAAGTACATTTATATAATCTATACAGTTTAATTTTTGGATCAAGGCTGAAGCTGAAGGTTTAAATTTGATAAAAGAATGAAGCGTTTTGATTTGGAATATGAAAAGAAGACAAAACAATTTAAAAGAATCGTTCAATTTTTGTGAAGCATTATTTACTTAAACTAAAATAGAAATAAAATCTTCTTTTTGCGTAGAACAGTCTCAACTCTTACAGTAAATGTTGAAATTTAAAACGTTTTAAAAATAATATTATATAACAAAGTAAGGCGCCTGTACACATGCACTCTCCATGTATATATATATATATATATATATATATATATATATATATATATATATATATATATATATATATATATCATCATGTCGTGCCGCTAGCACGGATATCCCTGACCCTCTCTCGCCACTTTTCCCTATCGCTCATCACCTCTGGCAGATCTTCTGGGCTACACCCCGTATCCTCACATAGCTGCTGTATGGATGTTCTAGCTGGTCGTCCAGCTTTAGCTCGTCCATATGTGGGGGTCCATAGGAGTACATCACTTATGAGCTCGTCCCTGTTCCTCCTGCAATGTCCTGCGTGCTTGGCTCGTCTAACTGGGATAGTTTTCGTGATGGGAAGCAGGTGGCCGTATAGTTGGTGCCTTGTGGGGTGTTACCACCAGGACTTGTTCAATATTGCTCGCAACATTCTTGTGTAGTTGTTGTCTAGCTTATTCTCCAGCCGTTTTGTTAGCGTCCAAGTGGTGCATCTATATATATATATATATATATATATATATATTGAAAAAGGTCAAATCGGAAGAAAGATATATGTTTTGGCGATTGGTTAATTATTCCGACATGTTTCGACTTCACGGATTTGTCTGAATACAAAAATATTTTACCAAAATTATTGCTTTTTTAGAAAATTATTATTTTGTTTTCCCATACCAACATTTATTGGCCCTGATGAAGACTTCCAAATGAATCAAAACATTTATCTTTTATAATTATTTCTCACGCTAAAAAATAAATTTGCTAAAATATTTTTGCATTCAGACAAAACTTTGTAGTGTTCGTCACTATTCCGGGAGACCCAGGTCGGGTGATACTACAGACTCCAAAAATGGTACTTGATACCTCTTTGCTTAATTCTCAGTACTCTAAGGTACATATAAAGGATAAAGTTGAGAAATCAAGGGACAGGTGTAGCGCCAACCCCTACACCTTAGTGTAATAGCTATTGAAAAGGGAGCCTTCGGGTCGTCAATTTTACTTATATATATATCAGTGAAAAACCTCAACGATATTTCGCTCTGCATGACCTTATTTATATATATCTACATAAATTATAAACTTTACTTTGAGGAGTCAATTTGGATTATTCTATTTAAGGATATCTATAGAATCTATTGATATAATATTATATCAACAATATATATATATATATATATATATATATATATATTTAAGTTAACTAATACTAATCGAGGGTGAACCGGAGGCTCCTTTTTCAATAGCTACAACACTGAGGTGTAGGGGAGGCTACTATTGCTTTCCTTAGATTGCTCCACTTACTCTTGATCCGTGCCTTATAATTCTGAATGTAAAGCAAGGAGACATTAAGTACTATTTTTTTTTAGTTTTTGGTATGACTCGACCTAAGATTGATCCCGGGAAGTACATCTATCTCTCTATCTATCTATCTATCTATCTATCTATCTATCTATCTATCCCCTCTCCCTCTCTCTCTATATATATATGTATATATATATATATACATGTTGTTAATTGGTAAAGATAATGTAATCTTATTTTGTTAGATGACTGACTAACCGTTAAATATATTTGCTTGCAGGAAGATTCGTATGTAATAATTTGTGTCTACACTGGCTAAAAAGATTAATTTTTCATTTCCATATTGTCTAATTTGCTGAGTAAATTATTGGGATTGTAAATATGATTAGACTATATCTCGAATACATATAGCTGCATCGGGAGGTTTGTCCCTAGTCAACAATATTAAACTCTCGGATAACGTTGGAGGCATTGTAGACTCTATACAATGTGTCATCAAATTAAAAGAATATTTAGATGACAAAAGCATATAGAAACAAACTACACAACTAACAATTGTTAAGATTATAGATATTTTCAAGAAGTCATATAAAGTATTTATTATAAATTCTGATCTTCATTTATTGAATGCTGTTTTAAAAAGTAGTCGGCGGCCATAGTTGAGGGCGACCCAAAGGCTTCCTTTTTAGTAGCTATTACACCAATGTGTTGGGGAGGGCACTACTTCTTTCTTTGGATTGCTCCACTTCACCCTTGGTTTAGTTTGGTTTCTTTGTTTAATGGCATATCAACCTTTTTAGGTTATTTAATGCCAAAGCCATTCTCTTAGAAGAACAGTAGTGGTACTATCTAACCCATAGCTGGGAGGATTAGGGGGTTCATACCTTTCCCAGGGGTATTAGCTCAGAAGTGAACGTAACAGCCCGACTGGAATACGAACTCACTTATTAAGATTCCGCAGTCCATGGCGTTAAGCATCACACCACGAGGACACACCCACTTCACCCTTGATACGTGCCTTATAATGCTGAATGTTAAGCAAGGAAGCATCAAGTACCATTTTTTGAATCTTTGCTATCTTAAAATTTCTAAAATTGATGGACTTCCAAAACGTATAAACCCGAAATTTATGAGGTGCCCGTGGTGTTTAGGAGGTGCCCGTGGTGTAAAGGATATCGTCGCAGGAAATGGACACGGTGACACGAGTTCAAATCCTGGACGAGACTGATTGCATTTCACATAGCACTAATACCCTTGGGAAAGGTATGAATCCAATTATTC
Source organism: Sepioteuthis lessoniana (assembly GCA_963585895.1). Classification (NCBI taxonomy): domain Eukaryota; kingdom Metazoa; phylum Mollusca; class Cephalopoda; order Myopsida; family Loliginidae; genus Sepioteuthis; species Sepioteuthis lessoniana. The sequence goes on along the minus strand of OY757927.1, from coordinate 20,120,312 downwards.
TCCTTCCAGTTATGGGTAAATAGTAGGACAGACTAGGTTCTTAAGCCTTGGTGAGGCAACTAGTCTAGGAGAAGGAAAACTCTGAATTCAAACCTGCAAAACTCCGCTGAAAAAATTGACCTTGTGTCATATCCTGCCCGAGCGGAAGGATTGGTAAATAGGATAAACCCGAAATTCGTTTAAGACCAGTTATTCTTGGTAAAAGCAGCGCCAGTATTTCAGCCAAAATATTAATCCCTTTTTTAAGGTTCGATTAGCAGTTCATCCATTTAGAATTCTGGTGATTCAATCGGCACAAGAAATGTCATAAACATGAAAAAAAATCTTTAGTCAGTCAAGACATAAAATCATTTTAAACTAATATTCCTCTAATTAAATGTATCAAACGTTTAGAAAATATTCACAAGAAAACTAATGTTACATTTCCTTTACCAGTAGAAAAAATATTTGCAGCAATTATTGCTTTTTTCATATCTATCTATCTATCTATCTATCTGAATGATTCAGTCAGTAGATTTATTAGTGTTTAATAGGAATACTTGAACCCATTTATTTGAGTGCAAGCGAATGAGCTCTGGATCGTTTAAAAATGTTATCTACAGACTATGCTTTTACAAATCTTATATATATATATATATATATATATATACTTTAAGAAAAACAACGAAACCGGTCACATAGGATTATAAATTTATTTCAATTCTGTTACGCATTTTTGAGGTTTTCAAAAACACGAAAAAAGTAACAGGACTTCTTCAGATCATTTTGGATAAAAAAATTGAATAGACACATGGTAGTGGGAGGGAATAGTATGAGGGAGTCGAAGAGGTGGGAGGGAGTCGAAGAGGGGTGAGGAGTTATCTCTTCATTAAGCCCACTTCCGTTTTAAATTTAACTTTCGGTTAGCAGTGTAGTAAATATTGTTTTTTTAAAAGGTTTTTTAAAAATTTATATTTAGACCTAACTTACAGGTTTTTTATTGACTAAGATTTAAACTTTAAATAAAAAATTCAAGTAAAGGTACAGTATTATATATATTAAAATTATAGCAAATATTTAATTTATTTACTATATTTTAACATTTCAAAATTATTTAGAAAGCATTAATTCGTTCCACTTTTTATGCGTACTACGTATGTATTATATTCTTTTTCAAAATTTTCTATCGAACAATTTATTTTATTTATTCTCAAAATTAGCTCCATGTTGTTATAGAAAAATTTTGTTAATTATTTATAGTCTAAATTTAGCCCTATGTCTATACCTAGCTATTAGTTCATTTCTCTTATTTAATAATTTTTTTGGCTCAGGAAAAAGCAAAATGTGGATGTTTTCTTCAAGACACAGGTTGCACCTACTATCGAAAGATTTTGGGGTACTAGATCTTTTCAATATGGACCATTGTATTTCCGGGGTTAACCCTTTAACTTTTAAACCCCAATAATGTTTAGATTGAGCAGTTTGATTTTTTTGATGCTCATGGGAGAAGGAGAATTTATGATTTCTATACCTAATTTTAAAATTAGTAGATGAAATGACAATATAATATTTCTTATCATTTATGTTCTCTTTTGGATAAATAATAGCTTGATATACTACGTTATCTAAATTACACAAACCATTCATTGGACAATCACTCCGAGATTTACAGTTACATTCTATTTTTTTACTATTATTATTATTATTATTATTATTATTATTATTATTATTATTATTATTATTATTATTATTATTATTATTATTTACTCGGTTACGAAATTTATTAATTAATTCATTATTATGACTATTTATTATTTGAGAAATATTTTTTGTGCAAGAATAACTTATTTTCAAGGTTTTCCTATTAAATATTTTATGTAATATATTATCTTGTTTAAAATGTTTATCTATCAGTCTCAAAAAATATTTACCTACATCTATATTTGCTAGTTTACAAAAAGGGGGGTTAAACCATATAATTTTCCTTTTTCTATTTTTATTTTTTTGATCGTAATTATTATTTTCTTTTGTAATTTCATTTGTTATATTTTCGTTTAAATACCTAAAATCCTCATTAAAACCACTATTTTTAAGGGCATTTATATATCTTTTACTACTCTCTTTGAAAATCTTTTCATTTGCAGATAGCTTACCTATTCTTAAATTTACCGCTTTTGGGATTTGCTTAATTATGTTTTTAGGGTGATTAGAATTAACATTAATGTACGTAGGGTTCTGATTGGTCTTTATGAAAGGTTTATAGGAATTATTTGATAGATCTAAAGTCACATCCAAGAAATTGACTATTTTAATATTAGATGAGATTTCTATCCTAAAACTCAAAAACTTAAAGGCCCTTATAATCCTTTTTTGTATGCTAGAGCTAAGAGGGCCATTACTATTTGGGATATATATTAAACCATCATCATGGTACAAACCCGCTTGTTGATGACTAATAATTCAAGTAAGCATATTTAATATATATAAACCTACAAGGTCTGCTATTTGGGAGGAACGTCGAAATTTTCTAATCCATTTTTTACCCAAGTTGAATCATTATCTTTTATAACTGTTTTCCTACAAGCTAATATTATTTCATATTGTTCATTTGTTATATCTATATATTTATGTGCATAATTGCTACTATCTATTAGAAGATTTTTAGTTATGGAAGGATAGAAATCAATGATGTCAAATTGTATGAAGGTCGCTTTACTCTTATTTTTTATCCCTTTAAACCATTCAATGGTCTCATATGAATTCGCCCAAAGATTGCAATGGTTGGCTTTTAGGACACTATTTACAATATTTTGAATAATACACTTAGATATCCTACCTAACTCTGTCTTAGAGGGGTTAATCAGTCTGGCTGGCAATTTATATATATATATATATATATATATATATATATATATATATATATATATATATGTGTGTGTGTGTGTGTGTGTGTGTGTGTGTGTGTGTGTGTGTGTGTGTGTGTGTGTTAGCTGGATTTTGCATTGAATAATCTCCAAGGTTTGATATGCCATAGAAAACAGCCAACCAACCTATCTATTTTAGTCTGTTCATATCTATCTATCTATCTATCTATCTATCTATCTATCTATCTATCTATCTAAAAGATTCAGTAAATAAAATAATTAGAGTCAGATAGGAATACTTGAATTTATTTAACTGTATCCAAACAAATAAGCAGATGTTCTTTTAAAAATATTATTTAAGAATTATGCTTTTTTTAAATTTTTTTTTACAAATCCTGTATATATATATATATATATATATATATATATATATATATATATATATATATGTATGTTTGTGTGTGTGTTTATTCCTGTCAGTAAATGCATTAGACGTTTAGAAAATCATTTCACGAAAACTAATATAACATTTTCTTTATCAGCTGACAAAATATTTGCATATTACGCTCTAATCATTTCTTTTTGCATTATCTATCTATCTATCTATCTATCTATCTATCTATCTATCAAATTCTGTTCTATTCCTATCTATCTATCTATGTCTATTCCTCTTTGCCTATGTCTGTTTATTCCTTTCTGCGTATGTCTGTCTATTCCTATCTATCTATCTATCTATCTATCTATCTATCTATCTATCTAATTCTGTTCTATTCCTATCTATCTATCTATGTCTATTCCTCTTTGCCTATGTCTGTTTATTCCTTTCTGCGTATGTCTGTCTATTCCTATCTATCTATCTATCTATCTATCTATCTATCTATCTATCTATCTATCTATCTATCAAATTCTGTTCTATTCCTATCTATCTATCTATGTCTATTCCTCTTTGCCTATGTCTGTTTATTCCTTTCTGCGTATGTCTGTCTATTCCTATCTATCTATCTATCTATCTATCTATCTATCTATCTATCAAATTCTGTTCTATTCCTATCTATCTATCTATGTCTATTCCTCTTTGCCTATGTCTGTTTATTCCTTTCTGCGTATGTCTGTCTATTCCTATCTATCTATCTATCTATCTAT
>OY757927.1:20031326-20113826 GCA_963585895.1 Sepioteuthis lessoniana | reverse complement strand
TCAAATCCTGGACGAGACTGATTGCATTTCACATAGCACTAATACCCTTGGGAAAGGTACGAATCCAATTATTCTCCCTCCAGCAATGGGTAAATAGTAGGGCAGACTTGGTTCTTCAGCCTTGTTAGGCAACTAGTCTAGGAGAAGGAAAACTCTGAATTCAAACCTGTTAAACTCCGCTTAAAAAATTGACCTTGTGTCATATCCTGCCCGAGCGGAGGGGTTGGTAAATATGATTTAAGCATGTTGAATTAGATAATAAAGATACATTTTGTCTATCTGATTATATTAAGATCCTTTCAAGTTTCCTGACAAGTGTTTTAGTTTTAGCTTAGAACTGGTAGATGAATTTATCGAAATTGTCCCGAGTGCTTTCAAACCATTCATAGGCCATCATCAGGGGTTATTTGCATGTGTAATGAATTTTCTAAAGAGATTTTTTTTTAGGTTTTTATAGCATTACAAGATTATGTAAACACTAAGTCGGATAAAACTGCGATGCCAATGACATCGAACAAATATAGAACAATAATTTATCAACGAAAACAGAATATTATCAAGAGAAAAAGAATAGAATAGAATATATATATATATATATATATATATATATATATATATATATATATATCAGATTTGCTTTATATAACCCACAAGTGTTGATGTGCCATAAAACAAGCAACCAACCAAATAGTAAACCAAAAGACTGAAACAGAAAATAAAATAATGTAAAAAAATGTTATTACTTATCTCTCTTGTACAGAACTTTGCATCCAAGTCATTTTATTTTTCAAATACAAATTCTATTTAAATAAATACAAAATGAACGATAAAAATGGGATGTAATACAAACATTTGCCTTGTAATAGAAATGGGAAATATTGATTAAAATCAAATTGGATTTTTGAAGTGATTTTTCGTCATGACTGAGCAATAAATAAAATTTCTAACTTTTCTTTTAGTCAGGAAAAATAAAATAATAATAATAAAAAAATAGAATTCAAGTTGTAAAATTTTTTTTCAAAATTAGAATCAAAATTGAAAACAAGAGAACATTTCGTCCGTAAAAAAAAAAAAATATATATATATATACATAAAAAAGCGAAAAAAAAAAAAAAAAAAGAAAATGATAAAAAAAAACTATCAGAAATTCTACATTGATTATTGCTTTCTGAAGACAGTAAAATGCAAAGAACACATAAGCCTAGAGAAATAAATAACTTAACTATAAATCCCCGGTGGACTTGTTCATTTAAGAATATTTACGTTTTTCTCTCATTGGACCAACAATACATATATATATATATATATATATATATATATATGTTGGCCAGTAGAGTAGGATAAAACGGATAATTCAGTATATATGTTCATACACTTATATATATATATATATATATATATATAAAGATACACCGTAATTTACTATATATATATATATATATATATATATATATATATAAGTAACTAAATATAGAATCCCATGGGAAAATTTAGCGGCGAGAGAAAAACATGCACTAGTGAAAACAGCCTCCAAAAACTATCGAAAAAACCCAACAAACACAAATGCCCCAAAATTAAAAACGGCACAATATCAATTAGCAGGCATATATATAAAGGAACAGACAGAATACATTCAAAATCAGATAGATAAGATTAGAGACTCGGTGGAAGATAGACAATCTAGGATAGCCTGGCAAACAATAAACGAAGTTAGTAAAAGAAAGAGCACAGCCAAAGCAAAACTGAAAGCTGCAAACCAACAAGAAAGAATTAAACTGTGGAAACAGCACTTCGAAAACCTACTAGGAAACCCACCGAAAGTAACACATGAACCAATCACCACAATAATTTGTAAACAATTGGACATTAAACTAGGACCGTTCACACAAGAAGAACTCGACTCGGTTCTCAGAAAAATTAAAAATAGGAAAGCTGCAGGGCTGGACGAGATTCCCCCAGAAGTATGGAAGACCAGACAATTCGACGACATACTGCTCCGACACTGCAACGCAGTATATAATCAAAATCCGATAGATTGATGGATGAAGGGATGCATACTCCCCTTCCCTAAAAAGGGTGACCTCGGATTAGCCAAAAACTACCGAGGCATAATACTTACATCCATTGCAGCCAAAATCCACAATGTCCTACTACGAAACCGCATAGAACCCAAAATCGACAACATACTTAGGAAAAACCAAAACGGCTTCAAAAGAAATAGATCCACGACCTCACAAATATTAACCATCCGTAGAATCCTTGAAGGTGTACGGGCAAAAAACCTACAAGCGACATTAATATTTGTCGACTTTACCAAGGCCTTCGATTCCATTCACAAAGGAAAGATGGAACAAATCCTACTAGCATACGGCATACCTAAAGAAACCGTAGCAGCAATAACGATTCTCTATAGAAACACCAAAGTACGATCACCAGATGGAGACACAGAATACTTCGACATTGTAGCAGGAGTACTTCAAGGGGACACACTAGGTCCATACCTCTTTGTCATTTGTCTAGACTACGTACTTAGAACATCGATTGACAAAATCAGAGAGAACGGCTTCGAGCTGAGAAAGAAAAGAAGCAGAAGGTACCCCGCAAAAACAATTACCGACGCCGACTACGCTGATGACATATCGATACTGGCAAATACACCCAACCAAGCCGAAATACTACTGAATAGTTTGGAACGAGCAGCCGCGGTCATAGGCCTCCATGTCAATGCACAGAAAACGGAATATATGTGCTATAATCAAACGGGTGACGTCTCCACTTTAGACGGAACCCATCTTAAACTAGTAGACAAATTCACTTACCTAGGAAGCAGCGTCGCATCAACCGAAAAGGACATCGACACGAGGTTAACGAAAGCATGGACAGCTATCAATAGGCTATCGATTATATGGAAATCAGACCTAACAGATAAAATGAAATGCAGTTTCTTCCAGGCAGCGGTCGCATCGATACTGCTATATGGATGCACTACATGGACTCTCACAAAACGGCTGGAGAAGAAGCTAGACGGCAATTACACAAGAATGCTGCGAGCAATCTTGAACAAGTCTTGGCGGCAACACCCCACAAGACACCAACTGTACGGCCACCTACCTCCCATCACGAAAACTATTCAAGTTAGACGAGCCAGACATGCAGGACACAGCTGGAGAAGCAGGGACGAACTCATATGTTATTTACTCTTGTGGACCCCCACACATGGCCGTGCAAAAGCAGGACGACCAGCACGAACATAGATTCAGCAACTATGTGAGGATACCGGATGTTGTCCAGAAGACCTGCCTGAGGCGATGAACGATAGGGAAAAGTGGCGAGAGAGGGTCAGGGATATCCGTGCTACCAGCACGACATGATGATATATATATATATATATATATAGGTAAATTATATATATATATATATATATATATAAGTAAATTATATATATATATATTATATATATATATATATATATATATATATATATATATAGGTTAATTATGAGTAATGGTTTGTGTAATAGCTATATAGAAAGTCAAATGGTTCATTCCCAAGTTCTCTTTGATTCATATCTTGGAGACTGTTAACCTAAATCAAAACAGTCGTTACTATATATACCAAAGGTAACATTTGAAGACAGTGTAAAATACTAGAAACACATGTTGAAGAGAAATAAATAACTTAAAAATAAATCCCCTGGTGGATCTATTCATTTAAAATATTTACTTTTTCCTCTCATTGGACCAACAATGTTTGTTTGGGTTTATGGCATATCACCCTTTGTAGGTTATTTAATGCCAAATCCATCTTTATACCCATAAACAGTTCTATTTCAAACAATTCAGTTTAGCATAGCTGCACAGTTTAATCCTATATCAAATTATTCAGTTCAGTCAAAACATTTCAGTTTATTTAGTATAAGTATAGTTTTTGCTTACAGAGAGTTAAATGTCAAAACAGCTCTATTTCAAAAAATTCAGTTTCAATGTCAAAAACAGTTCTATTTCAAACTATTCAGTCTAGCGTGAAAACAGTTCCTTTTTAGATAATTCAGTTTAGCATAAGTACGCAGTTTAAATGTGAAAAAAGTTCTATTTCAAACAATTCAGTTTTGCATAAGTACACAGTTTAGTTCTATTTGACCCATAGATAGGACCCTATCAGATGCTACCGTTCCTAGCCAAAGTGGACCTGGAAGCGATGGCAATGACAGGGTTCTCTGCATTCCCCAAAACTCCAGCATTAATAAAGATAGCCTCTGAGCTCAGGGAATAACCAAAAGTCACAGGGAGCAAAGTCTTGAGTATAGGGAGGGTGAGCAACTGTCTTGATGCTCATTTTGCTCAAATAGTCTGTGACAAGGATGGAGTTGTGGACTGGTGTATTGTCCTGGTGGAAATGCCATTGACCCGATTTGAAGAGTGCTGGCCTCTTCCCTAGGAATCTCGTCCTGAACTCCCTTAAAACCTCAACATAGTAACCCTAACCCTAACCCTTTGGCCAATCAACTGTGGTGTATTGACTTCCTTACTCCTCCCCCACCTCTCATTATCCCTCACAGACTCACTGCCTTCCTTGAATCTCTTATGCCACTCAAAAACTGATGCTCAATCCATGCCAGATTGTCGAAAAGCAGTCTGAAGCATTCCATACGTTTCTGTGGCATTTTTTCCAAGTTGAAAACAGAATTTTATTGCATATCGTTCTTCAAAGTGTCAGATTGCATTTTTGAAATTCACCAGGTGTGACAATCAGGCTTTAGTAGGGTGTATTCCAATTGCTGCTGTAGCTGTTCATTTGAATCTGAAATCATAAAAATTGGTCAGTCATCTCATAAGATGTATAGCAATAATATAGTCAATTTTCAAGAGTCTACGACAAATTTAAATGCCCTTACGAAAAAAGTCTGGAAACTTATCGTATGCAACTCATTCATATATATATATATATATATATATATATATATATATATTTAATATAGCACTTATACCTTTGGAAAAGGTATGAATCCAATTATTCTCTCTCCAGCTATGGGTAAATAGTAGGGCAGACTAGGTTCTTCAGCCTTGGTGAGGCAACTAGTCTAGGAGAAGGAAAACTCTGAATTCAAACCTGTTAAACTCCGCTTAAAAATTGACTTTGTGTCATATCCTGCTCGAGCGGAGGGGTTGGTAAATATATATATATATATATATATATATATATATATATATAAGTTAATAATAAATCCAGTTAATTCCGTGTTGGGAACGATTCCAAGTAGGATAATTTACATATTAAAATATAGAATATTAAAACTAAATTGTCCCGGTCAAGTGCTCAATGCAAATAAAATCTACAGAGCTAATTATTTTTTTCCAAAATAACAAATCAATAATCGGGCTCATTATGATGATAAATTTATTTTAATCCTGTTCAAAAGCATTCATATTGATCAATGCTCTAAAAATTAACAGGACTTCTTCAGATCAACGTAAACAAAAAAAAAAAAAAATAAATAAAAATAAAAAACAAACAAAAAATAGATGAAAATAACTTTTTTCAAATTCACAACTAGACTAGAAAAAAATAAAAAAATAAAAAAACGAAACCCAAAAATCCCCCACAAAGAAATCTTATTACGCCTCCATAACCCCAACCCAATTCAAAGCTAGTTGCCTTAAATATCAGTTTATTTTGGCACGTACAGAACAACATCCGTTTTCATCAATGCTTATATATATATATATATATATATATATACCAAAAAAAGGAAAACCTTTAAAAATTACTAACATCTTTTAAATAATATTTATTTCAGCAAACCCTATATGTTTTTAAATGTTAGATCTGCATATTCACACTAAGAAATACTTGGCAACCGTTGTCGTGGGCGACCAGAAGGCTCCATTTTCAATAGCTACTACCCCGAGGTGTAGGGGAGGGCGCAACTCCTTTCCCTAGATTACTCCACTTTACCCTTGATACGTACCTTATATTGCTGAGTGTTAAGCAAGGAGGTATCAAGTACCATTTTTAAAGTCTTTGGTAAGACGCGATCTGGGATTGAACCCCGGTCTCCTGGATCGTTGGCGAACACTCTACCCACTGGGGCAATGATCCAGTGAGTTAAAATTTATCTTCTCCGAAAGAAATAATAATAATAATAATAATAATATATATATATATATATATATATATATATATATATATATATATATATATTTTCTCAGACTTGAGTCACCGAAATTTAACCAAGGAATATTTACAGCTACTAAAGTACAGAGTACTATTATCCAATGTATTATATAAAAAAATTATTCAGACCTATCTAGTACATCAAATTTCAAACATTTAAATAAAACAATTCTATCAAAACTAACGTTATTCACAATAATTCCCCTGTCCTTGAAAAATAAAATGAATAAATATATAATGTCATCCACTGGCAGACTATTTCGTTGTATCACAACTCTCCAGTGTAGCTAGACACGCAGGGCCCTTCAACCAAGGATCTAAACCCCTAACTTTACGTTAGACATGGTATTTAACCACTCAGCCATTTCGGTGACTTACGTCAGAAATATATATATATATATATATATATATACATATATATCCCAGGTCGCGTCATACCAAAGATCTTTAAAAATGGTACTTGATACCTCCTTGCTTAACACTCAGCAATATAAGGTACGTATCAAGGGTAAAATGGAAAAATCCTAGGAAATGAGTAGCGCCCTCACCTACACCTCTGTGTAGTAGCTATTGAAAAGGAAGCCTTCTGGTAGCCCTCCACTACGGTCGCTAACTTTTCTTTATTTAATGAAACATGCTTAAATTAACGACTACTGCCTAACTATACACACAGATCCTTTCTTTCTTTAATGTGTGTCTTCATTCTACCCATTTCTCTCTTTCTTTCTTTCTTTCTGTCACCTTTCACTTTCTTTCTTTTTTTGTCTTTTTCCCTTTCTTTCTGTCTTTCTTTCTTTCTAATGGAATCACCCATGATTAAACGCAGAAGGTAACTTGGTATGATTGTTTATCAATAATACATCAATGCTTCACCTGAGAAATTGGGATACCTCGGGGTTCAATTGCCCTAATGTGTCTCTTTCCTTTCTTCTTGTGACCCAATATTGTTGAAACGATTGAACTCCTCCTTACGAAAAAAACAAAAAAAAAAAAAACAACAAAAAAAAAAAAACAAACAAAAAAAACAAAAAGCAAACAAACAAAAAAACAAAACAAAAACGAAAGCAAACAAACAAAAACAAAACAAAACAAAACAATATTAAACATTTTTTTTTGGTGCATTTTGTCAGAAATGTCAAGAAACGAACAGCTTCTAATTCAAAACGTAACCATTTCATCAGTAGAACAATTTATAATTCGATTTTCGCTTGAGCAAATGATATTTTCTCGCAAGTGGATTTTCTAGTTAGTAGAAAATTGTTTTTACTCAGAAAAAAACAAAAAATTATAATCCTAAAAAAATTCGTTTGTTCTTTTTAAAATTTTGTATTTTTGTTTTAATCATAAGCTTCGGGCACTTTCAGAAAACGTAACCTCATTCCTACATTGATGTTTGTAGAAGAAATAGATAAATGAAAAAAAAAAGATACAGAAATAAAAATAGAATAAAATAAAACAAAATCATTCTTTCTTTCTTTCTTTCTTTCTTTCTTTCTTTATTGTCTATTTTATTCTTTGCTTTTTTTTCTTCTTCATAACTCTTTCTTTCTTTCTTTCTTTCTTTCTTTCTTTCTTTCTTTCTTTCTGCCACCCTTTACTTTTTTTTACTTTTTTTATTGTCTATTCTATTCTTTGCTTTTTTTTCTTCTCTATAACTCTTTCTTTCTTTCTTTCTTTCTTTCTTTCTTTCTTTCTTTCTTTCTTTCTGTCACCCTTTACTTTTTTTACGTTCTTTATTGTCTATTCTATTCTTTGCTTTTTTTCTTCTCCATAACTATTTCTTTCTTTCTTTCTTTCTTTCTTTCTTTCTTTCTTTCTTTCTAATAAAAATAAGAGAAAACAAAAGCAAAATGCCAACAACTTATCACTCTTCGTACTGAATAATTTTTTAGATAGACGATAGAGAACATCTGTTTGTTTCTTATGGTTTTATAGCATATCAACCTTTGTGGGTTATTTAATGCCTAATCCATTTTTATATAAATATACTGTTTTATTTCAAACAATTCAATTTAGCATAAGTACACAGTTCTATTATCAAAAACATTTCTATTTCAAACAATTCAGTTTAGTCAAACAGTCCTAATTCAATCAATTCAGTATTAAGTTAAAGTATAGTTTTTGCTTACTCATAGTTAAATGTCAAAACAGTTCTGTGACGTTGCATGAATAATTATCCCAGGACGAGAGTCCATTTTATGCGCATGTGACGTCGAGGGCAGTCTGGCACTTGACACTCCGCAAAATAAGTCCAAGTTAAGACTCCTATTTCGGGCATATGGTAAACCGGCAAATAATGAGGAGGTTAATTTGGGGCTAGACTGATCTCAGACGTTGGTAAGGGGGTACCAATTCACTTTCACATACACCACTAAGTCCTTTGCTTTCCTACACCCTCAGATAGAAGAAGAACGAACCTCTGTGTTAGAAAATATTAACTGTAGCCAACATTTCCAAAATTCTCTTGTAATGTTTTAAGGAGACAATAAGACGTTCAGCGAGAATTAATGAAAGCGATGCGAAGCTGAAACAGACTTGTGCAAAAGAAGACAAATCGATATAGGGAATAACACAACCAAAATATTTCAACACAAGGGTGGATTTAAAATACAACAAAATTTTAATCGGCGACGACCAAACAAATAATGGTGAGATTTCAGAAACAGTTCTTTTTCCTTTCTCTTTCCTTTATACAATATAACAAAATATTAAGCCAACAGGAAAGCATCAAACAGAAACGTCTCTCAACAGTCCTTTTTTTCTTCTTTCTCTTTATTTCCTTTCTTTCTTTTTTCTCTTACTAGAGAAAAGTGTCTAAGTCGCCGGACTGAAGCATATAACAAAGTTCATTCACTAATTTGACTATTGATGAAACAGAATCTTTTCAGTTTCTCTCTTTCTTTTTTGAATACATATAACTTTCCGATATTTAGGAATTGTAGAAGGAAAACGGTTTAAGTTATACTTATCTTTGACGGGTTTTCAATGTTCAGATTTCTTTCTCTATTTTTTTACGGGTGAGTGACCTTCCCGGAGTCGGCGGAGATCAGCGTATTTCTCTCGTTGATTTCTGTCCAAAACTGAAGATTCTTCTTCAGATTTCTCTAACGGGTAATGGCATTTTGGCGCGAAGTACCTGTGAACTAATAATTCGACTTTTCCTACTTCCACCACCAAGTCAGATCACGCCAACTTCATTGACCTAGACTCCTTTCGTTCAACAGACAACAGGTCACCGAGTGCGGGTAGCTTGACCTTCCTTCCCATCCCATTTCAACGGTCAGTCTTAGTGCTTGTTGATTCAAATAAAAGGCGGGTAAGGGAATTGACCTCCCCTTCCCTCTCTCTGTAGCATAACACGTCACGTTCTATTTCAAAGAATTCAGTTTAGCGTAAGTACAGTTTCAATGACAAAAACAGTTCTATTTCAAACAGTTCAATTTAGCATAATTCATAGTTTAAATGTCAAAACAGCTCTATTTCAACCAATTCAGATTAGTATAAATACTCAGTTTAGTTTCACCCATAGATAGGACCCCATCAGGTGCTACCACTCCGAGTCAGAGTGGACTTCAGAGCGATGGCAATGACGAGGTAATCCGTATTCCCCAAAGCTCCAGCATTACAAAACCTCATCATCATATTGTTTAGTGTCGTATCCAGTACAATCATTGGTGGCGGGGGGGGGGTAATACCCTTCTGCAGAGGTACAGTCGGCGTATTCTACAACCCCAGCCGACTGGACAATATCAGAACTTTGTGAGTTCGATTCGCACAGAGTGCTTCTTATATCTATGCTGGTACTTGGCAAAGATTTGAAAAGGTCAACTATGAGGGTGTCAGTACTACAGTATGGTTGCATCACTTTGACTCTTACGAAACATGTGCAGAAAGAGCTAACCTTGGGACCCATCCAAGTAAGACATTATTGAAGAAAGGGTGACGAACTCATTAGTAACAATCTCTTATATACTCATACACGTGGACACATCAATATTAGCAAACCAGCAAAAAATCATGTTAATCAGCTCTGTACGGATACTGGGTGCCGTCTATTGGACCTATCAAGAGCGATGGCCGATGGATACTGGTAGCGAAAGATGATGATCATGATGATGGATCCCTTCCATTGTGTGCTGTAATATTTAGCAAACTCGAACATTGATAGTGAGTGCGATTCTAACTGGGTGTTCAATACTTCAAGCCTTTTGCTCAAATAATCAGAGATTAGTAAATGCTTTAAATGGTCATAGAACATTTTTAGATTGTTCGATTCTCACTGAGTGCCTGATACTTTTGGCAGGACCAAGAATACACCGACTGCATCCCTTACAGCTATTCCATACTTGCTGCCGTGTGTTACACCTAAGTTATTATTTGTAAATTATAATACGAATTAGAGGAACAGATTGGAGGTGTCCGTGGTGTAATGGTTATCGTCGTAGGAAATGGACACGGCGACACGAGTTCAAATCCTGGACGAGACTGATTGCATTTCACATAGCACTAATACCCTTGGGAAAGGTATGAATTCAATTATTCTCCCTCCAGTATGGGTAAAATAGTAGGACAGACTGGATTCTTCAGCCTTGGTGAGGCAACTAGAGTAGGAGAAGGAAAACTCTGAATTGAAACCTGTTAAACTCCGCTTAAAAAATTGACCTTGTGTCATATCCTGCCCGAGCGGAGGGGTTGGTAAATATGATAAGAGGAACAGATGCAATATTTTTATTAATTTTGGGATGATTTCATTTAAGTGTTATGGTAATGCTGCATTGTTTGAAAATGGCCACTCCCTCAACTCGAAAAAACACACAAAAAAAAAAAAAAATCAAAAAAACCCTCAAAAAACAAAAACACGCAGTCAAGTTGAAATAAGTGTAGTAAATATTTTCAAATGTAACTTCACTGGACACCTGTGACCAGACGATCAATACCTTGATGAAAATTATCAATGCATCAACAACATCAACAGCCACAACATACGTCAACCCAGTTGGCTGGAGCTGTACGATACACCGACAATCTCAGCCGAAGATCAGACACTCCTCCCAACGAGTATCTTAGATATGACATTAAACCGCCAGATGGTGAGGCTCCAGCCTTGGAGATTTGGGGAATCTTTGCCATTGTTCCTTGGTTATCTCTTTTGAGGAATTTATTGGGACATACCTGGAAAGGTTTTAATCAATATTTAGCTATGGTTAATCTCTATTTTCCATTAGCCTAATGAGTAGAGTGTTCAGCAATGGTCCAGGTGGCTGGGGTTCAATCCCAGGTCGAGTCATACGAAAGACTCAGAAAATGGTACTTGATACCGCTTTGCTTAACACTCAGTGTTATATAAAATATGCCATGGTTTTCGGTTCGTTCCTAGTGACCCTGTGTGCTTTGATAAGCTGTCACGTTGTGATTAGTAAACAGGACAGCATGATCAGGGCACTCAGGTCGAACAGGTGTGTAACCGGAAGGAGACCACGTGATGAGAACCATGCAGTCAGATTTGGACAGAGTACAGAGAATCACAGTCGAGCGAGGGACACGCAGCCGATCAGAGGCGTCTCTGACGAGCTTGCAAAGGGGTGCAAGCATTGGCAACCCCTGGTTCCTGGAAGATGATATGGGAAGAAGAAGTCCTCTCTCTTAGTATATGTCTCTCCACCCATCTCTCACACACCACAGAAACATCAACCCTTTCGAGAATAAAGTGTGAGAGATATATTTTTTTTTATAAAGAAGTGTGTTCGTTCGTTCATTGAAGTTCGTAAATTATGTTTGATTATGTTTTCGCTTGTATTTTATTACGGCTATACAACCATAGCATTATAAAGTATGGATCAAGGGTAAAGTGTAGCAATCCAACGAATGGAGTAGTGGAATCCCCTACACCTTGGTGTGGTAGTTATTGAAAATGAAGCCTTCGGTCAACCTCAACTAAGGTCGTCAACTTTACTTTTTTTTTTGACTAATCTAAATTTTAATCTTTATTAATGAAAATAATGCCAATAAGTCGTAATCGCTAAGCGCATGATGTACAAAGGTAGAAAACTAAGAAAAGAACATGATTTTCAAAGAAAGCGACACTTTCTTTTACATATGTAGTTGGATAGTGACGATTTATCTATTTACTTATTTGCTATATTCATGTTTTTTTGTTATATTAACCAGTATTATTAACCAGTATTATTTAACTAAAAACACTTAACTTACATAAACATTTTTTTCAAATTCAACTAAATTTATTTACGTGATTTATTCATGTATATTTTTCATATTAAAACAGACTTTCGCACATTTTATTTACATATTTACTCGTTGATTTCCTTTTAAAATCTATACAATGCGAACAAATAACGTCATAACAATTTCTGAACGTAGTCAAAAGGTTAATATGCAATATATCCAGGTGACTTTTTTGGCGGATATATGTAATAGATGACTTCTATATCTATTCATTTCTGTTTATTCAGTTATTATAGATTACCTTTATAAATTATTTGATTTTGAAGTCTGACAATGAAAGAAAGGACTAAACACCTGGAAAGCTTCCACAGAAACATAGTTCGGACCTTTCTTACTTTGAATAAAAGAGAAACATGGGCAGCAGAACGAGATCATAGATAACATGTGACACGATAGTATAGTATAGTTTGGTTTGGATTTTATTGCATATCAACCTTTGTAGGTTATTTAACGCCAAATCGATTTTTATGTCAATAATCAGTTCTATTTAAAACAATTTACTTGAGCATGTGTACACAGTTTAATTATCAAAAACATTTCTATTTCAAACTATTCAAGCAGTTATATATAACCATTCAGATTAGTGTAAGTACGGTTTCAATGTCAAATACAGTTCAATTTCAAACAATTCAGTTTAGCATAAACACGCAATTTTAATGTAGATACAGTTTAATTGTAAAAAAAAAATTCTTTTTCGAGCTATTCAGTTTAGTCAAGCAATACTAATTTAGCTAATTCAATTTAGTATAAGTACAGATTTTGTTCACACACAGTTACATGTCAAAGCAGTTAAACAATTCAGTTTAGTGTAAATACAGTTTCAATGTCAAAAAACAGTTCTATTTGAAATAATTCAGTTTAGCATAAGCACGCCGTTCAAGTGTAAGCACAGTTCAATTGTCAAAAAAATTTCTATTTTAAGCTATTCAGTTTAGTCAAACAATTCAGTTTAGTATAAGCATGCCGTTAGTTCTATTTAACCCATAGATAGGGCCCTTATCATATGCTACTTCGCCGGGCCAGAGTGGACCTGAGAGCAATGGCAATGAAGGGGTGCACCTAATTCCCCAAGGACCCAGCATTACTGGGACCTCACCATCAGATTGTTTAGTGTCATAACCAGGACACTCGTTGGTGGGGCCTTACCCCTCTGCAGAGGTGCAGTCAGTGTCTTCTACAGCCCCAGCCGACTGGGCAAGATAGTATAAAGTTAGACTTATAATGTAGAATATAAAGTTAGACTTATGTGGGTGCATATGTATGTGTATACGCATATCACAGCAGACGCGAGGGTAGGTGTGCTTACATGTATTTATATATGTACATACATGTGTATATATTTGTTCAAATGGAATATTCCACACAGCAGTCATGCTGACTAACTATATATACAGTGAGCTCGACATTATACATGTCTTTGCTTCGGGAATAATTAGCGTGTTCCACCATTCCTTGTCTGTCTTATTGTATCTCGCTTGAAATAAAACCCTTTCTTTATTTCACGAACGAGTCGATTGTTCCTTTCCATTCAAGTACCACCTTTGTCTGATTGTATCCATTTTAAGAACACCATATATATATATATATATATATATATATATATATATATATATATACAGTTGACCATAGATATGTATTTAAGTGTGTATATACGTATATATCCATATATCGGCCAGAACATATCTACGTGGATGTGCTGAGTGTGTAATATATGTCACTGTGTCCTACCAGACAGGACTTGACAAGGTCAATGACACGAAGTCAGGCTTATAGTGGGGGCTAATAGAGGAGGAGGTCGAGCACGAGCTGAGGCTGGAACCCTGCCTGACTATACTGGTCATTGGCTCACTTAGTGCAATGTGAGTCAGATGAGCCTGCAGTCGGACGTGGACTCACTCGATATATCGTGAGTCCGGCACAAATGCTCAATTATAGTTTAAGCTGGATCAGGGAGTCCAGTGCTATATGTTATCAATTCAACTCACCCCACCAAATGATGACCCAGCCGAAGCCTGGGGCCTTTCGGCCTCGAGTCTGCCATTGATCCTTGATACACCATCTGGCACGAATGCCAGATGGTCCAGCTAAATATCCAGTGGAGTATGTTCTGAATGTATGTCTGGCTGTATGTATTTTGTTGGTAAACCACCACTCATCCACTTGATGGTCAGATAAGGCCGCGACTTAAGAAGTCTTCAATTTTATTATTACACTTTTTAGGGTTACCTGGAGGCACGCAGTCTCGCAATATTTTTATGTCCAGTCAATGCGTGGCTCAAGTCATGGAAGTAAGAAATATTCACCCCTGCATATATACAAGTATAATAAAAGATTCGAAAAGGAATTAGTCCGAAAAATCCGTCGGGGAGAGTTGGTTAGAGAAAGCAACTGTAGTCATAGATGCACTCAGACTCTGCTGCCAGGTGGATCTATTAGGATCTGGCTTAGTAGAATTCTCATCAGATGTATAGTCAGGTTGTGTATGGGTGGGGGAGAGAGGACAGAGACAAAGGAAGGTCCATAGACAGAGACAAAGGAAGGTCCATAGAAGCACACCTTTCTATCTGTGAGCGAGTGTAGTCCTTCAAACCTATTCGACGTTTTTTTTTCTTTTTCTTTCGTGACATATCTCGAGCTCTGAGCAATAAACGCAGCCTGAGGTCATATAAACCAGTCAGCAAATACACTACGGAGGCGTTCCCTCTCAATCATACTTCGAATCCTTTCTCGGCTCGATAAATGTGAAGCCGAGAAATATAAGTTGTAGAATGACAACAATGATGACTATGTACAAGACCTTACATTTGAGGAATTATACAAAGAAACGCATACAGGGATTGGAAAAAATAATAGAAACACCTGGAAACAAATTTATTTTGATATGGTTTTTTGATTGCAGCCCTACTTTGAAATCCGGGTTTGTGCAGCTCCCTTCATTAGAGTGTTTTGAGGAAACTGTGTTCTCCAGATGGTCATTAAGCTCTACTGTAATTTTCAGGGTTGTATTCTTGTGATCCTTCCTAACAATCCGCGTAAGAGTCCAACGGTACCACTCAGACAGCTTTCACTTTCTTCCAGAGTTTTGCTTCAGTGAAGAGGTTTTCCCTTCTTCTTCCAACGCTGTCATCACTTTCGAAACAGCACTCCTTGCTATACCAAATAATTCAGCGGTTTTTGTTATAATAGTGCCCACCATACAAACACCAACAATTTGACCACTTTAAAATTCCGATAGATCTGCCATTTTAATAAATTTTAATTAATTTCATCGGATGATATCTGTAAAAAAAAACCCCAACAATTTTAGTAAAATAAGACGTGAAAAATTAACAACTAATAAAGAACATAAAAATTTGATAGTTTTATAAAAACATTTGATGGTTTTATCGGAGTTTCAAAATTATGATTCTACGATTTCTAGGTGTTTCCCTTATTTTGTCCAACACCTATATATATATATATATATATATATATACGAAGAGATATATATAAGAAGGTGGAATACGACTGGCTTGCAATAAGGAATGTGCTGAGGCAGCTACTCTGGAGTTTGAGATATGAATAAACAAAAGTAAAGAGAGATTGATTACAGCAGCCAATAAAAGCAGAAATAGATTTAATACAAGAATAGACGGGAGAACTGGAGGTTTGAAATAGAGAGAGATAGAGAGAGAGAGCTGGGAGAGAGAGAGAGAGAGAGAGAGAGAGACAGAGACAGAGAAGAAAAAATAGAAGAAGAAAGACCACAATATGGCCTCTTCAGAAGACAAGCTAGGGACATTGCGCATGAGATAGGCTTCGCAAATTCTAAAGACAGAAACGAAATCATTATTATTAGCAGACCAAAATAACGCCACAAGAACAAATTATGTAAAATCTAGAAATAATCAGTCTTAAGAGATTAGTCTGTGAAGTCTATGGATAGAGAGAGAGAGAGAGAGAGAGAGGAAATAATCACATAATACGTCGATGCAGCAAACTTACCAAGGATAAAACCGGGTTCGAAAGGTGACCCACCGGGAATTGTGCAAATGACTAAAACTTGACCAAACACACAATTAGCATATGCTAATAGCTGTCCTGAAATATAAGACTCATGGGGTTAGGGCGTGGCGTTGTGGCTAACGAGTTGGACTGCCACATCAAAGTAAGCAAGTTCGAACAATTTCATTCCCTTTCTTGCTAATACCATTGGGAAAGGCATGAACCCTCTTATCCACACCCCAGCTTTGGGTTTAATATTACTACTACTGTTCCACTACGAAGGTTGATTTAACAGAAAATTACCCACGGAGGTTGATATGCCATTAAACAAAGAAACATAACAAAACGGTCATTCCAGTAGAAAATAGAGTAAAAAAAAGAAAGGAACGCGAAAATCACGATGATTACCTAGACCTTGCTAGAGAGCTAAAAAAGTGCAGGACATTAAGATGTCAGTAATACCAAAAATAGTTGTAACACTTGTAATAATTCCGAAGAACTTGGAAAAGAGAATGGGTGACCTGGATATACGAGGAAAAATTGAGACGGCTCATGTCACTGCATGAATACTGAGAAAAGTCCTGAAAGACTGAAGAGACTTGCAGTCATTCGGGCTCCGGTGAAAACCACGCGTCGTAACTGATATAAAAAAAAATCACAATGAGTATGATAATAATAATAATAATAATAATAATAATAATAATAATAATAATAATAATAATTTGCCGTTCTGGCTGACCATAAAGTAATATTGAATGAAAGCGAAGAGATAAGTACCGAGATGTTGTAAGAGAATTAAAAAAAATATGGAACATGAAAGGGACTATGATACCAATTGTAACTGGTGTTCTTGGTACAGTAACCAAAGGTTTGTTACAGGGATTGGAAATTTTGGAAACAAGAGGACGATTGGAAACCATCCAAACCAGAGTTTTGTTGAGATCGGCCAGAATAAAAGGTGCGTATCAAGGGTAAAGTAGAGCAATCCTGGAAAAGGAGTAGCGCCCTCCTCTACACTTCGGTCTAGTAGCTATTGAAAAAGGAGCCTCCTGGTCGCTCTCGACTATGGTCGCCAACTTTACTTATAATAATAATAATAATAATAAGGATCCGAGAGATGGCATAGACTATGTGTCCTGAAAAGAAGGAGGAAGAGGAATTGCCAGCATTGAAGATTGCATAAATGCATAGATACCACAACTCGAAGACTGAATAAAAAAAGAACAAAGAAACATTAATCACAGCAACCAGAAATAACGCCAGCAACACAAAAATCAACTGAACAACAATAACAATAAAACAAAAATGGGAAGAAAAGCAGTTGTGTGAATAAGAAAGCGAAATCTCCCACCAGAAAACATGGACATGGTTAAGAAAGGGAAACCTTAAGAGAGAAACTGAATCTCTTCTATACGCAAAACAAAACAACGCCATAAGGACAAACAACGTTAAAGCAAAAATAGATAAAATGCAACAAAATAGCAATTGTAGGTGATAGACAGGAAATGATTAATCGTATAAAAAGCGAAGGCAGTAATTTAGCATAAGTAAAGTTGGTGATCTGAATCGAGGGTGACCCGAAAGATCCTTTTTCTGAGGTGTAGAGGAGGGCACTACTCCATTCCCAATAAGTTGGCGACCTTAGTCACGAATGACCTGAAAGCTCCCTTTTCGATAGCTACAACACCGAGGGGTAGGGGAGGGTGCTACTTCATTCTCAGGATTGCTTCACTTTTAGCCTTGATCCTGACTTTATAGTGCTGAGTGTTAAGCAAGGTCGGCATCAAGTACCATTTTTTTTATTCTTTGGTATGACTCAACCAGGGATTGAACCTCGGTCTCCCGGACCATTAACGAACACTCTACTCATTAGACCAATGGCCCGACACAACTAGGCAGGGAAGGTCATGCACTGGGAATTGTGCAAGAAATTGAAATTTGACTATACGAACAAGAGGCACAACCCAAAATCTTTTCTGGAGTATGAGATGCTTAAAATTCTCTGGGATTTTCAGATACTAACGGATCACCTAATCTCAGACGACCAGACCAAGTGATGGTCATCAACATAAAAAAAAGAAAAAGAAAAAAGAAAAAAAAAAGAGAAAACCACTTTGTTGTCCCGGTAAACAACGGAGTAAAATTAAAAGAAAGCGGAAAAAGAGATAAGTATATCGACCTTGCCAGAGAACTGAAAAAAAAAAAAGCTATGGAACCTGAAAGTGACGATGATACCAATTGTAATTGATGAGCTCGGTACAGTCAGTAAAGGATTGGTACGGAGACAAGAGGACTTTGAAATAAGAGGACGAGTGGAGACCATCCAAAATACAACATTGTTGAGATCGACCAGAAAACTGAGAAAAGTCCTGCTGGCTTAAGGAGACTTGTTGTCACTCAAACTCCAGTGAAAAATCATCAGCTAACGTTGATGTGATAAATTCTCAGAGGAGTAAAAATAATTATACGCACGTTGGCATCAATTGCAAATTTCAGTTTTGAAGTGGAAAATTTTAAAAATGAATGAAGTTTTAAAAATTAAAATGAAATTTGAAAAATCAAAAATAAATATCTTTAGATTACGAAATTTTTAAATAGTAAACCAGTCAGCCTCACCCCACCCCAGTTTTAAATAACGTTAAAATTAAAATTATTGAAAAAGAAAACTATTACTATTCCATAATAGTTGTTACATTTGCTTACCAAAATCTGTAGTTGGAGACCTTAGATCAGTCTTCAAAGGTCTGGAAAAATACCGGGGAACAGGAGATTAGAAGAGGAATTGAAATCATTCAGACCACAGCACCATCTAAATCAGTTAGAATCCTGAGATGAATCCTGGTAGGCCTGAGAAGACTTGTGTTATAAAATTAAGGTAATGATTTTTTATATTAATCAGTTTTCCTTAATTATATCTTATTAATTAGTTTGGTATGGCTTTTCACAACTCAGGTCTCTTAATCCAGGAGCATAATCAGATGGTGGAGGCTTACGCCCGCTGTATTCTTATAATCCTTCCTTACAATCCGTGTAAGAGTCTGACGGCCCTTATCAGACAGATTTCGCTTTCTTCCAGAGTTTTGCTTCAGTGAAAAGGTTTTTTCTTCTTTCTCAAATGCTGCCATTACTTTCAAGTCCGTACTCCTTGCTAAACCAAATGTAACATATTGACCTCCGACTCGGCTGGGCTGTCAGATGAGAAATACACCTGTGTAAATAACAGGTGCATCCAAGCAAAGATATCAGGGGATCAGGGGATAACCTCGACTGTCGATGGGTTGAATTGAGTACAAATGTGACGCTCACAAGAAGTAGGTACTATTTACCAACCCCTCCGCTCGGGCAGGATATGACACAAGGTCAATTTTTAAGCGGAGTTTAACAGGTTTGAATTCAGAGTTTTCCTTCTCCTAGACTAGTTGCTTAACCAAGGCTGAAGAACCTATTCTGTCCTACTATTTATCCATAGATGGAGGGAGAATATTTGGATTCATACCTTTCCCAAGGATATTAGTGCTATGTAAAATGCAATCAGTCTCGTCCAGGATTTGAACTCGTATCGCCGTGTTCATTTCCTACGGCGATAACGACTACACCACGGGCACCTCCATACTCACAAGAAGTAGGTGGACGTCAAATTATTATATGACCCCGGTGACAGGAAGTTCAGATCAGTTAGAGAGAAGATGCTGGAATGAGAACCATGTCCCAGCAGAGGCTGGGCACCCAGGCCTCCGGTTGAGCAGCCCAGGAGAACGGGAAAGAAATGCTGCTGTAGCCAGAAGAGTTGGGGGGGGGCAATATGTTGCAGTTCTGTTCAGTCTCCAACTCACCTTTCACAGATAATACCTTTTGTAACCCTTTCGAACCCTTTCAAATAAAGTGAGAAGTATATTTTTCTAAAGAACTGTGTCCGTTCGTCTTTATTGTATTGAATATGCTGCTGCATGCATCTGAGTAGGAGTATAGGCGCCTCTGGTGGTGTAATGGTTAGCAAGCTCGACTAGCAAACCTACACGAGTGAGTTCGAGTCTCATTGGGTGCCCCTTTCATATGGCCTTGTGCCACATCTAAGCAAAAAGCTTAGTAAATTTCCATCTGAGTAGGAGTATGTTACACAAATAATTCAGTCGTTTTTGTTGCACTAACGGCTGCCATACGAGCACTAACAATTTGATATCTTTTAAATTCTGATAGATCTGCAATTATAATGAATTTTAATTGATTTCTTCTGACGACATCTGTAAAAACAGCATATCAATTTTAGTGAAATAAGTCGATAAGAATTACTATTAAATGAAAAAAAAAAAACATAAAAATAACAAACGTTTGATGTTTTATTGGAGTTTCAAAATTATTATACAAAGATTCAAGGTATTTCCATTATTTTGTAAAAAAAAAAAACAAACCCTACAGATGTAGCGAATCTATTACTTAAGCTTTTTTCCTTTCAGCTTTATTAGACCTATAGATAGGACCCTAACAGGTAATTCTATGGATTAAAGTGAACCAGGGAATAATGGCAACAAAGGTGTCCTTTTCACTACCTAGAATTAGTAATAGTTTTCTGAATTAGTAATAGTTTTCTTTTTCTATAATTCTAATTTTAACGTTATTTAAAACTGGTGGTGAGACTGACCAGTTTGCTATTTAAAAATTCCGTAATCTAATGATATTTATTTCTGTTTTTTCAAATTTCATTATAATTTTTTCAAATTTCATTCATTTAAAAAAAACTCAGGTGTCTGCGGTATGACACTAAACTTCATCTGGTGGTGCGACTCTAGTTCTGAAGTGCTGGATAGTGAAAAGGACACCTTTATTGCCATTATTCCCAGGTTCACTTTAACCCATAGAATTACCTATTAGGGTCCCATCAATAGGTCTAATAAAGCTGTTTGAAAATTATTCGTATGTAATAAGATCGTTGAAAAAAAAAAGAAAAGTCTTTAGAAACAACTTCACAAAAAACGTAAATATGAATAGGATCTCCAAACTTCTTTGTATGAAATAAACTTATATTCGTTTGCATGTCTTTAAAATTAATCAATCATATAAGTAAAGTTAGCGACCTCAGTGGAGAGTGACACAAAGGATCCCATTTCAATAGCTACTACACCGAGGTATTGAGGAGGGTGCCACTCCTTTCCCTGGATTGCTCCACTTTAATCTTGATCCATACCTTATGATGCTGAGTGTTAAGCAAGGGAGATCCAAATACAATTTTTTGAGTTATTGTTATGACTCGACCTGGTATTGAACCCGGGTCTACACAGACTACAGTCTAACACTCTACTCATAAGGCCAGTGGCCCAGTTATAATATATAGACTGATACACAAATATATGTGATGGTTTGTTTCCAACCTGTTTCGACCTTAATCTTGTTTCGAATGCAAAAGTTTTTTTATCAGAATTATTTTAGTATGAAAAATAATTATTTTAGATAAATTTTGATTCAATTAGAAGTTTAAATCAGGGATTGTAGATGTTGCTATGTGAAAAAAACAAAAAACATACGTTCTGTCAGATTCAACTCATTTCTTCCTACATAACGAAACATATATCAAATGATCATACGTGTCATACCTAGATCACTACCGAACAAATTCCTCTTTGATCTCAACCTCAATGAATATTTATGAAGTTTATTGAGAATGCATACACGATAGAAAAATCGAATACCGAAAGCCAGTCCTTGAGTCAACGTAGCTTGATCAAAGAAATCTTTCCAGGAAATTATCTAATTTTTAATTAGTGTTAGTTTGTCTTAATAATGACCTGGTATTTTTTTTACAGAACAAGTTTTATTGCTATATCTAATTAACACCATGTTAATTAGAAGTAATTAAACAAAAACAATAACTTGCTGTGTGTAACGTCATATGAATTATTGAAAAGTATCAAAGACAGAAAACGTATTGGTATAATTTCCTCATGGACTGTTCGATAGGTGTTGTTTTGGAATAATGGTTAAAATGTTCGCCAATGGCCCGGGAGACCGGGGTCCAATCCCAGGACGAGTCACACCAAAGACTAAAAAATAGTACTTGATGCTGCGCTGTTTAACCCTCAGCATTATAAGGTATGAATCAAGGGTAAGTGGAACAATCATTGGAATGAAGTAGCACCTTCCTAATACCTCGATGTTGTAGTTATTGAAAAGGGAGCCTTCGTGTCGCCCTCGACTACGGTCGCCCAATATATATATATATATATATATATATATATATATATATATATATCGCTTAAAATTGTGTCGCTTATGCTGAGAAGTTGGGTATATATATATATATATATATATATATATATATATATATAAAAGAGGTTACCTTACTTGTTTTTGATTGTGCATTATTGCTATTTTTATGCAATCTTCCGAAGGGATTAATTTAAAAAAAAATGATTTTCAGATGCATCTACAGGTTGCAAAACTGTTGTAAGGGAACCTTATTTATCTTCAGGCTTTCTCTTGCACTACCGACCCATATGGAGCATTTTTACTGTTTTTTAAAATCTATTTTTAACAAAATTTCAATTAACTTTGATATCTATCGATCTATCTATCTATCTTACAGCTTATAATAATGTTGTGGATTACTGTATATATATATATATATATATATATATATATATATATATATATATATATAAGTAAATAATGGAGTGTAATCCGACAATATATAAAGAAAAATTGATAACAAGGTAATCCAAGTTAAAGGAGAGATTGATTAAGAAGCGAAGTTGACACTAGAGCGTTTCGGTTCTAATAAACCATCATCAGGACGATGAGGGATGGCATTAGGAATGTTAAATCAACGATGGATATTTAAGAGTATTTTGCACTCACTTTCACTGAGCTGAACAAATACTAAATATTAAAACCAAGCACAACCTCTATGTTTCTGCGTACACGGACCGGGAGATGCCGATGGGAGTCAATGTAGTCTTTGGACCTGCAATCAAGCTTTGGTTCGTGCTTGATTACCACCATAAAAAGGCCTTTTGTTATATTCTGGCTTAGTCGGGAGCCAGAAAAATAATTAGATATACAGAGACTGACTGTATTTCTAGGTACGCGGACTGATCCGTGTTTTTCGACAGTTGCTCGAGGCCATCTGACATATGTCTATGGGAAGCTTAACATTCTTTTGGGTAGCTGAAACCGGGTGCTTTCTTGACCTCAAGGGGCCGTCCCCGCAAGCTTTCATCTGCTTTTCAGAGTTAAGTTCATTGCTTAGCGCCAGAGGCATCCTATTTTAGGGGAATAAATGGGGCTTAGGTAGTTTTTGGACCCACAGCACATTTGAACTTTGGCTCGTGCTCGGTTCCCACTATAAAAAAAAAGTCTCGTGCCACACCCTGGCTTAGTGGGTTGGTGGGTTAATTGGGTTGGACAAATACCTAGACATACACAGACCGTCTATGTAATATCAATTCTTAGTAATCTGCAACGAACAATTCATTCTTACTTACCATTATACAAAAAATTTTGGAGGTGCCCGTGGTGTAATTGTAATCGTCGCAGGAAATGGACACGGCGACACGAGTTCAAATCCTGGACGAGACTGATTGCATTTCACATAGCACTAATACTCTTGGGAAAGGTATGAATCCAATTATTCTCCCTCCAGCTATGGGTAAATAGTAGGGCAGACTAGGTTTTTCAGCCTTGGTGAGGCAACTAATCTAGGAGAAGGAAATCTCTGAATTCAAACCTGTTAAACTCCGCTTAAAAAATAACCCTGTGTCATATCCTGCCCGAGCGGAGGGGTTGGTAAATATGAATATGATTATACAAAAACTTTCAAGGTTCCTGTATACAACGAAGAAACAATCATTTCAAAAGTTTTTGATCAAATTTTGGTTTCTTTGTTATAATGGCATATCAACATTTGTGGGTTATTTAAGCCAGTTCTATCCTTGTAGAAGAACAGCGGTGGGAGTATTTCTTTCATAGTTGGGGTTTAATTGCTTTCCCTATGATATCAGTCCAAAAATGATCGTATAAATGCGAATGGAGTTTTAATTCGCTTACTACGCTTCGCTACTACATCATAGAGAATCTTCTGTTGAGGATTAATAAAAATATCATTAATTCAGTCCAACAGAAGATTATAAGAACTATAACTAATCAAAATGTCTCCATCGAAATATTACTTCCTAACTATATATTTTCATGAAAGACTTGTAAGCATGAGAGGTCTTAATTATATTTAGTTCACACTCAAACACACACATACATTTTATATATATCATCATCATCATCATCATCACTGAAGATGGGTCGTGGATGGGTGTTCTAGCATGACAAATACCCTATTTACCAACCCCTCCACTCGGGCAGGATATAACACAAGGTCAATTTTTTTAAGCGGAGTTTAACAGGTTTGAATTCAGTTTTCCTTCTCCTAGACTAGTAGCCTCACCAAGGCGGAAGAACACAGTCTGTCCTACTATTTACCCATAGCTGGAGGGAGAATAATTGGATTCACACCTTTCCCAAGGGTATTAGTGCCCTGTGAAATGCAATCAGTCCCGTCCAGGGTTTGAACTCGTGTCGCCGTGTCCATTTCCTACGACGATAACCATTACACCACGGGTAACAAAGGAACAAATTAAGATAATGGAGTAGTCTAGTCAGCCTCCAGACCTTAATCCTTTAGAGAATCTGTAGAGGGTGCTGAAGATTCGAGTTGCACTACAATAACCTTAAGGATTTGGACAGGATGTGCAAAGAGGAGTGGGCCTAAACCACCCCACCTAGGATCTGTAAAAACTTGGTAACCAACAACAGGAAACGTCTGACAGCTGTGCTTGCTAACAACGGTTTCTTCACCAAGTACTGAGTTATATTTTGCTATGAGTTGAAATATTTATTTTTAGATAAAAACAAAAAAACAAATAAATGTTCCAAAATGAAAGTAATGTGCTTTTCTAGAATCTTTTAATATTTTATCTCTCACTTTAAAGACTGGCCAACCCTGAAAATTATAGCCCGTTCCCATTTTTGTACGGTGATAAACTCTTAAGCAGGGGATGAAACACTCTTTTTTCCCCCACTATATATATATATATATATATTATAAGAGTGTTATTTACGCAATATTTATTTATTTATTATTATTATTATTATTATTATTATTATTATTATTATTATTATTACAGCGGTTAGAGTGTTCGCCAATGGTCCGGGAGACCGAGGTTCAATCCCAGGTCGAGTCATACCAAAGACTCAAAAAATGGTACTTGATGCCTCCTTGCTTAACACTCAGCATTATAAGGTACGGATCAAGGGTAAAGTGGAGCAATCCAGGGAAAGGAGTAGCGCCCTTCCCTACACCTTGGTGTAGTAGCTATCGAAAAGGGAGCCTTCGGGTCACCCTCGACTATGGTCGCCAACTTTACTTATAATACAATTCCCTCTCCTCACTCAATATTACACCAACATATGACAACACAATATAACCTTACTTATACCCATTGTAATTCTAGTCTACGATAGCTCACCCATTCATACACGCTTACTAATCAAATTCTTATTCATTCTCCCCGACATGCAGTGATGATGTTTTGTTCCATAGCTATAGTCACCTATAGAAATAATGTAATGAATTAATATACACCTGAATCCATTTCCGCTAAACCCAACGCTTTATGTTTCTGGCCCGACTTAACCTAAAAACACACATCCACACGTAACTATAAGACATACACACCTACCCACACACACACATACACTCACTCACTTACAACCACACACAAACAAAATCCAAACGGTTTTTGCCTTTATTTTGTCGTATTTTCGATGTTCAATTCATTCCATCTTTTTAACTGCCTGATGATTGTTGTTTTACAAAAAACTTCATGAAACCTTGCGTTGCAGAATATTGTAGTATATTGACCTCCGACCCGGTCAAACATGCCATTCCAAACGCGGCGGAAGTTTCATATTCCATTGGCGTGGGCGAACTTGGCTGACAATATGGGACAGGGTTAAAATCCCACGGTACAGTCACAAACTAATACACCGGAAGAGGGTAACATGTGAACTGCATGACAGTTATTTCCACTCGATGATGATCAAAACATGCCATTCCAAAGACGGCGGAAGTGGATATTTCTTTGGCCATTTATGGGAAGAGATTGAGTGGGCGTAGAAATATTATATAACTCAGTGCACAGGAAATTCAAGCAGTTTTGGGGATCAGAAGAGTTGCTGAATTGATGCTGTAGAGAAAACAGCACTCAGCAAAGAACTGGACCCCCGGGCCTCCGGTTGAGCAGCCCAGGAGAACGAGAAAGACACTGCTATGTCCGGAGGAGCTGGCGAGGTCAATATGTTGCAGTTCTGTTCGGTCTCCAACTCTCTCTCACGCTCAACCCTTTCAAATAAAGTGAGAGGTATATTTTCTAAAAGAACTGTGTCGCTCGTTATTATTGTGTTGAGTATACAACAATATTTTCCATGGATTATATATATATATATATATATATATAGTAGCATCCAAAACTAAGGGACAAAATTTTAAAACCTAAAACAGCCCTATTTCTTGCAGTCGTCTAGAAACAGTCTGTCTTGACACATTAACACATGAGGTATTATTCATAACCCTTTTAATTTCTGTGCAAGATTTAAAACGGTCCTTTAATGACATACACTGCATTATTCGATCTTCTCTTGCCGAAGTTTTGCGGGGTCTAAAAAATTGAATATAGCATACTGTTTACATTGTTTTTCTCAATTTTGTCCCTTACTTTTGGACGTTCCAAATTTGAAAATAAATAAATAACTGTTATAATTCTTTTTCTATCCTTTGCAAATGATTCAAATTTTAGTATGTTATTAGGGATGATAACGACTACCAGTTGTCAAAATTTCAGCTTTTCACAGTTGTCATTTCCAACAAATATTAGGTTTTAAAATTTTGTCCCGTAGTTTTGGACGCTACTGTATATATATATATATATATATATATATATAAAGTAAGAAATCGGAATTGAAAATCCGAAGTTGATGTTGAAATTGTTTTATTTCCCGCGTAAAAAATACTGATACTGTATGTTTTGTTCGGCATATGTGAATATGTCGTTACATAATGTGAATTTTATTGAGATGAAAAGTGTTTTCAAGAGATATTTTCTAACTAAAATTTCTTTAGCGAAAAATTATTGAATCTCTGTTATCATGAAGTCTATTTGTTGTTCAATTTATCGAGCTTGGTGTACGTGACGTAGCCGATAAATTAAAAAAAAATCCTTTAAAAGATATCTAAATGAAAACTGAATAATGTTTTGTCAAAACGATTATTCTTATAAAATTTATTTGGCTAGATCAATAAAAGTTTAATGTTATTAGATTATCTCACCTATATCGAGTGCAAATTTATGTTGTTTTAGCACTAAAACGAAATAAAATAGACATTTAAATTTCATTAAAGCAAAATTCATTGCGATTGAAATGTATGCAGTCTCCTAAATCGAATGGATTTTTAGCAAATTGTTATCATCGAATAGGAATATACACGTGATAGCAAATAACTGTGTACGGATTATTTGTATGATAATTCTTACAGAATATTAAATACATTCGTAATCGAGTGTAAAGTCTGAAATTTAGTCTTAGATTTGTGGTTGGTACTATTTACCCAACCCCTCCGCTCGGGCAGGATATGACACAAGGTCAGTTTTTAAGCGGAGTTTAACAGGTTTGAATTCAGAGTTTTCCTTCTCCTAGACTAGTTGCCTCACCAAGGCTGAAGAACCTAGTTCGTCCTACTATTTACCCATAGCTGGAGGGAGAATAAGGGGGTTCATACCTTTCCCAAGGGTATTTGCCCGAAAGTGAACGTAATAGCGCGACTGGAGTACGAACTCGCGTACTACGATTCCGCAGTTCATCGCTTTAACCATTACACCACGGTTCAATTTCAAACAATTCAGTTTAGATTTGTGGTTGGTTGGTTGGTTGGATTTTATGGCAAATCAACCTTTGTAGGTTATTTAACGACAAATCGATTTTTATGTAAATAATCAGTTCTATTTCAAACAATTCAGTTTAGATTTGTGATTGGTTGGTTGGTTGGTAGGGTTTTATGGCAAATCAGCCTTTGTAGGTTATTTAACGACAAACCGATTTTTATGTAAATAATCAGTTCTATTTCAAACAATTCAGTTTAGCATGAGTACTCAGTATAATTGTCAAAAACATTTCTAATTCAGCTTATTCAGTTTAGCGTAAGTACAGATTTTGTTTACACAGTAAAATGTCAAAATATATCTATATATAACAATTCAGTTTCGTTTAAGTACAGTGTCAATGTCAAAAACAGTTCAATTTCAAACAATTCAGTTTAGAATAAGCACGCAATTGAAATGTAAGTACAGTTTAACTGTGAAAAACATTTCTATTTCAAGCTATTTAGTTTAGTCAAGCAGTTCTAATTCAGGTAATTCAGTTTAGTATAAGTACAGATTTTGTTTACACACAGTTAAATGTCGTAACAGTTCTATATTAAACAAATCAGTTTAGTGTAAGTACAGTTTCAATGTCAAAAAACAGTTCTCTTTCAAATAATTCAGTTTAGCATAAGCACGCAGTTTAAATCTCAGTACGGTTTCAGTTTAGCATAAGTTCGCAGTTAAAATCTAAGTTCGGTTGAATTGTCAAAATCATTTCTATTTCAAGCTATTCAGTTTATTTAAACAATTCAGTTTAGCATAAGTATGCTGTTACTTCTATTTAACCCATAGACAGGGCCCTATCAGGTTCTACCACACTGGGCTCGAGAGGACCTGGGAGCTATGGCAATAAAGAGATACTCCGCATTCCCCAAAGCTCCAGCATTACTGGAACCTCATCATCAGATTGTTTAGTGTCATATCCAGAACACTCGTTGAGTGGAGTCTTACCCCTCTGCAGAGAAGCAGTCGGTGTATTCTACAGCCCCAGCCGACTACGCAACTTAGATTAGAATATTTGATATTGTCACACAAGCATTAGCCGATGATTTCTCATTGGAGTTTAAGTGACAACAAGTCCCCTAAAGTCTCCAAAACTCTTCTCAGTATTCTGGTCGATATCAACAATGCTAGAGTCTGGATGGTTTCCACTCATCCTCTTATTTCCAATTCCTTCCTTCCCAGCACCGATCCTTTGGTGACTGTAACTAGTGCACCAATTACGATTGGTATCACTGTCACTTTCATGTTCCATAGTTTTTTTTCAGTTCTCTAGCAAGGTCCAGTTACTTATCTCTCTTTACGCTTTCTTTAAATTTTACTCTGTGGTCAGACGGAATGGCAAAGTCCACTATTTTGCAGGTTCTCTTTTTTGTTGACTATTACTAGGTCTGGTCTTCTGGCCGATATTAGGTGATCTGTTTGTATCTCAAAATCCCAGAGAGTTTTGTACGTCTCATTCTCCAGGACGGATTCTAGGTTGTGCATATAACATTTGGTTGTATCGTAAAAATTAAATTTCTTGCACGGTTCTCAGTGGATCACCTTTCCCACCCATTCGTGTCTAATATCATACTTCTTTTGTACTAATTTGCTGCGTTCGTGATTGATCATTCCGTCTTCATCACTTCATAATCAACACTTACCATTTTGTTACGTCTTATCTATTCTTGCTTTGATATAATTAGTTCTTATGGTGTTTTTTGTGCTGCTATTAGATTCAATTTCTCTTTTAAGATTTTTCTTTCACAGCTACGTCCAAGTTTTCGTGTGTGAGATTCGCTTGTTTGTCGCTTTAAACGTCGATATAGTAGTTTTCTTCTAATGTTTTTTAGTTACTTTTGTTCTGTTATTGCTTGTGTTATCTGTTATGTTTTTGGTGGCTGTAATCAATCTTTCTCTGTACATTTTTATGTAGTCTTCGAGTCAGTTTTAGCTGATGGTCTATCACTGGAGTTTGAGTGACAGCAACTCTCCTCAAATCTCCAGGACTCTTCTCAGTATTCTGACCGTTCTCAACAATGTTGTACTTTGGATGGTCTCCACTCGTCCTCCAACTTCCAAGTCCTTCAGTGCCTTTTATAATCCTTTGGTTACTGTACCAAAAGCACCAATCACAATTGGTATAATTGTCACCTTCATGTTCCATAGTTTTTTCAATTCCCCAGCTAGGTCGAGGTACTTATCCTTTTTTTTCACATGCTTTCCGTTTTATTCTGTGCTCAGCCGGGATAGCAAAGTCGACAATTTTGCAAATCCTCTTTTTTTTTGTTGATTATTATAAGGTCTGGTCTTCTGGCCGAGATTAGGTGATCCACCTGTATGTCACAGTCAGGAGTTCATGTGTGTCTTTTTCTAGGACAGATGCTGGGTTGTGCATTTGTTCCTATGGTCAAATTTATATTTCTTACACATCTCCCTGGGGATCACCTAGCCCACCCAGTCGTGTCTAGTTTTATACTCCGTCTGTGCTAATTTGCTGCATTCACTTATATAATTAATGGTTTCGTCTCTATCACCACATAACTTACATTTGGGATTTTGTTGCGTCTTATCTATTCTCGCTTTGATATGATTGGTTCTTATGGCGTTGTTTTGTACTGCTATTAGGAGAGATTCTGTTTCTCTCTTAATGTTTCCTTTTCTTAGCCAGCTCCTGGGTTTCTTGAGCGAGATGTTGTTTAATAGTCATTTAAAACGCCCATAGAGTTGTTTTTCTTCCCTTTTTTGTTTCCTAGTTATTGTCATCCTGTTGTCCATCGTGTTGTCAGTATTGTTTCTGATGACTGTAATCAGTCCTTCTTTGTGTTTTTCTATGTGGTCCTCGGGTCGTTGTATCGATGCGTCAACGCAATCTTTGATGCTGGCAAGTCCTCTTCCTCCCTCCTTTCTTGATACATATAGTCTGTCAACGTCGTCTCTCGGATGTAAAGCCTTATGCATGGTCATTAGTTTTCTTGTTCTTTGGTCCGTTTGCTTAAGTTCTTCTCTGGTTCACTTCTAAAAGGGTTCCGAATTTCTAGCAAGGGTAACAGCGCAGGTATTTGTTACTTTGATAAGGTTTCTGCTTGACAGTTTTGTCTCGAGTAGCTTTCTAGTTCTGAAATATTCTTTTAGAATTTTTTCTTTCATTCCCCCTTGTTTGAGGGTGTCAGCCTCCAAGATGCCCATGTATTTGTACGTTTCATTTTCTCCGAGCGTTCTAATCCTCTCTTGATTTGGTAGTTCCACTCCATCAGTCAGATGTCGTTTGCCACTTTTCATGACTAGCATGGCATATTTTTCTATGTCAAATTCCATTCCTATATCCTGACTGTATATTCTAACTGCGTGTGTTAGGGTTTTCAGTTCTTTTTCATTTTTTTTGCAAATAGTTCGATGTCATTCATGTACATTCGGTGATTGATCTTTTCCTGCGATCTACCAAGTTTGTATCTGGCTGTGCATTTTCTGAGTATGAGGTTAAGTGACATCACGACAATTATGAATAGTAACGGAGATAATGAATCTCCTGAAAAAAATACCTCCTTCGATCTTTGTCTCAGCTAATCTTCTTCCTCCTGCTGTCAATTCCACTCTCCAGGTTTTCATGGTTTTCTTGATAAAGTTTATGACTTCATCTGATGTTTTATACATTTTGAGGCTGTTTATCATCCAGGTTTGCGGAACCACATCATATGCCTTTTTGTAATCAATCCAGGCCATAGCTAGATTTTCTATCTGGTCTAGCTCTCATTTTGGATATGCTGATGTATGTAAAGTAACTCTGCTGTGCCTCTGAATCCTTTGCAGCATCCTTTCTGTTCTTCAGGGAATAACTCGCGGCTTGTTAGTGAGTAGAAAATCTCTTCTCTTATTTATGCTGTTAGTATTTTCCACATCATCTGTAGGCAAGTTATGGGTCTGTAGTTGTTTGGGACAGTTCTTTTGCTTGGGTCCTTTCGGATCAATGTGGTCTTTCCTTTGGTCATCCATTCGAGTACATGTGCTCCTTGTAGGTATCTGTTCATTTCTAGTGCTAGTCTGTCGAGAATGGAGGTGAATTTCTTGAACCAGAAACCATGTATTCCATCATGGCCAGGCGTTTTCCAATTTGATATTTTTTAGTGTCGTTTGGAGTAAATCAATGTGTATTTCCACTTTTGGGCATTCTTCGATCCTTTTTAATTCTTGTGTCACGTATTGTTTATATTTGGTTGCTATATTTTAGTCCAAATTCTTTCGTTTTTTTTTTGCATCCGGTTGTTGGTATGTTTTCGTGTCATCTCCTCCCAGTTGTTGACAGAATTTTCTTTCGTTGTTTTGGAATGTCCTGTTTTTTTCTGTATTGTTTTACCCTTTGTCGATATCTCTTTAATCTTCCTTATTTCACCACTACTTTCTGGTTTATTTCCTCAAGTTGTATCGTTATTTTTTCTTGTGTTGCCTTTTCCTTTTATTTTCTTGCGTATTCAAGCGTCTTTCCTTCATTTTATCTTTTTCACCTGTTTTCGGAGATTTTTTTTTATCTGCGTTTCCAGTCGAATTTTACGTCTTGGTTTTGATTTTTTCTTTGTGCTTTTTTAGGGGATCTCAATTTTCTCACAAACTAAGTTGGCTTCTGCATAGATTAGTTCATTTAATTCGGTTATATTATTCGTTGATATATAAGGAAGTACTTCATTTATTTTATTCATTTCCGTCTTAACTGTTCTCAATTCTATGTTTCTTAATGATAGGGAGGTAGTCTTTTCACTGTTCATAAGTCTCTTTAATTTTTCTAATTTTACCTTTTGTTCTTGTGGTTGTGTGTCTTTAGGGTTGCTTGGTTGTGTTTTGTTTGGTTGTGTGGTGTTTCCATTTTCCGAAATTGGCGGTTCATTTTAGTTGGGCTGGTTTTGTTTGTTAATATTTAATGTCTCAGGTACTGTATTACTACCTAGCTGATTATTTATTTTCTGGTGTATTTCTAGTATTTCAAAGTCAGAAAACCAACCTTTCTTTATTATTGTTCTGACTTGATCAGCAAATCTTTGAATTGTTGTCTGAAAACTAGAACCTTCTTGCCAGATCTCAATCCTTCTTTTCCTATATCCTCTTTGTGTAGAGTTGCTCCTAAAATAGCTGTGTAGTGCAAGTTGGTTGTCTTCCCTAGTCCATGTTTTGTGTTTACATTTTTGGTTTGTGTGTTTCCTTAACTCGTCATTCTTGTACCTGAAAAAAGAACAGCCAACATTCTCAGGATGACGATCGGGTCTCCCATGTTGGCTACTAGGAGAGCACCTGCCGATCATAACACCCAAGCCTTTTGCCTAGGTTCCATGTTGTGTCATATTTTGTTTCAACATTTTTATCATGGGTGGTATATTGTGGCTATACCAGACCCAGGGGTTGTTTATTATCTGCTTGCCTGACACTGATGTGACCAAGA
This sequence comes from Sepioteuthis lessoniana, assembly GCA_963585895.1. Lineage (NCBI taxonomy): Eukaryota > Metazoa > Mollusca > Cephalopoda > Myopsida > Loliginidae > Sepioteuthis > Sepioteuthis lessoniana. The sequence continues at coordinate 20,080,055 of OY757927.1, read as the reverse complement.
ACAGCGGGTCACAAAACAACAACAACAGCAACAACAAAACCCCATAGTTTTAACTTAGTTAAAGTCCATTAACCTTTTATTTCTCATTTAAGTCCCTGAACTAGCTTCAGGTGTTCCTGTATTACCTTTATGGTTTGTATTTACTGCCCTATTTTAAAACTTTATTTTCGTTAAAGTTGGTCATATTTTAATAAATACTAAGCTCCTGATGTTTTCCCCGTTATATGGAGGACGGTAACAGTTCTTACTTAATGCTTTTATGCTACATCAGGTACGTATTTCCTTAGACTAAGAGTAGTCATAGATGAGCTATATAGGAATTGAGGTTGTAAATTTAAACAAATATATTTCGTGATTTCGAAATAGTTTAGCTGAAAAGAATTTTGGGAATTAAAAAGTCTTCGTTTAAAATGTAACTGTTCACTGAAAGAATTTACAAGTTACGAAAAATCAATGTCTTTAAATAAAAGACAGAATTTTCTGACCCAAATTTCTTCGAAGACCACGCAGCAATAATTCGTTTGGTTATTATTATTATTATTATTATTATTAGAAAACGTTTCACACCAGGGTTATCTGATGGTATTTCACTGGAATTTGAGGGTCAGCAAGTATCCTTAAGTCTCCAGGACTCGTCATAGAATCTTAATAACGATCTTAATAACGATGCACCTGATTGGGTCCTATTTAAGGGTTAAATAGAACTAAACTGTGTATCTACGCTGAACTGAATTGCTTGAAATAGAACTGTTTTGACATTTAAATGTATTTAAACAAAAACTGTATTTATGCTAAACTGAACTATTAGATATAGAACTGTTTTGATTATTAAATTGCATACTTATGCTAAACTGAACTTTTTGAACTAAAACTCTTGATATTTATAAGAATGGATTTGGCATAAAATAACGTACGATATTTGAAATGCCATAAAACAAAATCACACTTGGTTCTGGTACAGTCGGCTGGAGCTCCAGAATACACCAACTACATCTCTGCTGAGGAACAAGATTCTCCCAAACGAGTGTCCTGGATATGGTACAAAACAATCCGACAGTGCAGCTCCGGTAATGTGGGAGCTCTGGGGAATGCGGAGTACCTCTTCATTGCCATCACTCACATAACCACACAGTGGTCTGCTGGGACAGCAAAATACACGATTCGGCATGTTCTCTTTTTTTGTTGACTTTCATTAGGTCTGGTTGTCTGGCCGAGATTGGTTGATCGGTTTGTTTCTTAAAATTCCAGAGAATTTTTTGCATCTTATTCTCCACGACGGATTCTGAGTTGATTATATACCACTGGTTCGTATGGTCAAATCTCAACTTTTTGCATAATTCCCAGTGGATCACCTTATCCACCCAGTCATGCCTAGTCTTATAGTCTTTTTGCACAAATTTACTGCATTCGCTTATTATGTGATTGATCGTTTCGTCTTTATCACCATATAACCTACACTTGCAAATTCTATCCCTATATGCTCACTGTATATCCTCACTGTCTGTATTACGGGTTCCCAATTCTTTTTAATTTTTCGCAAAGAGTTTGGTGTTGCCCATGTACATTAAGCGCTTAACCCTTTCTTGCGATTTAGTAAGTTTGTATCCGCCTATGCATTTTCTAAATATGTAATTGAGTGGCATCATCGCTACCCCAAATAGTAAAAGTGTTAGCGCATCTCCCTGGAATATACCTCTCAGGAATTTTTACCTAAGCTAAACTTTCTCTTGCTGTTAATTCCAATTTTTTCTGGTTTTCTTGATAAACTTTTTGACTTTGTCGGTTATCCTGAACATATTTGGACAGATTATTATCCAGCTTTGCAGAACCATATCGTATGCCTTTTTGTTGTCAGTCTAAGCCATTGCTTTATTTTTTTTTTCGTCTTGTTCTGCTCTCCTTTAGGATGTGTTGATCGATATATAGTTTATCTCCAGTTCTTCTTGTTCCCTTGAGTCATCCTTTTTGTTAATCGGGGAACAGTCCACAACTGTTTATCAAATCGTAAATATCTTCCCTAATTTGTGCTGGTAGTATTTTTCAAATCACTGTTAGGCGCACTTATGAGTTTATAATTGCTAGGGGCGTTTTCTTTTTGGTGGTCTTTTTGGATCAGGGTAGTCTTACTTTTGGTAATCCATTCGGCATGTTTGTGTCTTCTGAACATCAATTCATTTCGATAGCCTGTCTGTCCTGGATGGAGGAGAATATTTAAAATCCAGAATCCCTGTATGCCATCATAGTTGTTCAGTTTTCCGCTTCTATTTATACTTAGTCCCTCATCTGTTGGAACGGAAGTCTTTATTTTTACGAATTCTGTGTGCCTTGCTTTGGTTACTTTGATGACATATCGACCATTATTTAACTCATAGCTATTGAATAGGTTGTTCATATATTTCCCTAGTGTATAAGTCCGAAAGTAGGAGTCTGGTACGTTTGCTACAAAGCCACCAGGACCCCTCTCATAAGTTATTTGAAAGTATAATTTGTTTTTACATATACGAGGTGCATACGATAAGGTTCCAGACTTTTTTCGTATAGGCATTTAAAATAGTCGTAGACACTTGAAAATTCACAATATTATTGCTATACATCTTATAAGATGACTGACCAATTTTTATGATTTCAGGTTGAAATGAACTGTTACAGCAGCAATTGGAATACACCCTACTAAATCCTGATTGTTACAGCTGGTGAATTTCAAAAATGCAATCTGACACTTTAGAAGAACGATATGCAATAAGATTCTGTTTTAAACTTGGAAAAATGCCACAGAAATGTATGGAATGCTTCAGACTGCTTTTGGAGCATCTTGCATGAATCGAGCATCAGTTTTTGAGTGGCATAAGAGATTAGAGGAAGGCAGAGAGTCTGTGAGGGATGATGAGAGGTGGGAGGAGTAAGGAAGTCTATACACCAGAGTTGATTGGCCAAAGAGTTAGGGTTAGGGTTGCTATTTTGAGGTTTTAAGGGAGTTCAGCAAGAGATTCCGTCGGAAGAGGCTATCACTCTTCAAATCGGGTCAGATGCATTTCCACCAGGACAATGCACCAGCCCACAATTCCATCCTTGTCATAGATTATTTGACCAAATTTGGCATCAAGACAGTTGCTCACCCTCCCTATAGTCTAGACCTTGGTCCCTGTGACTTTTGTTTATTCCCTAAGCTCAGAGGCTGTCGTTATGAGACAATTGAGGAGATGAAAGAGGCTGTGACGAAGGTCATTGACACACTCACACAAGTGGACTTCCATGGGGCCTTCGAGAAGTTGTTGAAACGGTACAACAAGTGCATTGTAGCCGGAGGAGATTACTTCTAAGGGGAGTAGAGTTTCATGTGTTTACTATCAATAAAAGTGCCCATACGAAAAAAGTCTGGAACCTTATCGTATGCACCACATACATATACTTTGTTATTTAAAACCATTGACTTTGTCATTCCAACAATATTTCTTGTTTCTTGGTTTGATTTTATTTCATATCAACCATTGTAGGTTATCTAATGACAAATCCATTGTTATACATATAAACAGTTCTGTTTCAAACAATTCAGTTTTGTATAGTTTTTCGTTTACTCACAGAGTTAAATGCCAAAACAGTTCTATTTCAAACAATCAAATTTTGCATATGTACGGAGTTTAAATGTTAAAACCGTCCTATTTCAAGTAATTCAGTTTTGCATAAGTACGCAGTTAAGTTCTATTTTAACCATAGGTTGGACCCTGTTCGGTGCTACCACTCCGGATCAGAGTGGATGCATGAGTGATAGCAATGAAGAGGTACTCCGTATTCCCCTAAGTTCCAGCATTTCTGGAAATTCACCATCAGATGGTTTAGTGTCATATCCAGGACTGTCATTGGGGGATTATTACCCCTTTACAGAGAAACGGTCAGTACATTCTACAGGCCCAGCCGACCGGCCAAATTCCCACAAAGGTCCTAAAACCAAACAACCAACCATATGTAATTTTTATCATTTTTCTTCTTTAGGTTTTACTTACCAATATCTTCAAATGAATGCACTCCTAAATCAACTTGGCAATTCCCGCTTCGACTTTTTGGGATTTCCCTGCAACCAATTCAGCTGGCAGGAACCAGGAGCCAATAAAACAGAAATCCTGAATGGCCTGAAATATGTTCGTCCTGGCAAAGGATACGTGCCTGCCTTTGAACTGATGACCAAAATAGATGTCAATGGAATGAAGGAGGATCCACTTTATACGTTCCTTAAGGTAAATACATCCGTTAAGAGTTCAAGAGGAGAGGTGGTGGAGGGAAGATAATAGTGGGAGGTTTGGTTTGGTTTGTTAGGATCTATGGCATATAAACCTTTGTAGGTTATTCAATATCGATAGAGAGATTTTCATGTGCACCCAGCAGCTAAACATCTAAGATTGTCTCTAATAAACAAATTGAGGGGTTGGTAAACATATATAAAGTTAGTTTCTCTGTTAGTTTGGTTTTTGTGGCATATTATCCCTTATAGGTTATTTAATGTCAAATCCATTTTTATACAAATAAATCGTTCTATTTCAAGCTATTCAGTTTAGTCAAACAGTTCTAATTCAAACAATTCTATATAAGTATCGTTTTTAGTCCACACACAGCTGAATGTCAAAACAGTTCTATTTCAGTTTAGCATAAGTAGGGTTTCAATGTCAAAAACAATTCTATTTTAAACAATTTAGTTTAGCATACAAAAACAGTTGTACTTCAAACAATTCAGTTTAGCATAAGTACGCATTTTAAATGTCAAAACAGTTTTATTTCATGCAATTCACTTTAGCATGTGTATGCAGTTTAAATGTCAAAACAGTCCTATTTCAAGCAATTCAATTTAGCATAAGTACACAGTTTAGTTTTATTTGACCCACATATAGGACCCCTCTGGTGCTACCAGAGTGAATTTGGCTGCGAGGACAATGAAGGGGTGTTCCATATTCCCCATGGTGACGTTCCAGTAATCCTAGAACTTTGGGGAAGGCGGAGTATCCACTACATTATTTGGGAGGGGTTCTTACTCCTATGAAGAAAAGCACTCTGTGTATTCTACTGCTAGAGGAAATTCTATTTTGCATTGTGGGTGAGGTGAGGGTTTGAAGATGCAGAATTTCGGACTTCGACGTGAAAGCTTCGGCGGTTCTGTTCACATGATCTAATTGTAATGTTTGACGAGTTTTGGTGAAGATTAGGGAAAATTACAAATTTAAAAATTGTTCCCTAATATATATCATTTTTTTCTTCTTTGCAATGAAAAACTTATAATATAAAAAATTAGATATTAAACACACACACACGCACACACACACACACACAAATTAGATTGAATAAAAAGTGATGCGTTGAAAACTAGTTATTAAACACACACACACACACACACACATGCAAATTACATTAAATAAAAGAGATGTTTAGAAAGGTAGTTATTACACACACACACACACACACACACACACACAGATGTGAAGAAAAAAGTGAGACGCAATAATCAATACTGGAAAACTTTAATAAATTCTTTTAGACGTGGACTTTGTTGATTTAAATATTCATTAGGTTTTTTCTATTTAGCTGTAAATGAACTAATAATAAAAACTGGTTTAAAAAAACAACTAAAATCCCACTTAAACTAAATAAAATACATGTGCGGAAAAAGTAAGAAACAATAAGTTAAAATAAGTAATTATTTATTAAAATTATAATTTCTTGTCACCTAATTGAGTCTTTATGCCCAGGATGATGTGTCTTACGAACTGGAATTGTCCTTTGATATATCAACAAATTTTTAAACTTAAAAATATAAATAGGTAAATTATCTATGTTTGATATTAGGTCTATTATCACTGAATAAATCAGCTAATTCTACTTCTTTACAGAGAACTACTTCTGGAAAAAAATAGAATTTGCAGACTTAAAGGATGTTCAACTGGTTTTTCTTTTATTTAGCAGGAAATAAACTAGCAAAAAATCATTTAGCAGTAAATAAACTAATAACAAATAAGATGCAAAACAAAACAAAAATGTATTTACTCTAAAGAAAATCCATGTTTTGAAAAAGTGAGAAACCATGTTAAAATTATTCATCAAAATTATAATTTCTTGTCATCTAATTGTGTATTTATACTCCGGGTGATGTGTCTTACGAACTGGAATTGTCCTTTGATATATCAAAAAATCTCTGATTGTAACTAAATCCAAAATGTGTCAATAGGTAAATTATTCATGCTTATAGCAATGGGAATATTATAATTAGGTTTTAGGTTTAAGTTGGTTTTACGTTGGTTATGTTGGTATTACGTTGGTTGTGTTAGTATTACGTTGGTTATGTAGGTATTAAGTTGGTTGTGTTGGTATTACGTTGCTTGTTATCTCCTAGCTAAATGTTGATGAAAATAAAGGTGGTGGAAAAGAACGAAGACGTCGTTAGGTTTTATATGAAGGTTTTAATGGCAGCATGAAGTAAAGGGTTTACGCTGGTATGCTGCAAGTCTCGTATGAAAGAAAAGAAGGTAGGAAGTTGTTATAGTGTATCATCTAATTTATTTTCAACTAGGAACCCTTGGTCTAGAAGAATAGACGCAAGGGGTCCATAAACTAGATGGCTCTCCTCATAGTGTATGATGCTGGTGCCGCTATTCGGTAAAAAGTCTGTTCCTACTGGAGATTTCTGAGGAAGAGAGTGTTTCGCGGGTTTTCTTCAATTTTTGGTGCTGCTTGGAAAGATGGTCCGGGCTGTATAGGACAAGTCATCCTGATTGGGTGAAAATATTCGGCGATCCTAACGGTCAAATTAAATTACGCGCCAAACAGAAATACAAGGTTCTTTCTGCTACATGCTTGATCATCATCATCATCATCATGTCGTGCTGGTAGCACGGATATCCCTGACCCTCTCTCGCCACTTTTCCCTATCGTACATCGCCTCAGGCAGGTTTTCTGGACAACATCCCGTATCCTCACATAGTTGCTTAATGCATGTTCGTGCTGGTCGTCCTGCTTTTGCACGGCCGTGTGTGGGGGTCCATAAGATTTCATCACTTATGAGTTCGTCCCTGCTTCTCCAGCAGTGAAGTCTAGTATCACTGAAAATGATAAATACTAAGTTACAATTAATTATTATTGATAAAAGTAATAAGTTCTTGTTACCAAAATTGGTATTTATGCTCAAGTTACTACGTCTTATGAAGTGGAATTGCTCTTTGATATAAGAACAATGTGCCTGTGGTGTAATGGTTATCGTCGTAGGAAATGGACACGGCGACTCGAGTTCAAATCCTGGACGAGAATGATTGCATTTCACATTGCACTAATGCCCTTGGGAAAGGTATGAATCCAATTATTCTCCCTCCTGCTATGGGTAGAACAGACTAAGTTCTTTAGCCTTGGTGAGGCAACTAGTCTAGGAGAAGGAAAACTCTGAATTCAAACCTGTGAAAGTCCACTTAAAAATTGACCTTGTGTCATATCCTGCCCGAGCGGAGGTGTTGGTAAATAGGATATAAGAACTATTTTTTCATACTAACTAAATTCAAAGACAATATTTTGTTTACTTTCGAACAAATACCTTTCGGAAAGATACAAACCTCCTTATCCTCCGAGGTATGGGTTAAATAGTATCACTGCTGTTCTACAAGGACGCCTTTAGCCTTAGATAATCCACTAAGGTTAATGTGCCATTAAACAAAGAAACCAAACCAAAAAAAAACCTACATCCAAACAAACCTGACCGATAAAATAAAACGCAGTTTCTTCCAGGCAGCGGTCGTGTCGATACTGCTGTATGGATGCACCACTGGGACGCTAACTAAACGGCTGGAGAAGAAGCTAGACGGCAATTACACAAGAATGTTGCGAGCAATACAGAATAAGTCCTGGCGGCAACACCCCACAAAGAACCAACTATACGGCCACCTGCCTCCCATCACGAAAACTATCCAAGTTAGACAAACCAGACATGCAGGACACTGCTGGAGAAGCAGGGACGAGCTCATAAGTGATGTACTCCTATGGACCCCCACATATGGCTGTACAAAAGCAGGACGACCAGCTCGAACATACATACAGCAGCTCTGTGAGGATACGGGATGTAGCCCTGAAGACCTGCCAGAGGCGATGAAGGAAATGGAGAAGTGGCGAGAGAGGGTCAGGGATATCCGTGTTAGCGGCACGACATGATGGTGATGATGACTATACAACGGCTTAGAACCTAAAAATGAGAACATACGTAGGAAGAACCAAAATGGCTTCTGGACGATCACATCGACGACGTCACAAATTTTGACTATCCGTCGAATTCTTGAAGGTGCACGTGCAAAAAAAAACAAAACAAAAATGGGAAAAGTGGCGAGAGAGGGTCAGGGATATCCGTGCTAGCGGCACGACATGATGATGATGATGACTCTTGGAAAAAGAGAAGAAAAGAGTGCGCACATTTAGAAGACGTTCGCTTATTTATTTATTTATTTATTTTAGTTAGCAGTAAGTAAACTAATGACAGATAAGACGTAAATCATTTTTTTATTTAATACCTGAACATTCCGGCTTTATAAGATATCTTTAAAATGCAAAATTTAATTATTTAAAGTAAAGACAGAATGGTTTTTTTTTTCGTTGCCATCTAGAAGAAACCTACCTTGTGTTACATTTGTGCTAATGCAGTGACAGATAAATGTATAAAACAAACCAAAATACGTAAAAATAACTCTCCGTGTTTATGATATTACGTAATAAAACTGGTAAAAATAGACGATTATGTTAAAACAGCTTTCGCTTACATGAGAGATTATGTTATATACAAAAATGTTAGGTCATATCATTATGATGCAGAGAAGCTGTGCAAAGATCGTTCACAAATGTTCTAGTAGCAACAGCAGCAACAGCCACAGCAGTAACAATCAAGGTAGTAGTTTTTGGTTTGGTTTGGTTTGGTTTGGTTTCATAGCACATCAACCATTGTAGGTTATTTAATGCTAAATCCATTTTTATACCTATAAACCGTTCTATTTCAAACAATTTAATTTAGCATAAGAACGCAGTTTCAATGTCAAAAACAGTTCTATTTCAATCAATTCAATTTAGCATTGGTATATTGTCTATTTCTATTTGACCCACAGATAGGACCCTATCAGGTGCAACTAGGAACCTGGGAGTGAACCTGGGAGCGATGGTAATTAAACGGGATTCCGCATTCCCCAAAGCTCCAGCATTACAGGAACCTCACCATAAGATTGTTTAGTATCACCTCCAGGATAATCGGCGGGGGAGGGGCTTACCTCTTTAGCAGAGAAGGAATCAGTGTATTCTACAGCCCCAGCCCACTGGGCAATATACTAAGTTAAATGTAAAAACTGTTTTATTCCAAACAAATGAGTTTAGCATTAGTACGCAGTTTAAATTTCAAAACAGTTCTATATAAAAAAAAAATCAGTTTAGAATAATTACGCAGTTTAAATGTCAAAACAGTTACATTTCAAGTAATTTAGTTTAGCATAAGTACACAGTTCAGTTCTATTTGACTCATAGATAGTACCCTATCAGGTACTACCACTCCGGGCCAGAGTGAACCTGGGAATGATGGTAATGAAGAGGTACTCTGCATTCCCCAAAGTTCACGCATTACTGGGACCTCACCGTTAGATTGTTTAGTGTCATATCCAGGTCACTCGTTTGGGGTGTTTTACCCCTCATCAGAGACGCATTTGGTGAATTCTACGGCCCCAGCCGACCGGGCCATACTGTAGCTCTTGTTTTAATAATACCCGAAGCAAGAATGATGGAAAAGCGGGGATAGTTCTAAAGGTTCTAAGCTTTACTATGAAAGAAGAGTTATATAGTACTTTTTTTTACTGTGGCAACACACTACCACTTATACAACGAGAAGATACAATTCAGGTTTCTGTTTCAATTTCTTTTATAGTAAGGCCCTTACACAGGTGAGAGGTGTATGACATCTCTAAAAATAGACAAATCAGTGGCCCGAGCAGTCATAAGATATCGACAAAAGAAAGCTATTAAAACCCTAGGAAATCCATAACGACATACTCGCTGAGGACTTCTTTTGCTATTCAACTGGAAAACTTCCTCTGCTGAGCAAGTTGATGCTATTTCCCGTATAGTTTTCATGGCGTACAGATAACTAAATCAAAAGGCATTAACCCTGGTTCGGTCCAACCTGTTTTAACTGAGATCTTGGGGATGAGCTAGCTGTCTGCAAGATGGGTCCCATTTTTCTGATGCTAGAGAACAAGCTGAAAAGGGTTAACATTTCTGGGACACTTCCAGACTAACCCTAACATTTTCGTTCGCAGACAAGTAACTCAAAATGAAAGCTGGATTCACCTCATCAAATTTGAATCAAATATTCAAAGCAAACGATGCAAACACTCTGGTTCTTCACCATCGAAGAAACTCAAGCAGGCAGTGTCTGTTGGCAAGGGATGCCTTGTTTTTTTATCCTGAAGACGTAATTATGATAGACTGCCAAGAAAAGGGGAAAACTATAATTGTACTGTATATCAGATTTAAAACAAAAGAAGATACAAACTCGAATCGCAGAGAGAAAATGAGGATTCGTCAAGAATAACGCATCCGTTTACACTGAAGCTTTGAATAGGTACTTTATCCTTCAAACTCAATAGACCGAGCCCCATCTGATTTCTTGTTTACAAAACTTAAATCTCACCTGCATAGTCACTATTTGTGAAACATGATGAAGTCATATGTGCTGTGGGGGGACATTTTGGAGGACTAAGATATCAACTTTTCAGCGATTGTTTACGTTTCCTGAACACATTTGACTCACTTCAAGACTAACCTACAAGCTTCCACCAAAAACTATAAACTCAAAACAAAACATGGGTTTACCCCATCGAATCTAACTCAAAGATTCAATAGAAACGATGCAAATGATCTGGTTCTTCACCGTTGAAGAGGTTCAAGTAGGCAGTATCCGTTGGCTAGGGATGGCGTCTATTTTTTTTTTTTTATTCAAAAGACATAATTATGATAAACTATCTGGAAAAGGGAAAAATGATTAATGCACGGTATTATACACAGGAATTAAGACAACTAAAAAAATCAATTAACTTGAAACGCAGTGAGAAGCTGATGGTAGGTGTGGGCTAGCTTAAAGAAAGTTATAGTTGCAGAAGCAGCCAACTGTGGCTTTGAATTGCTCCCACTTTCCCCCTTACTCACCAGAATTAACTCCATCTGACTTCTTCATGTTTCCTATACTCAACTCCCACCAGCGTGGTCGCCAGCATTTTGAACTTCTTGGAAAGACCTTCATAGCATACTGAGAGGGAGTTCATTTAGATTTTTATTTAGTCATGAATCCTTTTTTTATTATATTTCTGAAGATTTACGTTGTCAACCACACGGGATTCAGTTTGATTAACCTACATGCTGTTCCTGCATCAAAACAAAATCTGGAGAACTTCATCTACGAGAGCAAATAAAACCCAATTGCAACAGCCAGTCACAGCTATAGCAACATGAGAAAAAAACCGAAACAACCAAAACAATAAAAATCAAATTCAGAAGCGGGAATAAAATCAACTCTATGGATACTTCAAGCGACAAACTGCCGAGATTGCACTAAAGAAGACGTAGATATGGCAAAGAATACCCGAAGCAAGAATAATGGAAGCGCGAGGATAGATCTGTAAGAGAGAAATTGAATCCCTTTAAATAGCAGAAAATCATTCAATAAGGACCAATTATATTCAAGCGAAAATTGAAAATACGCTACAGAATAGTAAGTTTAGTCTATGTAAAGTAAGAGATGAGATAGTTAATCCCATAAGCGAATTCAACAAGCTTGCTTATAAGAAGTACAAGACTAGGCACGACTGGTTGGGAACGGTGATCCTCTGGGAATTGTGCAATAGATTAAAATTTGACCATACAAACAAATGGTATATGTACGAACCAGAAATCTTCCTAGAAAATGAGACACACATAATACTCTGGGGCTTTAAGATACTAACGCACCAACTAATCTCGAACAGAAAGCCAGACGTTAATTAATAAGCAAAAGAAAGAACTTAGCACTGTGTGAATTTCTCTGTTCTGACAGACCACAAAGTGAAAATAGCCACACTGAAGAGTTGTGATGCAACGAAACAGTCTGTGTGTGGATGACTATATATAAGGAAGGAAGAAGATATTTACAAAATTTAAGTTTGATTATAACTCATTATTAATCGGAACAACAACAGCACAAGTAATAATAATGAAGAAGAAGAAGAAGAAGAAGAAGAAGAAGAAGAAGAAGAAGAAGAAGAAGAAGAAGAAGAAGAAGAAGTTAAATACTTTGCCAGAAAACTAAGAAAAAAACAATAAAAAAAAAACTAGAACATTAAGCTGACGGTGATATCAATTGTAATTGGTGCACTTGTAACAATCCTCAAAGACTTGATAAAGGGACCTGAAAATAAGAGGGGACGATTTGAGACTATGCCAAATAAAGCCTTACTATAATCGACCAGAATACTGAGAAGAGTCCTGGAGACTTGAGAAGACTTACTGTCACTCAGACTTCAGTGGAAACCCATCGGCTAACGCTAGTGAAGAAAATTCACTGTGTTGTGAAATAATAATAATAATAATAATAATAATAATAATAATAAAGAAAATCTTCAAAATTGTCGACATTGGTGTCCCGGCTGACCACAGAATAAGACTGAAAGAATGTGAAAAGAGAGATAAGTACCTCGACCTTGCTAGTGAATGGAAAAAAACTATGAAATATGAAGGTGACAATTATATCAATTGTGATTGGTGCTTTTGGCACGGTAACTAAAGGATTTTAAAGGGCCTGGAAGATTTTGAAGTTGGCGGCCGAGTGGAGAATATCCAAACAACAGCATTATTGAAAGCGGCCAGAATACTGAGAAGAGTCCTGGAGACTTGAAGAGACTTGCTGTTACTCAATTTCAAGTGAAGAACATCTGCTTATGCTGATGCGAAAAACTCTAATGAATAATAATAATAATAATTGTTGTGGGTCAACATCAACAACTAAAAATAATAATGCACTACTCAAAATTCATTTAAGAAAATGAAATGCATGAACTCCCCTGGGATTTTGAGATACAAACGATCGCCTAATCTGACCAGATGCCCGTAGAAAATAGACACGGCGATACGAGTTCAAATCTTGGATCAGGCTAATTGCATTTCACATAACACTAATACCATTGGGAAAAGTATGAATCCAATTATTCTCCCTCCAGCTATGGGTAAATAGTAGGGCAGACTAGGTTCTTCAGCCTTGGTGCAGCAACTAGTCTAGGAGAAGGAAAACTCTAAATTCAAACCTGTTAAACTCCGCTTAAAAATTGACCTTGTGTCATATCCTGCCCGAGCAGAAGGGTTGGTAAATATGGATCGCCTAATCTGACCAGACCTAATAATGGTCGACCAAAAAAGAGAACTGAAAAATTGAAGGTAAGCGAAAAGAAAGATAAGTACTAAGACCTTTCTAGAGAGTTGAAAAAAACTGTGAAACGTGTAAGTGACAGTGATATCAATTGTAATTGCTGCTCTTAGAACAGTCACCAAAGGATTGGTACAAGAAGTGGATTAGCTCGGAAATAAGAAGACGAGAGGAGACCATCCAAACTACAGCATTATGAAGATTGGCCTGAATACTGAGAAGAGTCCTGGAGATGAGAGGAGACTTGCAGTCACTCAAGCTATGGCAAAAGTCCATCAGCTAACGCTGGTGTGAAAAACACGCAAATAACAAATAATTGTAGAATTTGTCCTTGGAACGGTCCACAAGGGCCAAGCCAAAAGACTGAGGAAATCGGAATTTAACGGAAGAATCAAGACTTCCCAGACCACAGCTCTAAAATCAGCCATAATACTTAGAAAAGTCCTATAGAGACTTGGTTTTACTCACTCTCCAGTGAAAAGCCACAAAGTAAAACTAGAAATTTTTGCATTGAATAAAATAATCATTCGACTTTTGCATATATTACCGGGCTATTTTTGCGATATGCAGTTTCTGCAACTTTATTATAACGAGTTGCACTATATAAAAATCAGTTTAGTTTGAGTGAAAAAGAAAAATTACGATGAATTTAATGGTCTATATTATTTTTTTTTAATCTCTGGCAAAGCCAGTATATTTTTTGTTTCTCTTGTCACATTATAGATTTTTATATTGCAGAAATCTTGTCGGTTACCGAGAGACGGCGGATACAATAAACAACGGCTCGCCTGGGACACCATAAAGGCAGACGACATCTCCTGGAACTTTGAAAAGTTTTTGATCAACACAGACGGGAGACCTGTGGCCCGATTCCTGCCCAGTATTACGCCTGAATACATCATCAATCTCATCTTACCTCTGATAAATTCCAATTCCACATCGGAGTCTTCTTTGCCGAACCTTTTGCGTAGAAAGTGTCAAAGTAAGTAGAATATTTACGAGGATCCATATTTACCCAACCCCTCCGCTCAGGCAGGATATGACACAAGGTAAGTTTTTAAGCGGAGTTTAACTGGTTTGAATTCAGGGTTTTCCTTCTCCTAGACTAGTTGCCGCACCAAGGCTGAAGAACTCAGTCTGCCCTACTATATACCCATAGATGGAGGGAGAATAATTGGATTCATACCTTTCCCAAGGGTATTAGTGCTATGTGAAATGCAATCAGTCTCGTCCAGGATCTGAACTCGTGTCGTCGTCTCCATTTCCTACGACGATAACCATTACACGAATATTTACTAGGATCGCTCAAAAAGTTCTAAAAAAGTTTTAAAAGTTTGACTATTGGTTTAAAGTGATTTTTCAGGTTGAATCATTTTTTCTGTCCCTATAAACAAGGAACACCTGAGGAAGACCGGAGGATACAACGGCCGAAACGTTTTGTTGCAACTAAAAACAATAAAGATGAGGACAACAGTCCGAAAAATCCTTCACAAAATATTGTACATCAAGCCTCATCCCAAGAATTCAGATAGATAGTACCACTACTGTCCTTCTACGAGGAGGAATTTGGCATTAAATAACCCATAAAAGTTAATATGCCAATTTCTTTTTGTCTCAGTAGATCATTTAGTTTAATTTCATCATTAAAAACTGTGAGGCTACATTGGGAATTAAACAGAAACAATATAATAAAAAACTAAAATGATATTTTCGGAGGGCCAAATAATATCGAAAAGGCTATGTGTATTGCAAACTCTTTTTCTTTTTATCAAATTAGCTGCAGAATATTCTACATGCAATGCAAGTGAACTAAAGCAAGTGGCAATTGTAGCTCATTCTTGCTAATACTTCACCATTTTTTCATTTATAATCATTTACGTTTATGGCTTGGATAGGTGAATACTGCAAACTTGTTGTTGAAACGTTTTCTTTTAAGAATGTGTAATTGTTATACAGAGATAATTTCAAGCTCATTTAATGTTACGTCGTAATGATGCTGTTACGGATAGAATATACTACCCATTTCAGTATAAAATTTCTATCCGGAACAGTATCAATCTAACGCAAGATGAAATGCACACGAAAAGGTCTCTGTTTCCTTGCGTTTTTTATTGTAATGGTATATCAACCTTTATAAGATATTTAATGTCAAAGCCATCCTTGCAGAAAGACAGTAGTAGTATAATTGACCCCCATAGGGGTGCTTCGGGTAGTGTAATGGTTAGCAAGCTAGACTAACAAACCTACACGAGAGAGTTCGAGTCTCATTGGGTGCCCCATTCAAATGGCCTTGTGCCAAATCCAATAAAAAATACTCAAAAAACTACTTCTCTTGACCACATAGTTGGGCTATAATTTTGGCTAGTTTTCTTTTTTTAATGGCATCTCAACCTTCAAGAGATATTTAATACCAAAGCCATCACTATAGAAGGACAGTGATTCTATTCAAATCATAGCTGGGGGATAAGTTTTGGTTAGCTTTCTTTGTTTAATGGCATGTCAACCTTCATGGGTTATTTAAAGCCAGAGTCATACTTGTGCCTCGAGGATGACTTAAATAGTACCACGACAGTCCTTCTGACCGCAGCGGTACTATTTATGATAAAGGTGGGGGAATTAAGGGGTTCACATCTTTTTCAAAGGTATTAGACCGAAAGTGAACGCAATAGTACAACTAAAGTTCGAACTCACTTACTACAGAGTCGCAATATAGCACGTTAGCCACATTGCAACGAGGACTCGGCCTCAAGCATTCTGTGTAGCAATTACAGATTCACTAGTCTTAAAAATACGTTTCAACAGCAAACCTACAGTGTGTCCCGGTCCAAACCATGAATGTAACTGATCGTATCAGACCAAAAAAAAAAAAAAAAAAAAAAAAAAATCAAAAATATTTAAAGACATTATCTAGATGAAGCTACCATTGCCTTTTGCCTAAGTTCACGTGCATCGCACAGTTGACAGTTTAAAATGTGAGAGCTATTTCTTTTGGTCTCTGTATTATTGGAGAGAATAATCTTCCTTTTTGAAATGAGAAATGAATACTATAGTTATTTGAAAAGCTTTGCTTAGTTGTGGCACGAGGCCAGATGTATATGGTATGGTTTGGTTTGGTTTGGTCTGTTTCGGTTTTATGGCATATCAACCTTTGCAGGTTATTTAACGCCAAATCTGTTTTTATACGAATGATCAGTTCTATTTCAAACAATTCAGTTTAGCATATGTACGCAGTATAAATATCAAAACAGTTCTCTTTCAAATAATTCCGTTTAGCATAATTACGCATTTTAGTTCTATTTGATCCATATATAGGACCCTTATCAGGTGCTACCACTCCAGGCCATAGTTGACTTGGGAGCAATGGCAATGAAGGAGTGCCCCGCATTTCCCAAAGCTCCAGCATTACTCGAACCTCACCGTGAGATTGTTTAGCGTCATATCTAGGACACTCGCTGAGGAATCTTACTCCTCTGCAGAGATGCAGTTGGTAGATTCTACACCCCCAGCCGACTGGGCAACAGAAATATAGGGTTTTATTGAAAGTGAAATGAGTAATATATATATACGAGGTGATGTTTTATTACATTTGCCCAATGAAAACTTCAAAATTGTTATCATTCCAAAAGGAAGGAATTTAAAAGTTTTTTTCTCGTTTAAATCGTACGATACAGTCAATGTCCTTGACACCACTGTATTAATGGCGACATTTTTTCTTTTAAGGCTAGAGAGATGCAGTAAAGTTCGCATTGACTGTTAAGATTGTTATTTACGTTAGGCCAAAAAATATGTAATTCAACCGTCTCTGAAGTAAACATATTTTGTTATATATATATATATATATATATATATATATATATATATATATATATTGTAGTAGATATTTTTTCTGACTCTAGGAAGCTTTTCCGTAAACAGTGCTACGTTTTTTTTTTCAAGAATCGATATGACCAAAACATGAGGTTGTCATACACAGAATGTTTTATTTGATAATTGAACAGTAATATTTTTCATGATACATTCAGTGAGATGTTCCAAAAGTAAAGCCTCCTCTTTGTTTCCATGGAAACTACAACAGGTACTGGTGGTAGGGAGTGGTTAGCGTAACTATTGTTATCGTAAGAAATGAAATGAAATTATGGTTTGTTTTGTTTAATGGCTTAATAATCTTTTTGGGTTATGTAATGCCAAAGCCATCATTGTAGAAGAGCATTTGTGGTATTATTTAACCCATAACTGAAAGGGATAGGGGGGTTCATTCCTTTCCCAAGAGTATTAGCTTGAAAGTGAACGTAAAAGTGTGACTGGAGTTCGAACTCGCTTACTATGACGTTGTAGTTCAGCACTTTAGCCACTGCACCACAGAGAATCCCCTGATTGAATTATGAGTAAAGTAGATATGTTCTGGAGCTGAAAGCATTGCTATTAGAACCAGGTATATGGTATTTACAGTAATTGTGTTGACATATTTTTGTAATGTATTTAAATCAGAACCATCATTTTTTTGATTTATGAATAGTAAAATAACAACTACAAAAAAAGAAACTACGACAACAACCACCCCCAAAAAGAAAAACAAAAAGCAAAACAAAACTAATCTCTGCATTAAATTACCCAGTAAGAGTTAACATGCCTGAAACTGACGAACTACCTGTATAATTACTCAAAAATTATTGGTACTAACTGTATAATTGCCGGAAAAGTTTCTGTAGTAACTGTATAATTGTTTGAAAAATTATTAGTATTAACTGTATAATTGCTCGAAATCGATCATATGGAAATAAGACCTGACCGATAAAAATGAAACGCAGTTTCTTCCAGGCAGCGGTCGTATCGATACTGCTATATGGATGCACTACTTGGACGCTAACTAAACGGCTGGAGAAGAAGCTAGATGGCAATTACACAAGAATGTTGCGAGCAATATTGAACAAGTCCTGGCGGTAACACCCCACAAAGCACCAACTATACGGCCACCTGCCCCCCATCACGAAAACTATCCAAGCTAGACGAACCAGACATGCAGGACACTGCTGGAGAAGCAGGGACGAGCTCATAAGTGATGTACACCTATGGACCCCACATATGGCCGGAAAAAAACAGGATGACCAGTTCAAACACACATTCAGCAGCTATGTGAGGATACGGGATGTGGCCCTGAAGACCAGCCAGAGGCAATGAACGATAGGGACAAGTGGCGAGAGCGGGTCAGGGATATCTGTGCTAGCGGCACGACATGATGATGATGATGTATGATTGCTGGAAAATAATCTCTAGTAAATGTATAATTGCTTGAAAGTTATTATTATTAACTGCATAATTACTCAAATATTATTTGTGATAACAATATAATAGCTCGAAAATTATAAGTACTTACCGTATAATTGCCGAAAAACTATCCGTAGTAACTGTATAATTACTCGCAATTTTTAGTACTAACAGTGTAGTTGCCGGACAATTATGTATGATTGCACGAAAACTATCTTGACTAGATGTATAAAAACTTGAAAATTATTAGTGCTAACCGTATAATTACCGGAAAACTATCTGTAGTAACTGTATAATAACTCGAAAATTATTAGTACTATATTGGGTACTATTTACCTCATCTCATCTTACCTCTGATAAATTCCAATTCCACATCGGAGTCTTCTTTGCCGAACCTTTTGCGTAGAAAGTGTCAAAGTAAGTAGAATATTTACGAGGATCCATATTTACCCAACCCCTCCGCTCGGGCAGGATATGACACAAGGTCAATTTTTAAGCGGAGTTTAACAGGTTTGAATTTAGAGTTTTCCTTCTCCTAGACTAGTTGCCTCACCAAGGCTGAAGAACCTAGTCAGCCCTACTATTTACCCATAGCTGGAGGGAGAATAATTGGATTCATACCTTTCCCAAGGGTATTAGTGCTATGTGAAATGCAATCAGTCTCGTCCAGGATTTGAACTCGTATCGCCGTGTTCATTTCCTACGGCGATAACGACTACACCACGGGCACCTTAGTACTATATTGGGTAACGGTTATTATCTTTTGAAATGGAATTGCTGATCCGGATTCAAATCCAGAATGAATATATTTGTGTTTCGCTTTGCACGAATTCTCTTAAGTAAAGCATGTATCTATCAGTTATTTTTCCATTATGAGTAAATAGCTACGAAGACTGGACTCTTTAGCCTTGGTATGACAACCAATCTAGGAAAAGGAAAACTCTGAACACCACTTAAAAATTGACCTTGTGTCACCTCCTGCCCGTAGCTATGAGATTGGCTGAATGCATATAACAGATACTGGTGCTAAATAACATGGTTGGATAGAGCAAGTTTTCAGCTAAAAAAAACCCCAGTTATTCTGTAAGATCCCCGATTTTGGTTTTGCATGTTACGATCATAAAAGGATCGATCAGAAAGCAATGTTTCCTATTTTCTTACGTTACCTCAAAAGGTCAATTGCAAGTGGTTTGGTAGTAGAGGCTAAAACTTCATATCAATCACCCAAATAATTTTCAAATTGTCCAGATCAACTTAAGGTAAATTTGCAATACGACGTTTATAGAAATCTGGAATTTTCAACTCATTTGTTTCTGAATATTCTGCCACTTAAGTGATATTCTAGTCTTTGAAACAAATGAAAATTTGTAAGTGCTAAATCTGGTGAATTAAGAGGATGTTGAAGAACCTGCCATTCTAACGATGGTAGTTTTTCATGGGTTTGTTTGGCTCCAGTCGTTGAAATTGAACTCTGTTTTTATCTGCTTTCTTGTAAAATAGATTTACTTTCCGAACACGCAAATATATAAATATATCTGAAATCTGAACATTTTTATGGGTTCTCTCTCTTTCTCTCTCTCTCTCTCTCTCTGTTCTTTCTTTCTCTTTCTCTCTCTCTCTATATATATATATGACATTCAATCAATCAGAATAGAAAACTAACAAACCTGTAGCTATTTATCGATTTATCTATGAAAAAAATTCTTTTTTTTGTTGACCCAAAGAGAGAAAAGTAAATATACCAAAACTAATATGTCCAGAAAGAGATTTATATCTATTTAAAAAAATATTTATTTAGTTGTTACGTACGTTTCTAACATGTTGTTTGCTTTATTCAGAGAACTTTTAAAATTTTTCAAGTGTGGTATTAAGTTTATATACATATCACTATTTCGATAGGTTGGTTGTTTCCTTTAATTTCGTGAAAGATTCATTATAGGGGTTGGTTCTTTCTTTCTTTTTCTTCTATTTCTTTTTCTTCTATTTCTTTTTCCTCACTTTCTCTTTCTCTGAGTGTATTTCCTGTTCTCCTTTGTGAGTACCTTTTTATTTATTTCCCCAATTAGTCTTTGATATTTGATATGTTATAAAGCTTCTTTTGTTGTTTTACTCTTGATTGTTGTGAGTGTATGTATATGTATGTGTGTCTCTGTGTTTGTAGAGTTGATATGCAATAGAGTTTATTTGTTTTTTTTTGTTAGTATGGTTTAGAATTCAACTGACAATTACTTTTTTACAGCCTTATCTGAGTGTTTGAACGTGTGTGCATTTGTTTCTTTACCTGCATGTGTATAGTTTATACTATATTCAGTGTAGGCTTGAATTTTTCTATAAAGCTTTTTTCTTTGGAATAAAATTTAACTGGTAACTACTTTTTACCATTCTCTCTCTCTCTCTCTCTCTCTCTCACACACACACACACACACACACACACACACACACACACACACACACACACACACACACACAGACTCACTCACTCTCTCTCTCTCTCACTCTATACATAAATATATATATACATATGGAAGTAAATAATGGAGTAAAATCCGACAATATGGAGAAAAATTCATGTAGTTCTATTTGATCAATAGATAGGACCCTTATCAGGTGTTACCACTCCGGACAAGAGTTGACTTGGGAGCGATGGCAATGAAGGGTGCTCCGCATTTCCCAAAGCTCCAGCATTACTGGAACCTCACCATGAGATTGTTTAGAGTCATATCCAGGATACTCGTTTAGGGATCTTACACTTCTGCCGAGATGATGTCAGCGGGTTAAATAAATATTTTTTTAAAGATTAAATTCATAACCAGTTAATACAAAAGCAGAAGGAAAGATTTATAGAGAAACAAAGTTAACACTCTTGCGTTCTAATGCACCATCATCAGGAAAAAGGTGAAGGTATTGCCATCTTAGACACCGTAGATTACCAAATTATTACTATTTTCACATCAATAACCCAAATAATTTTCTAATTGTTCAGATCAAGTTAAGATAAAACTTAAAATATCACCTGAGAGCCGTTAGAATCTGCTCCTTCAAATTTATAAACAAAGAATTTATATCCCGAATCTTTCATTCACCGTGCCAAATCAAAAGGTATACATATACACAAACATACATCCAACAATATAAATAAAATGTATCCTCAAACAGAAAATAATTAACGACCAAAAATCCAACACGCTTACCTCCCTTAAAAACATCAATAAAAACATAGAAATCTTTAACAAATCCAATAAAAATAATTTCAAACGAAGACAAACTATGGTCCAAATTAATAAATTACCACCCAACTATACCTACAACTTACGGACTCCCTAAAACACACAAAAACAAGATCCCCCTACGCCCAATAATCTCTGGTATTTACACCGACCCCCCCATAAAATTACAAAACGCATAACCAAAATATTAACACCTCTATTAGGCACAATTAACCCTTCACACTTAAAGACTTTGGTGACCCCCTCAACAAAACAAGAATCATAAACATGGAAAACAAACTCCTGGTTGGTCTAGACATTCAATCCTTATATACAACCTTACCCGGTAAAAATGTATCCTCCAACTGAAAATCCACCAAGAAAAAACTAAAAAAAAATCCCCCCATTATCTGTCTTTAAATTCATTAAATCAATTGAATTATGTACCAACCATTGCTGTTTCAAATTGTTATGACCCTGGAAGGGGTCACCAAGAGAACATAACACCACGGTTATAGTATAGATATATATTTACAAGAACAAATGATTGTTACAAGAATACAGGACGGTAAGCTAGTTGGCATAACTGCGCGGAGGCGAGGTTAGTTTCCGGATCTAGACTGACTTCGTATTGCTGCGTCTTCCGGTATTATGGAGAGTGGTTGAGTCCATTATTAGATGATTCTGCCACAACACAAATATAATAATACTTACTACTAACAAAAATTTGGCCATCCCATGGGATCTCCTTTAAGTGGCGTTCTAGCTTGCGTTGATCTCGAATTTTTCGAGTCCTAACCTTTCAAACACATCCTACCTAATGATATCCACTACTTCTGACACATCGACGACATTTTAATCATTTATCCAAAAAAAACATTATATTCCTTCCATCGCGCACAAACACAACCAAGTTGAACAAAGCATTAATTTCACATATGAACTTGAGAAAAATAATTCCTTACCTATCCTGGGCAACTAATTAATAAACAACAACAATAGTTTAGAATTTGCCACAAGATAAAAACAAAAATGACTACATATGCTTTTTATTCTAACCACAGCGATAAAACAAAAAGTGGCATTCTCATAGGCATTTACCTGAGGGCCCTTAGAATCTGCTCCGTCAAATTTATAAACAAAGAATTTGAACACACCAGAAACTCTTTTTCCAAATTACTATATCCCGAATCTCTCATTCACCGTGCCAAATCAAAAAGCATACATATCCACAAACATACATCCAACAATATAGATAAAAATAAAGCTAGATCAAATACCAACCCTATTCAAAGACACATGATATTACTCCAAAATCCTGCAATCAAACTCATTGGAAAAGACTGAAACCACTACCCGCACAACTAATATAAAAATAACACCCCAAAAACATATTCCCCATCCAACGCAGGTGTTTACAAAACAAATTTGCAATACATTTTACATGTGAAAAACGAATAGAAATTTTAACAAAAGAATCTATGAACATAAAAAAAAAAGACTTTGAAACTGGTAACACAACAAACTCTTTAGTTTCTCATGATATTTTTACTTACTACACTTTCGATTTTTCAAATTCTGCCATATTTGATTTCATTCATGAGAAAAATAAACGAAAAATAATTGAAGCATGTTCCATTGTATACCACAACACAATAGCACAACGACAAGGTTTTTATTTCAAAATATCCTCATCTGTAGGAAAAATAATACTAAAAGAATTCAAAACTCATTTTAAAGATTAAGTCCTCTTTCTCGAAACATTTCAAGCAATGAAACGTCACAAATTTGTTTATCAAACCACAAAGTGCCTTTTACTAAACAAAAAAAAAAAAAAAATTCTATCGCATGAGAGACGCAATTTGAACATAACAACCAGTATTATTCAATTTTTTTCACATAGCAACTTCTTCAAGCCCTGATGTTGTATAATGACCTTCGACCCGGCCAAACATGTCATTCCAAAGTGATGCACCGAAAGGAAGTGACACATTCCGATGGCAGTTATGAGAAAAAAATCGCGTTGGCGGGCTTGGCTGACAAAATGGGACAAGGTAAAATCCCATGGTACACTCATAGACTGATGCACCGGAAGAGAGTGACCTCTGAACTGCGTGACAGTTATTTCCACTTGATGATGATCAAACATGCCAGTCCAAAGACGCTGAAAGTGGCATATTCCGGCCTGGCTAGCCATGAGAATAGATATTGAGTGGGCGATTGAACTATTATATAACTCGGTGATGACAGGAAGTCAGTGAGTTGGAGATAAGATGAGTTAGAGACAAGATGTGGTAGAGAAAACCAGCAGAAAGCTGAGCCCCGGGCCTCCAGTTGAGCATCAGGAGAACGAGAAAGACACAACGCTGATGACCATAAGAGTAGGGGTCAATATGTTGCAGTTCTGTTCGGTCTCCAACTCCCTCTCACACACGCAACCTTTCAAATAAAGTGAGAGGTATATTTTTTTAAAGAAGTCTTCGCTCGTCTTTATTATTGCGTCAGTATGTATTCTGCATGTATATGTGTATAGTTGAAGCATATGACTATACAGCACTGATGAAATTTCCCACTTGAATCAAAATTTATCTATCATAATTTTTTCTCACATTAAAATAATTTTGATAAAATATTTTGCATTAAAAAAAAAAAAGTCGAAACGCGTTGGCAAATAAACAAACCATCAAACGTATATCTTTCTTCCGTTTTACCTTTTCTACATACATTCTGTAATATTCAACTCATTTCTTCTCTCTCTTTCTCCCTCTCTGTCTCTGTCTGTCTGTCTGTCTCTCTCTCCCTCACAAACAAACACACACACACACACATATATATACCGTGCCAAAATACTGACTCAACAATGATTGACCATCCGTAGAACCAAGCAAGCAACCAATATACACACATACATTCATACACACATGACGATTGGTATATGGTTAGAGTGTTCACCAATAGTCCGGGAGACCTGGATTCAAACCCAGTTATGGCGGAATCGTAGTAAGCGAGTTCGAACTCCAGTCGCACTATTACGTTCACTTTCGGGCAAATACTCTTGAGAAAGGTATGAACCCCCTTATCCTCCTTGATATTGGTTAAATAGTACCACTTTTATTGTTCTAGAAGGATGGCTTTGGCATTAAATAACCTACAACAGTTGATATGCCATTAAAAAAGAAACCAAACCTAACCAAACTAAACCCAGTCATGATTCCAGTTATTATCTTTCCAGCTATAGGTAAATAGTCGGGTAGACTCTGCTCTTTAACCTTCATTTGGCAACGAATTAAGGAGAAGGAAAACTGAATTCAAATCTATTAAACTCCGTTTAAAATGACCTTGTGTCCCACCCTGCTCGTATGGAAGGTAGGTAAATACACACACACACACACACACACACATATATATATATAATCAATTTACAACTTAAAATTAACTGATTGGCAAGATCGTTAGAGTGTTCGTCAATGGTCCGGGAGACCTGGGTTCAATCCCTGTTCTAGTCATACCAAAGACTCAAAAACGGTACTTGATGCCTCCTTGCTTAACACTCACATTATAAGGTACAGATCAAGAGTAAAGGGGAGCAATCCAGGGAAAGGAGTAGCGTCCTCACCTACAACTTGGTGTAGTAGCTATCGAAAAGGGAGCCTTTCGGTCACCCACGACTACAGTCGCCAACTTTACTTACGTATATGTGTATATATATATATATATATATATATATACGAGGGTAATTGAAAAAGTTTCCTGACTTTTTTCGTATGGGCACTTTTATTGATAATACACACATGAAACTCTACTCCCCTTCGGAGTAATCTCCTCTAGCTGCAATGCACTTGTACCGTTCCAACAACTTCTGGAAGGCTGGCCTCTTCCGACGGAATCTCTTCCTAAACTCCCTTAAAACCTCAAGATAGTATTCTTTGTTGACTGTCTGTCCAGTGGGAACCTAGTGCATGTAGATCATGCCGGTGCTGTCAAAAAAAAGTTTATGGGTGGATTTGGTCTGTCTGGCCTTCTTGAGTCTTGGTGAGCCAGCATGCTTCCACTGGGAACTGTCTTTTGGTCTCGGGGTCATAGCAGTTGATCCAGCTTTCATCGCAGGTCACTAGAGCATCAAGAACTGTGGGATCTGAATTGATCAGCTCGACCATCTCCCTGCTGTCATGACAACGTCTTTCTTTCTGATCTTCTCTGAGCACCCTTGGTACAAACTTTGCGCAAATCTTCCGCCTCTTCAGTTCGTCGCAAATAATTGTGTGTAGAGTTCCCACACCGACCTCAAACTGTGCGCTTATTGTCTCTATGGACAGACACGACGGTTCTTATCCATGAAATTCTTTGTTTGGCCAATCAACTCTGGTGTTCTGTCTTACTTACTCCTCCCAGGCCTCTAATCATCCCTCGCAGACTCCCTGCTTTCCTTGAATCTCTTATGCCACTCAAAATCTGATGCTTGATTCATGCAAGATGCTCCAAAAGCAGTCTGAAGCATTCCATACGTTTCTGTGGCATTTTTACCAAGTTTAAAACACAATTTTATTGCATATCGTTCTTCTAAAGTGTCCTCATGTCCAGATTGCATTTTGAAAATTCAATAGCTGTGTTAATCAGGCGTTAGTAGGGTGTATTCCAATTGCTGCTGTAGCTGTTCATTTGAACCTGAAATCATAAAAATTGGAGAGTCATCGCATAAGATGTATAGCAATAACAGTGACTTTTTAAGAGTCTACGACAATTTTAAATTCCTGTACATAAAAAGTCTGGAAACTTATTGAAGGTACCTTGTATATAAACACATACACACACACACACACACACACACATATATATATATAGAGAGAGAAATTTGCCAACAAAAGAAAGCTTTGTTACTTGATATCTTTTTACTTTCTTACTTTTTGAATGCTAATTTTTTTATACTTTGAGGCGACCTTTGAATCAATAAAATGCAATTGACCCCAAACTCTCTCATCAGAATCTTTTCTCATAATCCGGTCAGAAAAACCTGGATAGATTACTTCTGACTCTCTAGGTATTCATTTATATATATATATATATATTGTCATTTACCAAACTTATCATAGTTTGGCACACGGTCAGGGATATGTGACTCTAAATCATTAACAATGGGGTGCTAGCAGAGACCGCTGACAATGAAATCACGTGAGATGGTTTATTTTATATATAAATTGGTAAAGAATCGCAGACAAACCTGTTTGTTTTATTGTGAATAACGACGTGATAGAGAAGAGGTTTTTTTCTTTCAGAAGAAAGGTGATATGAATTAAGTTGCTATTTTTAACGTAATTGTTTTAAGGAATTAATTTTCTTAATACTGTTTTCATTTGCTCAAGGCAAAATTGCAATGCTAAGAGATTTTTACGTTGATAAATTAATTTCAAATTAGTTTAGTTCACACACATAGTTGGAATTTATCTATCTATGTCTAATAATCCGTGTGTGTGTATGTGTGTGTGCTCAACGCGTCGACTTCAAATCTTGGATGCTTTTTGCTCTTCATTTCATGGTAATGCCCTTGGGAAAGGCATGATTACATCTGTTCTCCGCCCCCCTCTTCAGCCAAAGCTAGAGAATAATTGGACAAGATGGGTGCTCTATCTTGGGCAACAAATAGAGAAAAAGGAAAAACTTGGAATTCCAAATCCGAGGAGTGTTATTTAGGAAAATCTCTGCCACAGTTTTTTTTGTTATCTAAAATGTGAGACTGGTTCTTCATTTGTCTTCACCAATATAAACAAATCACACACACACACACACACACACACACACACATATATATATATATATATATATATATATATATATATATATATATATAGTAGTATTCGGTCCAGTTAAACCAGAGTTGGGAGTAATTCCTTCAGGACAAGAAAATCATTCTGGAGCTGAACATTTAAATTTTCCTGGTGGAGAGCTCAATGTAATTTTTTACAAACTGAAAAAAACGGTGGAAATAAATTTATAACCCCACGTGTCTATTCTGTTTTAGTTATCCATTGGATCTGAAGAAGTCCTGTTATATTTTTCTTTTGGTTCACACCAGAAACTGAAAAACAGGATGGAAATAAATTTATAATCCTAAAATAACCGGTTTTTGTTTATTTCTTTAAAGATATTTATATATATATGTGTGTGTGTGTGTGTGTGTGTGTGTGTGTGTGTGTATTGAATAAGCCCTAGAGGAAACAACTCACAAAACAGCAGCTGAACGGACACCTACCACCCCTCACGAAAACTATCGAAGTTAGAAGAACATTGCTGGAGAAGTAGGGACGAACTCATAAGTGATATACTCCAGCGGACCCCTTCATATGGATGAGCAAAGGCTGGACGACCAGTTAGAACCTATCTATAACAGCTTATACAGGTTATAGCCTGGAAGACTTCCCGGGAGCTATTGACGATAGAGAGAGGGTCAAGGAGATCTATGCTGACAGTGCGACATGATATATATATATATATATATATATATATATATATATATATATATATATATATATATATATTCTTCCAATTATATGAATTTGCTCTGTATGAAATTTAAAGGTTTATTAATTAATTATCATACATTGAGCACTCCTGGAGATTTATAAGAATCCTTTTATATATTCTCAAATTGAATCGTTCCCAGATCATGTTCTTTGGATTGATATATATATATATATATATATATATATATATATATATATATATATATATCAATTAAAATAGTCATTATATCAACTACCTTACCGAATCAATAAATGCTAGTTTAATATCTTTTTTTTTAATGTAATAAAAAATCCACCATTGCCCAGTCGGTTGGGGCTGTAGAATACACCGATTGCATCTATGCAGAAGGATTACATCCCCACCCAACGAATGTCCAAGATATGACACTAAAAAATCTGATAATGAGGTTCCAGTAATACTGGAGCTTTGGGAAATGAGGAGTACGCCTTCATTGCCATCACTCCCAGGTCCAGTCAGGGCCGGAGTGGTAGCACCTGATAGGGTCCTATCTATGTGTCAAATAGAACTAAACTGCATACTTATGCTGAACTGAATTACTTTAAATAGAACTGTTTTGACATTTAAACTGCATACTTAGGCTAAACTGAATTGTTTGAAATAGAACTGCTTTGACATTTAACTGTGTGTGGACAAAAATATACTGATTCTAAACTGTGTTGTTTGAATCAGAACTGTTTGACTAAACTGAATTGCATGAAATAGAAATGTTTTTGACAATGAAACTGTGTTCTCAGGCTAAACTGAATTGTTTTGAAATCGAAGTGATTATTTGAATAAAAATGGATTTGGTGTTAAATAACCAAGAATGGTTGATATGCCATAAAACCCAAATAAACAACCAACAACGAAATCAATTGCTTATGTTACGAGATTTCTTTCAAAATATATGACTTAATTCGAGTAAAAGTTTCAGTATTTTTCAGATTCTTAATTATTTTTGCAATTGGGGGCATTTTAAATTGAATCTTAATGAATGAGATATTTTGAGCTTTCTTTTCTTTTTTGACTTGAGGGATTTGTTCGATTGGATGATGATAAATCTGCAAATTCCATTAAAATATGGTAGTAGCTACTTGCTATAAATCCTTTTTTCACTAAGTTTATATGATCAATTAGATCGTAACTATTTGGGTGTTGTTGCAGATTCTTCTATGTCATGTGACTGGGATCGGATTTCTTTCAGCTGCTGACAGAGACGGGATTTGAAGTGAATCTATGGATCTTCGTTTGGTTTCTTTCTTTTATGGCATATCAACATTCGTAGGTTATTTAATGCCAAAGTCATCCTTGTAGAAGAGCTGTGGTTCTAAATTCGCAAAATAAAGAGGTGAGAAGCCCCCCCCCCGCTAAACATCTTTTTTTGTGATATAATAATCAGAATCAATGTGGTATTCAACAATCTTTCAATGTTGGTTATTTTCTATAATCACTAAAATTTTGGAACCATTAATATAAAAATTGGGATTAGTTTCTGAGTTATTTTTTTTTCACAGCCAATTTTCATGTTTCTCATCTATTCATATATTTGTTACGTGTCACTTTTGTTCATATATGTATATATTGGCATAATGGTTAGAGTGTTCTCCGGGAGACCGGGTTTCAATCCCCGGTCGATTCATACCAAAGACTCAATAAAATGTAACTTGATGCCTCCTTACTAAACAAAAAAAAAAAAATTGCTGCTAATACACACACACACATCATTATAAACTATGGATCAAGGGTAAGGAGAACAATTCTGAAAAAGAAGCAGCAACCTCCCCTACTACTCGAAACCCGGTTTGACTCAAACATATATATGTGTGTGTGTGTGTGTGTGTTTAGCGTGAGGGAGAAGTAGTGAGACAATCGATATCATTATAGAAACTCAACTGGCGTAGGAAATATCTTCAGTTGAGTAATTGTGCCATATATCTGATGAATCCAGAGAACGTAGCTCATTAAGCTGACAAATCGAGGTTTTTCTTTAAAGCGGTTGCATGTCATTTTTATTCTGTTTTGTGAAATGTTTTCCGATAAAATTTGCTCTTCTTTTGTAGAAGCCTGCTTGGTGTTTGCTATTGTAAAATGAAATAAATAAAAAAAATCCAATTAACTATAGTAGAAAGACATTTTGTACTCTTAATATATATATATATATATATATATATATATATATATATATGTATAAATATATATATATATATATATATATATATATATATATATATATATATATATTGTTGTTTATGCAAGTTTGGTTAAACGTTCTTTTTTATGATTTTATTATGTTTTTTTTTTTTGCTTTCTTGCTAGTTTCTTTGCATCAGGGTCCAATTGATTAAGAAGTTTCCCAAATTCCGCTGCAAAGCACTTTCAATCATATCGATTGGTCGTCTTCTCGGGGAAGATCCTAGGTATTGTTATTATTCGTTATGAATAATACATAAACATGGAACAAGGCCACATCAATGGAGGGGAAGGGGCTAGTCATTACTATCCTAGCTTTAACTTCACTAAATGCCTTTACTAACTCAAAACATATTCGATTCACCACAACGACGCAATTATTCAGAAAATCTTTCGCACTACAACCAACAAAACAAGCTACTCATTCAAGGAGAGTCTAACCCAATGGTTCCCAACCGATTTTGGGCCAAGTTCTATTTTAATATTTCTAAAATTCTGATGACCCCTTGTAATATTTAATTCTGACATATTCAAAATTTGGTATCGAAACAAGTGTACCATAGCCAGATACGGCCATGTGTGAAATGGACATATAATGTTCATATATATATATATATATATATATATATATATATATATATATATATATATATATAACATTGTATATAGGAATCTCGAAATTCGAAAAACACATAACGACTTCTCAGTTCAGGTACGAAACCTTTTGTTACCTTTGAATTAAAGATTCGACATAAGGAAGAGAGATACACATTCTTTCTATTCTGACTTTTTCATCTGCCCCCCCTCTTCAAACACGTGTGGCACACGCCACAAAGGTCTCCCCGAGCAAGCGAAAACCAACCACCTTACCCCGAGGCAGGTCTCATCCCAACTCACTTTTTCAAAATCTCCCCAAATCCTCCGCGCGTGACGTCATTCGCACTCGCTAGTCTCAGTTTCCCAACTGGGCTATGTAACATCTCTAAGTGACACGTCCGCTCTGCGCGCGTGCGTGAGCACCTGTGTTAATGTTGCACTTAAGTAACCCATGCACTGAGCCAAATGGTTCTCAGCCTAACTAAACCCAAAGGTATAAACCGAAATCCCTTGGTCATTATGTTACAGAAGCACCCCCCAAAATATTGCATGCCGAACCAAAATATTACCATGTCCTACCGATGGGGCATACACCTCACGTTGCGAATGACGGATCTAACATAATCCCTAATGTACATAAATGTGAGGTAAGTAAGGGATAATTAAAAAATTTATTTACAAAAAGCCTCAACTATATATATATATATATATATATATATATATATATATATATATATATCATTGAAGAATATAGACACGAGGAACTCCATATCCGAATGAAACAACCCAAACTCAATAGAATCATTGCCCAGTTGGCTGGGGCTGTAAAATACTCCGACTGGACCTCTGCAGAGAGGTAAGCCCCCACCCATGAGTGTCCTGTATATGACACTAAATAATCTGATGGTGAGGTTCCGGTGATACAGGAGCTTTGGAGAATGCTGAGTACCCCTTCATTGCCATTGCTCCCTGGTCCACTCTGGCCCGGAATGGTAGAACCTGATAGGGCCCTATCTATGGGTTAAATAGAACTGAACTGCATACTTATGCTGAACTGAATTTTTTTAATTAGAACTGTTGACTAAACTAAATAACTTGAAATAGAAATGTTTTTTGACATTGAAACTATACTTACACTAAACTGAATTGTTTGCTATAGAAGTGTTTTGACATTTAACTGTATGTAAACAAAATCTGCACTTATACTAAACTGAATAAACTGAATTAGAATCGCTTGACTGAACTGAATAGCTTGAAATAGAAATGTTTTCAGGCTTCTATGTTAATGCACACAAAACGGAATATATATGCTATAATCAAATGGGGGACATCTCCACTCTAGACGGAACCCCTCTTAAACTAGTAGACAAATTCACTTACCTAGGAAGCAGCGTCGCATCAACCGAAAAGGACATCGACACGAGGTTTACAAAAGCATGGACAGCTATCAATAGGCTATCGATAATATGGAAATCAGACCTAACCGGTAAAATGAAACGCAGTTTCTTCCAGGCAGCGGTCACATCGATACTGGGTGCACTACATGGACTCTAACAAAACGGCTGGAGAAGAAGCTAGACGGCAATTACACAAGAATGCTGCGAGCAATCTTGAACAAGTCCTGGCGGCAACACCCCACAAGACACCAACTGTACGGCCACCTGCCTCCTATCACGAAAACTATTCAAGTTAGACGAACTAGACATGCAGGACACTGCTGGAGAAGCAGGGACAAACTCATAAGAGATGTACTCATATGGACCCCCACGCATGGCCGTGCAAAAGCAGGACGACCAGCACGAACATACATTCAGCAGCTATGTGAGGATACGGGATGTTGTCCTGAAGACCTGCGTGGGGTGATGAACGATACGGAGGAGTGGCGAGCGAGGGTCAGGGATATCCGTGCTACCAGCGTGACATGGTGATGATGATGATGACATTTAAACTGCATACTTATACTAAACTGAATTGTTCGAAATAGAACTATTTTCATAAAAATGGATTTGGCGTTAAATAACCTACAAAGGTTGATATGCCATAAATCAACCAACCAACCAACCAACCGAATCAATTTTGAATCTCGTACTAATGTATTTAAACGTCTTTAGCTAATTTAGAAACGAATAAACGCTACAATAATAAGTAAGTAAAGTTGGCGACCGTAGTCAAGGGCTACCCGAAGGCTCTCTTTTCCAAAGCTATTACACCGAGGTGTTGGGGAGGGCACTACTCCTTTCCCTTGATTGCTCCACTTTACCCTTGATACGTACCTTATCATGCTGAGTGCTAAGCAAGGTTGCATCTTGTACCATTTTTTGAGTCTTCTGTATGACTTGCGATTGAACCCCGGTCATTGGAGCTATTACCGAGCACTCTATCACTACGCCAATCGGCCGGTCTACAACGATACACCTGTATAATTAATAAACACTTACAAAGTAGTAATGTACAAGCAAAGGTCACATCGTTTTTGTAATATACACCCCCTGATGATGGCCCAAGAGCGTGTAGGGTATCAGTTATTTATGGAAGTTTCATTAACCAATTTGCGTTGGAAACCATAAAATTAATTCGACAACTGGAAAGGACATAAACAAAAATGTGTAGTCTAAGGATGTCTATATTGTTTAATGAAATATGCATTTATGAAGAAATGCTGCACACACACACACACACACACACACACACACACACACACACACACACATATATATATATATATATATATATATATATATATTCAATTTCAAAATAAAATGAACGTCAGTATTGATCCCCCTTGCCTCTCTGACTAACATGGCAGAAAAACTAGTTTGTCGGTCGAAAAAGTGCTGCTGGGTTAAAGACGATCTATCAATATGATCGAAAGCATTTGGGTGCAGAATTTAGGGCAACTTATCGATCAATCGTACCCTGATACACAAAAACTTGAAAAAAATTCATCCGATTATAAAAAAAGGGAAGTTTTATGGTCTCTAACCGAATTTGTATAAACAATTAATTTCCTCGAATACGCGCGCACACACACACACACACACACACACACACACACACACACACATATATATATATATATATATATATATATATATATATATTACATAGAGGCACTATGTTTAGAATAATTCATGAATAGAATATATGAGAAGTTTCATATAATTATTTAAATCAAAATTATTTTTATTTTCATATTTTTATTATTTAATTTTCATTATATTCTTTATATAATTTATTTTATCATATTTTTTATTATTATTATTATTATTATTATTATTATTATTATTATTATTATTATTATTATTATTATTATTATTCTCCTTAAGCATTTTTCACATCAGTGTTAGCGATAATTTTTCACTGGAGTTTGAGTGACAGCAAGTCACCTCAAGTCTCCAGAACTCTTCTCAGTATTCTTGCCGATCTCAACAATGCTGTAGTTTGGATAATCTCTTCTCGTTCTGTTATTTCAAAGTCTTCCAGTCCATGTAACAATCCTTTGGTGACAATACGAAGAGCATCAATTGTAGTTGGTAAAACCAACACTTATACGTTCTACAATTTTTTCAATTCACTTGTAAGGTCGAAGTAATAATCCTTCTTTTCGTTTTCTTTCAATTTTACACGGATCAACTATGTTCATGTATCTTCCATTTGCATTCTATATGAAGTCATCTGATGAAGCAAGACGCATTTTGCGACTTGTCGAAATAATTCTATAATAGCACAGTATATATTCGTTGAGTTTTCTTTCTTTCGTTGGTTTTCTTTGTTTAATGGCATATCAACCTTTGTAGGTTATTGAATGCCAAAGTCATTCTACTAGAAGAACAGTAGTGGAACTATTTAACCCATAGCTAGGAGGATAATACCTTTCCCCAAGGGTATTTGTCCGAAAGTGAACGTGATAGCGCGACTTGAGTAAGAACCCGCTTACTACGATACCGCAGTTCATCGCTTTAACCATTACGCCACAAGGACACCTAGAAAACCCATTTGATGCGATAAAATGGTTTATAAAGTTTAAAAGTAGAACCACATTTATTCAATTTGATATTACTGAATTCTACCCCTCTATTTCTGAAGACTTATAATTAAAAAAGTTTAAATCCTGCAAAGAACTTTATATTCATCACCGAAGAGTAAATTGAATTTCATTATTTTAGCTTCTATAAAGTTTATTCTTACTGATAAATCTATTTGGAGTAAGGATTACACAGATAAAATTGACATTCCCAAAGGTGATTACCACTCTACCCAAATAGCTGACTTGATCGATATTTATATATCAGACACTCTACGTGGGATCATCTCATCATCTTGTGCCACCAGCACGGATATCACTGACTCTCTCTCTCTCGCCACTTCTCCCTATCGTTAATCGCTTCCAGTCGGTCTCCAGAGCTAAATCCCGTATCGGCACAGTAAATTGAATTTCATTATTTGAGCTTCTATAAAATATATTTTTACTTATAAGTCTACTGATAAGGATTAGTAAGGTAAGGATCACACTGATAATTTTGATTTGTAAGATCGGGTTGGAAATGCGTCAATCCGTTTTAGTCATTTCTTCTCTGCTGACCCGGCCGCCATTCTCATCAGAGCATCTTCGTCATCTATCATCTCTTGTCCCTACTGTCTGTCTACTTCCGTCTGTCTACTTCCGTCTTGAATCCCTTTCTTATATGTGTTCTTCCCAACATTCCTTAACTAAAGTTTCAATTACACGTCATCCTTAAAACCTTTTGTGACACGTCTACACAAAACAAGGTTTATTTGCCTTTGTAATATAATGGTCGAGGGATTTCGTTTTGTGCCTTTGGGTTTGGTTGGGCTGAGAACCTTTCGGCTCGGCGCATGGGTTGGTTGGGCGCAAACTTGAGCACAGGTGTTGACACGCTCGCGGTGAGGATGTGTCATTCACATATGTCAAAATAAAAATCCGATGGAAAGGTTGACCAGTGGATGTGAATGACGTCATGCACCGGAAGAGTGCGCGCGGAGGATTTTGGGGATTTCGAAAAAGTCAGTTAGTTGAGTTGAGACTAGACACCGGACGAGAAGGGTCAATTTTCGCTTGCTCGCCGAAGCCAGGTCAGTGGCCTTTGTGGCGGGTGCCACACATGTTGGATCACATAGTGAAAGAAGAAACAACACAAAAAAAACACAAAAAAAACCTACCAAGATGAGGACAAAAAGTCTGCAATAAATAAAAAAAAATAATTCTCAGATTAAGAAGCCTCATCTCAAAATGATCCAATTAAAAGACAATTACAAAAATTCGGTACGGACCCGACTATAGAAGACCAGATAAGGATTTATAAGACCAAAAAATCCATCCTTGATCGCCCTTCGGGGTCCGTGGCACAGCGTTGAGTCTCTACGTTTCCAGGTGAGCATTGTCAGAAGATAGCGGTTTCAAATCCTACCCAAGCCGGCCAGAGGTTTACTTGGTCAAAACGTGGTTCGATAGACAACAACTATGGAAGGCAGTAATTACTGGGAATACGGTTACAAGACTCATCATTCCTATCCAAGGTCGCGGTAAAAATCATCTGAAGAAGGCCAGAGGTGAAATTTGGCTGAAACGCAGTGAAAGAAGAAACAACACACAAAAAAAAACTATCAAGATGAGGACAAAAAGTCCACAATAAATAAAAAAAATTAATTCTCAGATAAGAAGCCTCTTCTCAAAATGATCCAGTTAAAAGATATTTATTTTATG
This sequence comes from Sepioteuthis lessoniana, assembly GCA_963585895.1. Taxonomy (NCBI): domain Eukaryota; kingdom Metazoa; phylum Mollusca; class Cephalopoda; order Myopsida; family Loliginidae; genus Sepioteuthis; species Sepioteuthis lessoniana. The sequence continues at coordinate 20,043,115 of OY757927.1, read as the reverse complement.
TTATTTATTTTTTGATTTTCTCCAATTGTTTTCACGTTAAGTCATGGAGAGAAGAAATGTTTTGTAAAAAAAAAAATATCAAAAAGCTCTCGAATGATTTGATATGTTCTAAGAGATGCAACAAATAATGATCTCGGTATGTAGCATGTTCATTCTAAAAAAGAATACTTTTTAATAACCAAGTGTCTTTCACAGACCTTTATGTATTTGCTGTCCGGACACCTGGATCTCAGCTCTCCATTAGGAAAGTATATATTAAGCACATGTGAGGCTATACGTTTCAAATTAGCCGTGGCTGATTGGCTTGTTTATTTAGAGTTTTTTGTGTGTCTTCCTTAATGCTATCTCTTCTATTGCAGCTATTTAAAGTCTTAAACATGTTTATTTAAAATAAAACACCATATAAAGAAAAAAATAACAAATATTCAGTATTTTTCTAATGTGTGGGAAATATCCATCTGTGATACTAAATTTAAAAATCGTTTCGCTGGATTTTCAGGAAAATAAATAACATCTTAATTATAACCTTGAAAAAGACCAATGTTTGTGAAAACTACCTCATGTAAAATTTGTTCTGTTTCTTTGATTAATGGCATATCAAACCTTTGTGGGTTATTCAATGTCAAAGCCATCCTTATTGAAAAACAGTAGTCGTACAATTTAACAAATGATTGGAGGGTAATAGTATACATTTATATGTATATATCTGTATGCATATATTTACCACCCCCGAACTTGGCCAGTCAGCTGTGGCTGTAGAATACACCGACTGCCCCTCTGCAGAGGGGTAGGAACCCCCAACAAGTGTCCCGGCACTAAACAATTTGATGGTGAGGTTCCATTAATACTGGAGCTTTAGGGAATGCTTCATTGCCATTGCTCCCAGGTCCACTCTAGGCCGGAATGATAACGCCTGATAGGGTCCTATCCATGGGTTAAATAGAAATAAACTGCGTACTTTTGATAAACTTTATTGCTTGAAAAAGAACTGTTTTGCCATTTAAACTGCGCACTTATTGCTTGAAATGAAACTGTTGTTGACAATGAAACTGTACTTCCGCTAAACAGAATTGTCTGAATTAGAACTGTTTGACTGAAGTGAATAGCTTGAAATAGAAATGTTTTTGACAATTGAAGTGTGTAGTTATGTTAAACTGAATAGGTTAAAATAAAACTGATTATTTGTATAAAATGGATTTGGCATTAGATAACCTACAAAAGTTGATATGCCATAAAATCCAAACAAACAACAAACAATCCTCTCCGTACGTGTAGGATATGACATTAGGTCATTTTTAGCGGAATTTATTTCCACGTCTTCCAGTCTAGAGTTCCATTTACGACTGGAAACAGCGTAGCTTTCTGTTAGGGGTATCCCCTATACATGGACTCGTCCTCATGTGATATATGCCGACTGAGCCCTCTACTGCGCCGTCTCAGAGAGCCGTTACCAAGAGCGGTAATATTCCTGATTGTTAAGCTGAGGTGGGGTTTCACCTAGTTATCGTTTGTCTATGTACTATTTTCCTTCAATATTTTTTCATCACTTATTTACGGGTCGAGTTATCATTTGAACCTCCCCTTGACCATAAAACTTTCATTTTCCAGTCTTTTTTCAGTAAGGTCCAGGTACTTATCTTTTGCTTTCTTTCAATTTTACTCAGTGGTCAGCCGGGACAGCAAAGTCCACAATTCGGCAAGTTCTTTTTTTTTTTATTCTATCATTAGGTTTGATCGTCTGGCCGAAATTAGGTGATCTGTTTGTATTATCATCATTATTATTGTTGTTGTTTTTACCGTTACATTTCCACACTAGACGGAACCTCCTGAAACTGGTAGACAAATTCACCTACCAAGGAAGCAGTGTCTCTTCAACCGAAAAAGACATCGACACACGGTTAACGAAGGCATGGACAGCTATCAATAGGCTAACGATCATATGGATATCAGACCTGACCGATAAAATGAAACGCAGTTTCTTCCAGGCAGCGGCCGTATTGATACTGCTATATGGATGAACTACTTGGACGCTAACTAAACGGCTGGAGAAGAAGCTAGACGGCAATTACACAAGAATGCTGCGAGCAATATTAAATAAATCCTGGCGGTAACACCCCACAAGGCACCAACTATACGGCCACCTACCTCTCATCACGAAAACTATCCAAGTTAGACGAACCAGACATGTAGGACACTGCTGGAGAAGCAGGGACAAGCTCATAAGTGATGTTCTCCTATGGACCCCCACATATGGCTGGGCAAAAGTAGGACGACCAACTCGAACATACATACAGCAGCTATGTGAGGATACGGGATGTAGCCCTGAGGACCAGCCAGAGTGGATGAACGATAGGGAGAAGTGGCGAGAGAAGATCAGGGATATCTGTGTCTGCGGCATGACATGATGATGATGATGATGAACATTAATAGTAATTTTATTACCATTAGTCTATTAATTTTTCTATTACCAAACTTTTTCATATGAGTTTAAATCTATTCTTATGTGACATCAAAATATGTGTTCACGTTTATTTAATAGTTGGCAAGTAAATATCTATCAAATGATGCAAATTTTTTCCTCCGGGCAAAGGTTATTTCTATTGTTGAAGCTTCAGCAGTATAAGATTTCTTGATATATCCCCTCTTACTTTGTAGAGTTTGGCCCCTATCTCTCAAATTCTAAAACCATTTCCATAGAGGTGTTTGGATTCTGAGTAAAGGGTTGAAAAAGAGTGTCGATGATTTTAGACCCTCTGTTTCCAATTTCCAGCTAAGATATTTCCAATATAAACACTCTTCTCCCTAGTATTTTCCATCGGAAAAATAATTGCTTGGTAGACCACTTTCTCAGAATTGCACATTCCTCCCATGGGACATTCTTCTACACTTCTAATTACAATGTAATTTATTTGTTCACGGAAAAGCGATTTGTCTATTAAATTCTTTTCATGATTATAAAATATTTTAAATATATTATTCGTAATTTTTAGTATGCTCCTATCAAATATTTTATTCAATCAGTTGTCCTTGTTTAAATGTCAATCTATTAACTTAAGGAAGTACTTGCCGATAAGGAAGTACTTGCGTATATCTATAAAGAAGTACTTGCCTATAAGGAAGTACTAGCGTATATCTATAAGGTAGTACTTGTTTATGAGGAAGTAATTGCGTATATCTATAAGGAAGTACTTGCCTATGAGGAGGTACTTGCGTATATCTATAAGGAAGTACTTGCCTATAAGGAAGTACTTGCGTATATCTATAAGGAAGTACTTGTTTATAAGGAAGTACTTGCCTATAAGGAAGTACTTGCGTATATTTATAAGGAATTACTTGCCTATAAGGAAGTACTTGCCTATAATGAAGTACTTGCGTATATCTATAAGGAAGTACTTGCCTATAAGGAAGTACTTGCCTATAATGAAGTACTTGCGTATATCTATAAGGAAGTACTTGCCTATAAGGAAGTACTTGCGTATATCTATAAGGAAGTACTTGCCTATAAGGAAGTACTTGCCTCTAAGGAAGTACTTGCCTATAAAGAAGTACTTGCCTATAAGGAAGTACTTGCGTATATCAATAATAGAAAGTTTATAGAAAGGGAGATTAAACCAGATTATCTTTATTTTCTTATGCTTAAAAATTTTTTTTTGTATGAGAATAATTATTATTATCCCATACTTTATTTTCCTATGCTTTTAAAAAAGAATTTTCATGAGAATAACTATTATTATCCCATGCTTTATTTTCCTATGCTTTTAAAAAATATTTTATGTGAAAAACTATTATTATCACTATCTTTAAAATCTCTAATTACAACTCTTATTTCTACCATAATGTTGCTGCTGCTGCTGCTATTATTTATGTTGGTGTTGTCTTCGGGGTATAATGGTTAAAGCGTTGGACTGTGGAGTCGTGGTAAGCGAGTTCAAGCTCTAGTCATGCTATTACGTTCCCTTTCGGATAAATACCATTGGGAAAAGTACGAACCTCCTTATCCTTCCAGATATGGGTTAAAAATGCTGTTCTAGAAGAATAGATTTGGTATTAAATACCCTACAAAGGTTGATATGCCATTAAACAACCAAACCAAATTTATTCATGTCTCAGTGTTCAGTTACTTTATTGTTATAAGGTGTTCGTAGTAATCAAGCTTTTGTTGGAATCAACTTTTCCTGGGGCTTCATTATAGATCTCATTATTTTCATCGAAAATTTTTTTTGTTTCTATTAATTCTTATGTTAACCACATTCGGTATAGGTATGATCATTGAATTGGAATGGTTGGAGTTGACCATAATATAAGCAGGTGTTTGATTGTCTTGGCTAAATGGTCTTAAAACAGAGATAAATTAAAAGTAACGTTAAAGAAATTAACCATTTTAAGGTTAAATGATATTTCTATTATAAATCCTGGTAGCTTTTATAATTTTCTTACGTATTTTCGACGATTTTGGACCATAACTAGCTGGGATGAAGATGAGGCCACCATCTATATAAACCTACTTGCTTGAGGTCTCCGGGACTGATATCGACACGCGACTAACAAAGGGATGGACAGCTACCGATAGGCTATCGGTCATATGGAAGTCAGACCTGACCGATAAAATGAAACGCAGTTTCTTCCAGGCAGCGGTCGTGTCGATACTGGTATATGGATGCACTAAATGGACGTTAACTAAACGGATGGAGAATAAGCTAAACGCCAACTACACAATGCTGCGAGCAGTAGGGAACAAGTCCTGGAGGCAACACACCACAAAGCAGCTGCTATACGGCCACCAACAACCCATGACGAAAACTAACAAAGTTTGACGAACCAGACATGCAGGACACTGCTGGAGAAATATGGACGAGCTCATAAGTGATATTCTCCTATGGACCCCCTCACATGGTCAAGCAAATGCAGAACGAACTGCTCGAACCTACATACAGCAGCTCTGTGCAGATACGGGATTTAGCTCTGGAGACCGACCGGAAGTGATTGACGATAGGGAGAAGTGGCGCGCGAGAGAGAGAGAGAGAGAGAGAGAGAGAGAAAGTCAGGGATATCCGTGTTGGTGGCACAAGATGATGAGATGATCCCAACTAGAGTGTCTGATATATAAATAACGATCAAGTCAGCTATTTGTGTAGAGTCGTAATCACCTTTGGGAATGTCAATTTTATCCATGTAATCCTTACTCCAAATAGATTTATCAGTAAGAATAGACTTTATAGAAGCTAAAATAGTGAAATTCAATTTACTCTTCGGTGATGAATATAAAGTTCTTAGCAGGATTAAAGCTTTTTAATAATAAGTCTTTAGAGATAGAGGGTTAGAATTCAATGATATCGAATTAAATAAATGTTGTTCTAGTTGTCTAAATTTCTGTGACGAAGCTTGATGATTATTATCATTAAGGGTTTTCGGACTATTGTCTTCATCTTTATTATTTTTTCCACAACGTTTCGGCCGATATGTCCTCCGGCCTTCTTCAGGTGTTTGACAAACTCGGGAACCTTCACGGAACTTCGAACTACGTCCTTTATTGAATCCACGGTGGTCGCCTGTTCTGATTCCATTAGCCATAACCGGGTACAAGTGTTAAGTATTCCTGTATTGTTACTGGCCTGTATATTGTTACTGTATTGAACCTGCAACCTCCAGATGATTGTCTCCTTTAAAGCTTTGGGAACCAACACCTTTAATCGTTACGCCATGTGTCCTGCTGGACAATTCAGAGAGAATTTTTGGGACTTATAATCTTATTTTTCTTACTTGACTAGAATTACTACTTTATGTGTGATTTTTTATCTATATTCATATTCAGATTTTTCTTTTTTCATCTAGCCTTCTAAATTATCGGTTCCCATATTGTATTCAAATCTATACTTGGTCTATTCAGCAGGTCATTGTAGCCCAACATATGTGCTGATCCCTTCAGGCGTCTAATCCTCCAATATTCAGCCCCATCAATTAATTCAACTATATCCCATAAGGGCAGATGATTTCCCTTTTCCTTCCATATATGGTCTGCCATACCTGACTTTTCAATCTCACCTCGTTCTACTGCCTGCTTTGTTCTACTTTTACACTTTATATTTCTAAACCATTTTATTGCATTAAATTAGCTTTCCGAAAGTTATACCAAAAGTCTTTTAATGGAGGTGTCCGTGGTGTAATGGTTATCGTCGTAGGAAATGGACACGGCGACACAAGTTCAAATCCTAGACGAGACTGGTTGCATTTCACATCGCACTAATACCCTTGGGAAAGGTATGAATCCAATTATTCTCCCTCCAGCTATGGGTAAATAGTAGGACAGACTAGTTCTTCAGCCTTGGTTAGACAACTAGCCTAGGAGAAGGAATTCCTTGAATTCAAACCTGTTAAACTCCGCTTAAAAATTGACCTTGTGTCGTATCCTACCCGAGCGGAGGGGTTGGTAAATATGATACCAAAAGTCTTTCTATATGTTAAAGAGAATGTTTTTGAGCAAATCTTTTGAAACTAAGCCTTGTTAAGTCTTCGATCGGTTTATTAATATAGACTGCTTGTCATGAAAATTGGGTTTTTAGTACTTAAATAAAATATAAGTATTTTTATTTTTACTGATTTAACAATTTTTTTATTAACCTGCACTTTGCTAGCAAATTTAGCAGGGCCACTATTGATTTGTGACAAAGTATTCCTATTGTCTAGTTTGTTAGTATCAGCAATCTTATTTTGTAGGATTATTATACTTGGATGAGCTAATCTTTTTCGATTCATCGGCTCTCACCTAAAACTGTTTTGACTTTTTAAATTTTCTCAATGTCTTTTTAAATTTTAGATTGGAAGTATTCAAACTGTTTTCTATATTTGATTTAAAAAAAATTTATTCAATAAAATAAAAATGTCCAGAAGTTTGGTGTTAGTTGTTGTTGCTGGTGACCGTAGTCGAGAGTGACCAGAAGGCTCCCTTTTCAATAGCTTCTACACTGAGGTGTAGGGGAAGACGCTACTCCTTTCCTGGATTGCTCCACTTTACCCTTGATACATACATTGTATTGAGGAGTGTTAAGCTAGGAGGTATCAAGTACCATTTTTAAAGTCTTTGATATATATATATATATATATATATATATATATTCTCGTAAAAAAACAATTGGTCACATTAGGATAATAAATTTATTTCTATCCGGTTAAAAGCATTGGTATAATCAATGCTCTAAAAAATCAACAGAACTTCTTCAGATCAAACAAGAAATGGATTAAAATCAAAAAATTTCACACTTTTTCAACTGTAACATTGCCATGAAATGTATAAACATATATGTATGTAGAACATACGAAAACCTTCATTATGCATATAAATATATAGGAATTCGGAAACAAGAAATTGGTTCAGGTACGAAACTTTTTATTACCTTTTTGAGTTTAAAGTTTTTCGACATGAGGAGAGAGACACAATTTCCTTCTATGCTGGCTTTTCCATCTGCCCCCACCACATGCGGCGCATTTCGTAGACCCCAACTGGTCTTGCCTCGGCGAGGTCCAAAAATCAACTTGCCCCGTCTAAGTTCGAAACTCAACTAACTGCTTTTGTTCAAATCCCTCAAATCCTCAGCGCTTCCGGGCATGACGTCATTCACGTCCTCGGTCTCATTTCCCATCTGGGGTTTTTATTGTGACATCTCTGATTGTCACATCCACCCCCCGCGCGCATTAACACCTGCACTCAACTAACCCATGCACTAACTAACCCATGCAATAAGCGAAAGGTTTTCAGCCTAATTAAACCGAAAGGCAATATATATAAAACGAAAACCCTCCACAATTATATTACACAACTAGACTAAGACAAAAAATAACAAAAAACAAATACTTATTTCTCCTAAGTATTAAAGCAAGCTTAAACCTTCAAGTAATAATTAGTATCAACTTATTATGGCATGTAAAACTACATCCGGTTTCATCATATTTCAAATTTAACAGAGGTATAGGACTTTACACTCCTATAATTTAATTTGGGTGGGATGCCACTTGTTCCCACCACAAAGATGACAGACGCACACAAATATTCAGTCTCGGGAAACCATTGGCCAGGAGAACCACGTGACCTGCGTAAAACTACGTCCGCGTTTAAATTTCGTCCTGCGTTTTTGGAGCCGGTTCCAAGACACGTATTTTCTATAAATACGTCGTCTTCAAACACTCTTTCTCTTTTTCCCGATTTCCATTGCAGCGCTGACACGCTCTCTCTTCAGTGTGACACTCTTCTTATTCACCAACAGAAGTAAAAAGCCCAAAAAATGGATAAGCCTCGCAGACATTCATTTCTTCAAAACACTTTGACTAGGAGACTTTATCCAGTTTCGGAGAAACCGACTGTTTCGAACCACAAGAAGAAAAAGACATTTTAAATATGTAATCAATCTTAAAGGACGCTTTCATTATTTAACCCTTTCTGTAGTTTAGTTGTGTTAGTTACACACACACAGACACACACATACACACACACACACACACACGACTATTTTACTAACAATGTAGAATTAGCAATATTTTAATGTAGCAATGCATGTTTTGTTATAAGTATAAATTTGTTTTGTTTGCCGCCTCGTTTTGAATGTTCCTTTTGTCCGCGCCGTTTCATATCCTTTACTGATTTGTTTCATATCTTCATTCATTTATTACCTTTTTCCATGTGCCTTTTTCCAAGCCTGACATACATTAAACTAAACTAAGAAAACACTACATAAAACTTCAACATTAAATGTTGGGGAACTTAAATACCAAAAGAAAAAAAAAAATAACAGTCACCTCCTACAGAGGCAAAATTCACAGTTACAATAATACATGTGAAAAATTCAGACATTTATAAAAAAGAAATATTCAGACACTCTAATTTCAGTATATCAATTTTATCATTAAAATGAATTAAAAAATCTAAAAATAATGTTAATTATGGTAACTTCTGCTCCTAAATTACAATGACAGAGTAAAAATCACTGATACAAATTCAAATACTAATTTATTTACCAATTAAATAAATCATTGTTATTCACTTTCTGTTTATTTATTTATCCACTCATAGAATATGAACCTAAAAATTTTTCTATTAAAAGTATACTTTTTTCTTTACAGATGGCGAAAAAGAATTTTGTTTTATTTGACGGCTGACCAATTTTCGAAATATTGCTGAAATTTGAAACAGGAATTGTATTTCTTTCTGTGATAACATGACAGACCAACTATAAAGCTTTTTGAAGACCTAGTTGGTCTTGAATTTTCTCCGTAGGATAAAGACATTTTTTTTTACAAAAGAGTTGCATTCAATGATTGTCTTGATTTCGGCGGCTGATATCCAGCTCAGACCAAATCTTGTATCAATTCTCACCAATATTTTAGCGAATAAAAAAATCTGAAGGATTTGAAAAAAAAATAACATGATATTGATTCTTTTAAAATACCAACTATTCAGATAAATTTTCGGTGTTACTATTGTTTTGATGATTAAATTTTGACAGACGGACTACTTAGCTTGTTGAGCAATTCTTGCAATCAGATATATATATATATATATAAAATCCAATAAGATGGAAACTCAGACCTGGTAAAATTGTCATAATAAATGTATTTCGACGGAGAATATCATTATACTCTCCGTCTGATCAGATGACTGTACATGTTTAAAATGAGGTTGAAAAACAGCAAATATGAATTACAGTCTATATGTGTATGAAAAAAAGAAATAAAAACCTACGCAAATTTTAAAGAGAGTAAAGGGGATCAAAACAATAAAGTGTTAAAAAAATAAAGAAAGCAGAAAAGGGTATATATATATATATATATATATATATATATATATATAAAATAAGGAGGTCCACGAAGAGATTTGTATTTTTTGAATTTATTTCTTTTGTTCTTAAATTCGTGTTATATATACGTATGTTTCCAGCTTGTTGCTTTCGTCAAAAAACATATGTGGTACAGGGCCTTCTTGAACTAACTCTTGTTTCCAGTTTAAATGACCTTTGGCTGGTCAGGCGGATTTATAAAGGGGTCATTCTCCCACTTTCCAGGAGGGAGGAGTAAAAAGATTCGTTCAACGATGAACGTCTTCGTAACCAAGACTCCACCTCAAAAGAAACCCGAAGAAAACAACACAAAATCCATAATGGAGTACCTAGAAAAAATTACAACTACCTATGGAATATAGGAGAAACCCAAACAAAGGAGAAGGCATACAGAACAAAAAAAAAGAAAAAATGAAATGTGAGAAACCTATTAAACCAACGAAAAAAATAGCCTTCTTTAATGCTATAAAAAGTGAGGAAACAGCAAAAATCTACATGTAATTAATGAAAAAAGACGAAGTATTCATCCCTAGAAAATTCTAAGAAAAATAATGACATAGAAGAACAAAAAAAAAAAAAATCCAAGCCAACCTTAATCTCATAAAACTAAAAGTACAAACGGAAATACTAAAAGACAAAACTACCCTCTATCAAACAAAATACTAAGAAATTGACCAAGAACTCATTACAGAAATTAGGGACGTCTTCTCCGTAGAAACACAACCATTCATACAAGAACTATAGGAAAAGAACTACAAAAAGGAGGAAGAAAAATCAAGAAAAATCCTGAACAAAAAAACACACATGGCTAAAAAAAAACCTATTCCAGAAAGAGAAGGAAAATGAAAAAGAAAAAAAAACAAAACACGAACGAAAAGAAAATGAAAAACATAAACAAACAAACAACAAACCAAAAACACAATACACCAACAGAAAATATAATTCCGACTTACTAACAACAACATTTAAAAGATAAATTAACACAACGAAATACCAGATTTATACAAATTGGCAAAAACATTCAAGAACAAGCAACCCTGGAAAAAATACTTGCCAAATGAAAGGCAAGATAAAAAGAATCCCCCAATAAACTATTACAGACAACAGAATTGGCTAGACTACCACGCATACCACAACTACTACCCACAACAAAATAAGTCGAACTACGACACATAAACGCGACAAAAATGGCTCAACTACTACACATACGACTCCAGACAAAACAAAACAAACCCATTCGTATATAAGTAAAGTAAGTAAAGTTTTCTCCCTTTAGTCGAGGGTGACCCGAAGGCTCCCTTTTCGAAAGCTTAGTACACCAACGTGTAGGGGAGAACGCTACCCCTTTCCAGGGATTGCTCCACGTTACCCTTGATCTGAACCTTATAATGCTGAGTGTTAAGCAAAGAGGCAACAAGTAATATTTTTTGAGTCTTTGACCCACTCCAAGAAACAACGTGGGAGAACTGAAAAAAGACCTCAAAGAATTTGAAAGGAAATTTAGACTAATAGAAATATTAAAAAAAAGAAGATACAATTTCCTTGTAAAAAAATAAGACCAAATGCTACCCAGACAAAAACAACAATAGTGAACTAAACACATTCTTCGAAAAATTATGGAATATTAACCTAAAAGAAAAAAAAAAACAACAAAAAATAATTTTTCACAAAAACAAAAATGAGCCTTAAAAATTTACAGGAAAATGAAAACATAATTATAAAACAAGCAGACAAAGGTAGTGCCATAGTCATCTTAGAAAAAGCGGACTATAAAACTAAAACCCAAGAAATATTGGACGATAAAACCAACTTCAAACTAATAGATACAAACGTAAACAGTAATATAATATCAAAAATCACCAAATTCTGCAAAATTCACAACGAATCCCAAACTAAAAAAGAAAAAGACTTCTTAATAAACCATATCTCCATCACCAGTAACTTCTACGAACTACCAAAAATTCC
>OY757927.1:19688826-20026326 GCA_963585895.1 Sepioteuthis lessoniana | reverse complement strand
ATTCATTAACAAAGCATAAAACAATGGCAACATTAAAGACATAAGCAAAAATGACACATATCTTACATTCATTAACAAAACATAAAAATAAGGTAACATCGATGAGAATATCTAAAATTTCATGTATCTTGGCTAGGTTCAAGTAGACCCCCCAATAAATAAACAAATACTAAAGTAAACGTAAAATAGAATATGAAGAAAAAAAATCTAATGAATTAAAAAAAAGTAGTCTTGGACTTTAACTAAGTTAAAACTTAACGGAAAAGGAGGAACGAAAGCTTTTTTTTCATCGAAAGCCATGGGAAGCAGCAAGGTGGAAGTAAAGGCAAGCGGATAAAATCTGTGACAGCCTATCGCAATGCCTCACCTGGCCCTGGGCGTATGAATCTCACAGTTAACCGGCCAGGATTGTTAGTTAGATCGGGGAACAACTGCTGCGTCTATAAGGTTGGCTTCTGTAGAGGAGAATAAAAACAGCCATCAAAAGATTATCATGACCCATACTCAAACCACACGTCTAAAAAAAAAGAAAGAAAAAAAAAGAAGTCAGACCTGACCGATAAAATGAAGCACAGTTTCTTCCAAGCAGCGATCGGGTCGATACTGCTATATGGATGCACCACGTGGACGCTGATTAAACGGATTGAATAAAAAGCTTCACGGTAATTACACAAGAATGCTGCGAGCAATATTGAACAAATCCTGGAGACAACACCCAACAAAGCAGTAGCTATACGACTACCTACCACCCATCACAAAAACTATAAAAATTAGACGAACCAGACATGCGGGACACTGCAGGTGAAGTAGGGACGAGCTCGTGAGTGATGTACTCCGGTGGACCTCTGCACATGGACGAGCAAAGGCAAGACATCCTACATACAGCAGCTATGTGCCGATACGGGATGTAGCCCTGAGGATCTGACGAAAGCAATCGCCGATTGGGAAGTGTGTCAAGAAACGGTTAGGAATATTCGTGCTGACAGCACGAGATGATGATGATGATGATATGTATCTTTCTTCCATGTAAGCGGCTGTAACCATCTCCCTTTTTTCTTTCTTTCTTTTCTCTCTCCTTATTCTTTCGTTTTTGTCTGTGGGGAGAGTTTGTAGTTTAGTTGACGACGACTAATTCTTTTTTCTTTCGTTTTTTTATACTTTTCTTTTTTTTTCTTTCTTTCTTTCTTTCTTTCTTTCTTTCTTTCTTTCTCTTTCTTGGTGTCTGTGGAGAAAGTTTGTTGTTTAGTTTGAGAGTTCTTTTTTCTTTAGTCTCTTTACTCTTTTCTTTTTCCTTTCTTCGTGTCTGTTGGTAAAATTTGTTGTTTAGTGGGATAGGTTTTTTTATTTTCTTTCGTTTCCTTATTTCTTCCTTTTTTCTTTTTCTTTAGTTTCTTCTTACTTTCTGTTCGGAATCTACAGGTCCTTTAGACGTGAATTATTCCGGTTTGTTTTTCCGTGAGAAAGCCAATAAACAAATTGGCAACTTTATCATATTCACCAACCCCTCCGCTTGGACAGGATATGACACAAGGTCAATTTTTAAGAGGAGTTTAACAGGTTTGAATTCAGAGTTTTCCTTCTCCTAGACTAGTTACCTCACCCAGGCTGAAGAAAATCAGTCTGCCCTACTATTTACACATAGCTGGAGGGAGAATAATTGGATTCATACCTTTCCCAAGGGTGTTAGTGCAATGTGAAATGAAATCAGTCTCGTCCAGGGTTTGAACTCATGTCGCCTGTCCATTTCCTACGACGATAACCATTACACCATGGGCACCTCCTAAAATTGGCAACTTTATAGTCAGCTCGTCTCAGAGGTTTTTTCTTATTTCTCAGTTTGAACATAAACGTGAGTTTCTTTTTGAAAATCTCCTGACCTGCATCTCTTAGAAACTACACTTCTCTGCAAGGTCTTAAAAATAAATTTCTCCACGTGGTATCTCCGGTATATTTTCATCCAACGATGGGTTATTGAGAAAAGAAGTCAAAATTTTACTTCCTTATCCCATTTAAAAAAAGAAAGAAACCTTAACTCTCCTTTCATCACAATAAAAGCAGCAAGCCCACCGTCTTAGCCAATCCGATGTCAATAAGAACAGCCCAGTCCCTTTTCTGCCACCCTGCAGGTGGGGGAACCAAAAATACATTACAATTTGTTACTCACTGTTAGAATAGCAAACTGTTGGTCTCCTCTCTTTTTTTCCACATATTTTAGTTTTCATACTGCTCTGCATGGCAGCATTTGAGTACTCCGTTTTGTCTAAATCTTTTTTGTCGATTGTTGGTTTTTCTTTTTTTTTTTTTTTTGCATAGAATTTTTCTTATCACTTCTTGAGAAAAGAATGCAAACATTCTGTTTTATCGTGGTAAGAAAGAGATACACAGTGAAATAGAGTTAATTATTTATTAACTGAAGTGGTACAGTCCGACAAGTATTATAAGTCTCGCGCTGTTGGTGTTGCGTCCAAAGTTAATCTTACTACTGTACTGACCGAGATCTTTCAGTACCGACCGTGCGCAAAAAAACACAGCGTCTTTTATATCTCCGAGATACTAGAAATCACGTGGTACGAGCAACTGTACAACACATTCATTCATTTGTTCGATCTATTAACTGTCTGTATACATCATCATCATCATCATCATGTCGTGCCGCTAGCATGGATATCCCTGAACCTCTCTCGCCACTTCTCCCTATCATTCATCGTCTCTGGCAGGTCTTCAGGGCTACATCCCGTATCGTCACATAGCTGCTGTATGTATGTTCGAGCTTGTCGTCCTCCTTTTGCTCAGCCATATGTGGGGGTCCATAGGAGAACATCACTTATGAGCTCGTCCCTCCAGCAGTGTCCTGCGTGTCTGGTTCGTCTAACGTGGATAGTTTTCGTGTTTGGAAGTTGGTGGCCGTATAGTTGGTGCCTTGTTGGGTGTAGCCGCAAGGACTTGTTCAACATTGCTCGCAACATTCTTATGTAATTGCCGTCTAGCTTCTTCTCTAGCCGTTTAGTTAGCGTCCAAGTAGTGCATCCATACAACAGTATCGACACGACCACTGCCTGGAAGAAACTGCGTTTCATTTTATCGGTCAGGTCTGATTTCCATATGATCGATAGTCTATCGATAGCTGTCCATGCTTTCGTTAGCCGCGTGTCGATGTCCTTTTCGGTTGATGAGACACTGCTTCCTCGGTAGGTGAATTTGTCTACCAGTTTCAGAGAGGTTCCGTCTAGTGTGGAAATATCGCCTGTTTGTTGTATACTCACAACCATATTGATATCAATAAAACAGGCGTACTCCATTGTTCAGGTATGAACAGTTTATTGACTTCTGAGTTCAGTTTTTCGATACGAGAAGAGGGACAATTCTTAAAAGTCTTTCGTAATTATACTATGCTAACAGCACCCCAACGCTCGGCACATCCCGTGGTCCAACCCCAATTTCTCAAAACCATGGTCGGAACTCAACTTTTCAACACCATGGCCAGAACTAAACTCACTGGCAGAGAACTCAATTCTCTGTTCCAATTGCAGAAACTCAATTGTCCGCCTGCATGGTCCAATCTCATATCCTCAACTTCAACCGTCTGCCTCAATGGCAGAGAACCAAACTTAGATGGTTCAAAGTCAACTCCCAACTGACTCTTTTTCAAAATCTTCTAATTCTCAGGTCCATCGCTTCCGGGCATGACGTCATTCACACTCCAGCCCTATTTCCTATCTGGGGTTTATTATGACAATTGTGATGTCATATCCTTTGCGCGCAAGTGTAAAACTGCACCAAATGACTATGAACCTCGACCAGGAGCCGAATAGTTCAAAGCCCAACCAAACTGAATGATGAAATATAATTAACGAAAAATGATCAATATAAAAAAAATAATTCCGTAATCATATAAAATATACATATACATATAAATATATATATTGTCACGTTGTCTGCCACTGAGAGGAGAGAAATAAGAAATTTCCCCAACGCCTCCGTGTTTGAATAAACAGACCTCAAAGATTGACCGTTAAAAGAGGAATAAGGAATGTATGTCAACTCCTCGGCCTGCCTGTTGAAGGAAGTAAAGAATGTAGTTAAAGCTATCTGTACTCCGTAACCTCGCCCGGGTGGATAGAGAAGGGGGACAGAGGTCCGTATAGTAGCCCGAATGAATCGCCTAACAGAGTGAGGAAGGAGAGAGAGACCGAATGATTGGCCAGAACCCTAAAAACGGAAGTAGTTTTTTCGTCAGGGGAAATAGGAAAAAAGAATTTAGTTTTTAGGACGGCAGTTGGCGTGAGAAGAGGTGTTGAAACTGTCGCCAAAACCTCGGGCGAAGAAGCGAAATAGAGCTCTTGGACAAGAGACAGCAGATGCCTTCAAGCGGAGCTCCATAGAATCCCGCTAGCCCGTAAAAGAAAAGAAAATACTCTCAGAAGAAACCCGTCGAAAAGCTAAGTAAACCTTAAAACCGTTTTCTCCCTCCACCCTTCCTAAGTATTGCAATTGTATGCTCTCCCTCTCAATTTAAAGAAAGAAACATATAGAGAAGTATATGCATTAAGAAAAGAAGAGAAATGGCATGAAAAGATTCATTTCATAAACTCTAAATATATGAATGGACTTTGCTACCTTTTCAAGGGTCAAGAGAAAAGAAAGACAGAAGAAAGAAAAGAAAACGAAAGAAAGACATTTGTATTTGATATTGTCCGCTGGTAATATAGCCGGGATCTTAAATAGTTATTTGATCCGCACGTATTAAAAACCTTGTTATATTTTAAATGTCCCCTTGTGTCGAAATTTATTCGTTGTGTTGTTTGCCTATCGAGTTGCCTTCTTTTGCATGTTCCTTTTCAGCTTCATTCGCTTCAATTTATTCTCGCTAAATGTCCTATTCGCCTTTTAAAACATTACACGGGAAATTGGGATTGTCGACTACGATAAATAATAATATTATATCTAAACCTAGAGGCCCATATCTTCCATTACCCTAGGGGTAGGAAGACGAAGTGGTCTGGTGGGTGTGTGTAACATGAAATTTGGAAACCCCTTGCCAGCGGCGGTCAGTCTAGCCCCAAATTAACCCCCACATTATCTGCCAGTTCCCTATGTGCCCGAAGAAGGAATCTTAACTGGAACTTATTTTTCGAGTGATCAAGTGCCAGACTGCCCCAACTCCGTCACAATATATATAAAGTGAGCATATATGATGGAAAGATTGAAAAAGGATAGATTTTCTGTATTTGTACTGACAGATGGATATATAGAGATAAAAAGATCGATCGATCAATCGATAGAACAATTGAAATAGATAAATAAGTAGATAGATAAACACACAGAAAGATCAGACTGTGATATATATATATATATATATATATATATTGATCAATAAACACACAGAAAAGTACACAGATGGTTAGATAGGAGCAGACTGTGATATATATATATATATAGTCATCCACAGAAAGACTGTTTCGTTCTATCAGAATTCTTCAGTGTGGCTAGACACGTAGGACGCTCGAAGCCGGGATCGAAACCCGTCCAACTTTACGTTAGACTGTGATTCCGACCACTCGGCTACCAAGCGGACCAGGTTTGCTAAGGGAATTTTAAGGTATTTTTATTTTTTAGAAACAGCAGCAGCAGCAGCAGCTATCGGCCACCAGAGGGCTCAATTCTTTCGAAGAGCTTTGCATTACGCTAGCGGTGGCCGACAATTCCTTCGCTAGAGAGCTTAACCCCCATGCGGATATATATATATATATATATATATATATATATATTAAGTGAGAAAGAGATAGATAGATAGATACACTGATGGGTTGATAGGAACAAACTGGGATATATATATATATATATATATATATATACTAATATATATATATTCATATATATATATATATATATATATATTGACAGAGAGAGAGAGAGAGAGAGAGAGAGAGAGAGAGAGAGAAAGATCAATAGATAGATAGATGGATAGATAGATAGATACACGGATGGGTTGATAGGAACAAACTGGGATATATATATATATATATATATTGAGAGAGAGAGAGAGAGAGAGAGAGAGAGAGAGAGAGAGAGAGATCAATTGATAGATAAATTGATAGATAAACACACAGAGGGATACACAGAGGGATAGATAGGAACAGACTGTGATATCTCTACATATACATATATATATGTATATACATATACATATATATATGTATATATTGAGAGAGAGAGATAGAGAGAGAGAGAGAGAGAGAGAAAGAAAGAGAAAGAGAGAGAGAGAGAGAGAATATTTACATACCCTTTTCCTAAGAGTTGAACAAGGCCTGTTGGACCCAACATTCATCTACTTATACCAATGTTAAAACGAGAGGTTGAAGTTATTTTTCTTTTCTTTTATTTCATTAGATTCTTTTCTCCGACTTTTTACGTTTCTATTGAGTGGGGTAGGAGTGATACAAGTTGGCCGTAATGAACAGGGATTCTTTCAATTTCCATTAGACCGGATTCATCTGTCAGTTGCTTCGAAACTTCAGAAACATTTTTTTCTTCTTTTTGTTTTCACGCAGAAAATATCGAGAGATCTTAGAATCCTGAAGCATAGATTGAAGGCATTTTTGGTCGTTTCTAGTCTGGAATGGTCTGTTGGAAAGTACTGGCAGTCGATTCTCAGAGTGAATTTCAAAACACCAAGGCATTTCTTCTTTTTTTATTCGATGACCTTCTACAGATGGAAAGAAATCATTTTCTCTTCTTAACAATTCTTCAGCTTTATTCAACTATACTCTCTACGATTCAGTCTTTTATCATCTTGTCAGATTCACCAAAATATACTATTTCTCTGCACACACACACGCACACACACACACACACACATATGTATATATATTTTTTTTGATCGAACATTATAGACATCTTTTGTCTACATATTTTTGTTAATCCTTTCGAGTTGCCGTATCGATTTCTTGATATCCAGCGGGAATTGGTTATTAAACCTTCCATAAATTATTATTTCCCATGTATTTTCTGCCCGATCTTGAGCCATCATCATGGGAGTGTGTATAGAAAAAGTCATGTAACTTTCGAATGTACATTACTTCTTTGTAAGAATGAGCGTTTATACTGATATATTGTGCAGAGTTTATTTTTTAAAATTTATTCCTATAAATTGCATCAGTGGTTAAAGACATTTAAGTACATTAGTACTAGATTCAAAATTAATTCTATTAAGTTTGGGTTGTATATTTCTAATATGTAGCACCTCGAGAATCTATAGTTTTTGATTGTTATTTTTTATATTAATATTGTTGTGTTTTCAGTTAGAATTTTCCGAAATTCACTTGTTTTTTTTTAAGTCATTAATAATAGTTCCTCTCTCGCGATTGGAATTTTGCAAAAAAAAAACTTACGTTATATATCAATTTAAACAATCTTTAGGAGATTGTATCACTGAAAACAACAATACATACGTCGGAAAAGGATATTAGCATAACGGTTAGTGTGTTCGCCAATGGCACGGGAGACCTGGGTTCAATCCCAGGTCGAGTAATACCAAAGACTAAAAAATAGTTTTTGATACCACCTTGGTTAAAACTCAGTGTTATAAGGTAAGGATCAAGGATGAAGCGGGGGAATCCAGGGAATTGAGTAGCGCCCCACTACACCTCGGTGCCGTAGCTATTGAAAAGGGAGCCTTCGGGTAACCCTTGATTAAGGTCACCAAATAACTTACTTAACTTACCCTATCGAGAAGACTTATTATGCATCATTCAGATACCAGTCCAATGCCCAAAATCTAAAAAACATTCATACAGCGAAAGGATTAACAAAAAATATGTAGACAAAAAATATCTATAACGTTCAATCAAATATGTATCAATGGAGAAATGCTGCCCAAATACACACACACACACACACACACATATATATAATCAAGGGTCAGTTCAAAAGTTGATTTTATATATATATATATATATATATATATGTGTGTGTGTGTGTGTGTGTGTGTGTCTATGTGTGAATTGACAAATCGTTTAATGATGTTTTTTTTCTTTAGCCAAGAAAGTATTGCTAGCTGAACAGTTTCATGCATTAAAGAAAAAAACATCAGATGAAACTCGTGGGTAAAATGGACAGGGTTTATTGTTTGGCTGTTTTTTATGGCATAAAAACCATTGTAAGTTATTTAATGCTAAATCCATTTTTATACATATAAACAGTTCTATTTCAAACAATTCAGTTTGGCATAAATACAGTTTTTTTTGTTTACACAAAGCCAAATGAAAAAAAAAAAAAACAGTATAATAGTAGTGTTATGTCAAAAACAGTTCTTTTTCAAACAATTCTATTTTACAAGAGTACACAATTTAGTTCTATTTGACCTCTAGATAGGATCCTGTCAGGTGCTTTTACTCTGGGCCAGAGAGAACCAAAGAGTATTGGCAATAATGTGGTACTCCGAATTCCCCAAAGATTCACTATTAGTGAAGCCTTACCATCAGATTTTTTAGTATCATATCTAGGACACTTGTTTGGGGAGTCTTTCTCCTCTTCAGAGATGCAGTCGGTGTGTTCTGCAGCTCCAGCTGACTGGGCCAAAATGGTTTGGGAATAGAAACGGGGAAATAAAAAAAAAAAGAAGAAAACATCAACTTAACATAGTTACGTAACATAATATCAACCATTAGGTACAAATTGGTCTTTGGATTGTTTTGGTGTGGTTTCTTTGTTTAATGGCATATCAACCTTTGTAGGTTATTTAATGCTAAAGCCATTCTTCTAGAAGAACAGTTGTGGTACTATTTAACCCATAGCTGGGAGGATAAGGGGGTTCATACCTTTCCCAAGGGTATTTGCCCGAAAGTGAACGTAATAGCGCGACTGGAGTTCGAACTCGCGTACTACGATTCCGCAGTCCATTGCTTTAACCATTACACAACGAGAACACCCCCCTCGTCTTTGGATATAGAGAAGTAAATAATAAAATTGCACACAAGAAAAGTAGAACGACAGTATTAATAGAATTCTACCAGAATATCAGAAAGAAGAGAAGAATTCACTCATTATTGAAGGAAAATTACGCTAAATGAAAAGATATGAAAACATTTCATTTCAGTGAAAATATATCGCGCAAAATGTAAACAAACGAAAGTTTAATATACATGTAATAATTCCTGGGCTGAAGTGAAGTCATCAGCCGATCCTGGCTTGGAGCATCTCGCGTGTCTAACCACCCTGAAGAATTGTGATTCAACAAAACAGTCTCTCTAATGATGAAAAAAAAAATATATATGTATATTGTCAACATCAGAGAGATTGTTTCGTTGAATCACAATTCGGTACTAAACTCCCTGATGATCCGTTGAGGTGAAACTTTAGTAGGAGAATTCCCACTCGCGATTTAAGTTAATTTTTGTAATTGGCTCTAATTCGTATTGAGCACTCTTGTAATTGTAGCATTGAGGCATTTTACGGTGGGTTTTATTTTTCTTTTGACCGACTGACTGCATATCTCTTGATTTTTTTCAACTGGTGTAAGTAAGTTGGCCTTTTCTTTTCTTTTCTTTCTTTTTCTTTTCTTTCTTTTTCTTTTCTTTTCTTTTTTCTTTCTTTTTTTGTGTCCTATGATATATTTTTCTTTTTTTCCCCGGGCGGTGATTCGAGATATTTTTATCTCTTGTTCCTGGCGGTTTTTTTTCTTTTTTCCTGGTAACCGTGAATGCTAGTAGATAGTAGGTTAGTAAATATATATATATATATATATATATATATATATATATATATATATATATATATATATATAATTCAAAATGAATGAGTGAACTTAGAGATTTCTATCTTTTTACGAATTATTTATTTCGTTCCTACTTACGTATAAGTTTCAAGCTTGTTGCTTTTTTTCAGAGGACATTTAGTAATTTACTAAGGTTTTTTGCTTTGATGTGGCACAAGGCCATATTAATGGGGAACCAAATGAAGCTCGAACTCACTCGTGTCACAAACCGACAAGCAAACCTACATTTGTGAGTTTGAATTTCATTGAGAGCCTCATTTTATATTTGTTCCGTTCAAGTATTATTCTGATTGGTTTGGTTTCTTTGTTTAATGGCATATCAACCTTTGTAGGTTATTTAATGCCAAAGCCATTCTCATAGAAGAATAGTAGGGGTACTATTTAAACCCATAGCTGGGAGGATAAGGGGGTTCATACCTTTCCCATGGATATTTGTCTGAAAGTGAACGTAATAGCGCTACTGGAATACGAACTCACTTTCTACGGTTCCGCAGTCCATCGCTTTAATCATTATACCACGAGGACACCCGCCCCGTATTATTATGAGTTGTTTGAAATCCGGATGGAGTTTTAAAAAGCTGCTATATTCTTCCCTTGTCGAGACGTTCAGCATTTCTCCTATTCGACCCAAGATCCATTTATCAACGCATAAAAATGCATTCGTGCCCACCACTAAACGCTGAAAAAATTCCGACTCAAAAAAAACTCCATATTACTAAAAAAAAAAAAAAAAAGAAAGAAACAAACAAAAACTTCAAATTCTCGAAACTTTCTTTTTAAAGATTAAGAAGCCTTTCTTAAAGAAGATCAATTTTAAATATATCAGCCACGTTCTGAAATGATTTTAACACTTTTCTCAACAATTCTTTCTCTTTCCCCCTGTAAAGTTCTTTTATACTGTATATTACCCTCCCACTTGTTCTTCTCCTCCTACTCTTAATGTAAATGCATATGACTCGTCATTGAGTTTGTCATTTTACTGATCATTCCCTTGAAGATTGCTCGAGTTGGGGCCGAAAAAATATGGTACGTTTTTGAATTTATTCCATCCAGGTGTCAAACAACTCTAAGGAAGACTTGAGCGGATAAAACTCTAAAATTGGCTGCAACGATGTTTTTGTTCTATTTAATAACACACACACACACACACACACACACACACATATATATATATATATATATATATATAAGATTCTGATGACAATACTGCGCTACCTTTACAAATCAACCAGTATCTTGTATATATATATATATATATATATATATATATATATATATATATTAGAGTTGGAAACCTACATTTTCGGCTTTATCTTCCTACTGTGAAACCGCATCCAAATTTTTACGAAACTGATATCGTTTGATTTAGTGCTATCATTACTGAGTGACTATATTCAAGGAAACGCCACTGAAAAAGACTTTCAGATTTTAATAAAATTATATTTCATCAACATTTGTATCATTGTAAGAGGAAAAGATTAAACAAAAATATGATATAAACATTTAATTGACTAGTTTTCGGAAATAAATGTGAAAATCTATTTGTTAACAGAAGAAATGAAGAAGGAAAAAAAAAAGGAAATAGGACGGATATGACACTTGGAAATCTTTCATATCATAGAATGTTTTTAAATAGAAAAAAATAAGGAGAAATACGACATGAGGTCTGAAATCTATTTGCTTCAGTTTTCAAAAAAAAACAAAAACTTTTTGTTGTAAAATTAAGTTAGCAACAAAATAGAGTGCAAAAAAAAATAGTTGTCAGTTTGGTCTTAATGTTAGAATTTAAGAAGTCGGATTTTTGTAAGGGTAATTGTTTTCTGTTAAGCCAGTACGACTATCTAGAAATATAGTTGTTGTAAAAAAAAAAAAGAAAGAAAAATGAAGATTTTTTATCATATTTACCAACCCCTCTGCTCGGGCAGGATATGACACAAGGTCAATTTTTAAGCGGAGTTTAACAGGTTTGAATTCAGAGTTTTCCTTCTCCTAGACTAGTTGCCTCACCTAGGCTGAAGAACCTAGTCTACCCTACTATTTACCCATAGCTGGAGGGAGAATAATTGGATTCATACCTTTCCCAAGGGTATTAGTGCTATGTGAAATGCAATCAGTCTCGTCCAGGCTTTGAACTCGTGTCGCCGTGTCCACTTTCTACGACGATAACCATTACACCACGGGCACTAATGAAGATTTTTTAAAAAAAAGGAATATGTTTTTATGGTTGAAGTGCACCTGAAGTAGATATTAAGAATAATGGAAATAGTTTTTAATTTCACTTTTAAAATGTGTTTATTTCCCGATAAATGAATTTCTAGTCTAAACTTCTTTGTTTTCTTCGGATAAAATTATGTTTATCCTGCGAATACATTTAAAATTAGATACAAGAAATAAAGTAAGTTTTAATCTTAGTTTTAAAATGTGTATATTTTCAAAACTACAAGAGAGTTTTTATAAACAAGGAAAATTAATCCCTTTTCTTTTTACAAATATCTTTAAGGTTTTATGCAAAAAAAAATCATATATCAAAATGATTAAAATAGATTTTAATTCCAGTTTTAAAGAAATGTATGTAAAGAAGAACAGGTGATATTTGCAAATTTGGAAATATACACATTGTATAAAAGAAATTAAAGGCTTTTAATTCTTTTTATATAAGTTTTGGTTTATTCGTTAGATAAAAACAATTTTTTTTTTTTGGAAAATAACTTATGGGTTTTCTTTTTTTAGAAGAAATTTATTCGCAAAACGACAATAACAGTGGACCGGTGTACCAAAAAATAATTATGATTTCTTTTGGCTTTTTAAAAGCAACATTATACTAATTTCAGGAGAGCTATATAATTTTTCTCTCTTAGCTTATGCGACGATTTTTTCTCATTTTACCAGTTTGTAAATAAATATTAGTCAAGTTGTGGACCACAGTTTGGGGCAACATGAAAGTTCCCATTTCAATATCTACAGTAACCGAGGTGTGGGGAAAGGGTACTACTCCTTTCCCAAGATTGCTCCACTTTACTCTTAATCCATACATTAAGATGCAGAGCGTTAAGCAAGGAGGAACGACGTACCATTTTTTGAGTCCTTGGTATAACCCGACCACGGATTGAACGTAAGTCTCTCGGGCCATTAGTGAACATCCTAACTGCTTGGCAAATGGATCGGTTAATAAATATGGAACCTATTTATAACTGACAATAAAATGATATAAAAAAATGATATACATTTTACAAGTATTTAGAAGACTTGGTGCCATTGTTTCACTGCTATAATGAGGCTATTACCGATCAGAAGATAAACACTGCAGTTTTTTATTCAGTAGAAGATAACATTTCAACCTAATGATAATAGTTACTGACTTAGTTCGAGCTCCTTCATATCATTATGATTTGGTAAATAAGAATTCTGCTAAATACAAGACTTGCTCAGTCGGTTGCGGCTTTAGAAGAGGGTTAAACCCTTCCAACGAGATTCCTGGATGTGACGCTAGACGATCTGATGCTGAGGTTTCAGTAAAGCTAAAGCTTTGTGGAATGTCGATTACCCCTTCATTGCCATCACTTCTAGGTCCTCTCTGGCGATGAGGTGTAGCACCTTATAGGGCTCTATCTATGAGTCAAACATAACTAAACTGTGTACTTTGCTAAGCCGAATTACTTGAAATAGAACTGTTTTGACATTTAACTGTGTGCGGACAAAAACTATACTGATACAAAACTGAATTGTTGAGTTATATAACAGTTTGGCTAAACTGAATAGCTTGAAATAGAAATGTTTTTGACAATTAAACCGTGTACTCATGTTAAACTGAATTGTTTCAAATAGAACTGATTATGTGTTTAAAATGGATTTGGCATTAAATAACATACAAAGGTAGATATGCAATGAAACCCAACCAACCAACCAACAAACCAACCAACCAACCAACCGACCGACCAACTTCTAGGCACACAATTCCTTTTTTCCTCTAGGTATTTGCAGTTAAGTATTTCTTTGTACAAATATGACATGCGTGATATAAATGTTAATGGATGTCTTAGTAGACTATTAAGTGATTTGTATTGTTTTTTGTTCGGTATCTCAACTTCTTCTGGATTTTTTTAATGCCAAAATCTGATTCATTTATAAATATTTGATTGCTTATTGGATTTATATTTTCCAATGTTCATTGCATTTTGTTTATAATTTTCACTTTGTTCATAATCAATGTTTCACACTATCAAATTCTAAGAATTAAAGTGATTTTATTGTCTAACGTAATAAATAAATATATCTTAATGAAATATCTCTCGCCTTTAGAAATATCTATTCATTTGCGTAACCTCTTGTCACCTGTCTCGACAAGCTTATAGCATCCACGTTTAGAAAATCCTCCATGTTTTGATGTAAATATCAGATCGAGTCATGTTCAAACATTTGATGTGAACTTAAAACCATCAAAATTATTCTGTACTTCAGAAAAATGTGATAATCAGCAGGAGCAAGGTCACGTGTTGATGGAAGATTTATATTATTCAACGTGATAGCAGCTTTAATCAAATTATTCTTAAGATGTTAGAAAATAGAGCATATTTTCCTAACATGTTTCCGATAGTCTAGAGTTCATTACATTTTCCACTAGCTACAATGGAATTATCTGCTTAATTTGAATATACATTTTTCTCTTTATAATTCTCAGTGAATATAGTCAATGAAAGTTACCCAAAATTGCGTTGATACCGAAAGATTGGTACTCATGCATCTATGTCACCGAAAAAAAGCCGAACTTTCCCGAGCGTTTCCGGAAAGAATCGGAATATGCCGAAACGGCTAGCTAATCAAATTTAAGATAAGATAATTCAATCAATTTGTTTAAAAAGTTACAAACAAGTGTAAACATGAATTTATCGCAGCTAAGCAAATATCTACAATGTGCAGAAATGGGGATCCAATTCTGCCAAGAAAAAAACTTATTGGCAAAATTAAAAGTTGCCTGGAATGTGAGCATCCTTGCCCCTTAAAAAAATGAGGAAAAGTTATGCCTGGAGATAATGTAACACCAAATGCAGGACCTGGATTATTATTAAAATTGTTAGTTGAAAGTACAGAATAGTTACAAAACACCCCCTCCCCAGGGTAAGAATGGATTTCTAAATTAACACATTATTACTTCTGTACGGTACAATAAGCGCATAAATATGAAAAAAATTATTTAAAAAGACAAAAAAATGATCCCCCCAATAGATAAAATAAAAATTCAAACAATTTTTTCATATTGATAATTACCATACATTGACTGTTGATTTATACTTTTTCTCCTGAAAAGGTTGGTAAAATTATCCATTAAAAATTGTCTTTTAGTCTTTTTTTATTTTATTTTTTTTTCTGTTTTCATGCGTTTTGTCAACAAATTGGTTAACTTATTTTATCGTCTGCTTGCTTAAATTTCGTTTCGGAAACGCTCGGAAAAGTTCGGCTTTTTTGCGGTAACATAGATGCATAAGTACCGAAAGATTTGATGTTGGCTCATTAATTAGTATGGATTGATATATGCTTATTATTTGCTGGATAAATCTTTAGATACGGCAACAATGAAAAATTCATCTCATCAGAATTGAACTAAAATCGAATATATATTTCCTCGTGAGCGGTACTATTGATTAATAAAAAAGATTCTAATTATTTCCTAAGACATTTGAAAGAACAGATATTGAGCAAGAGTAAAGATGAGACGACGATTGAAAAGAAATACGGAAGAAATAATTATAATATAATATATATAAATATAAATACGAAAGAAAAATATACGACTGAAGAAACGAATTTATAATGTAAAATTTAATCAACAACAAACTATTAATTTAAAAATTGAACAATTTAAAAAATGTAACAAGTTAACATTGGAACAATTAAAGAAGTGTAAAATTGCTTTTTTTAGATATAAAGTCTTAGCGTCTCTTTTTTTGGTCTGAAGACAAAAAATGGCGTCAAAATCGGGAACAGTTTATCATCAGCCCAAATCAAATATTGCGTTAAATGACAGGACAATGTACCTGTATTGTCTGAGCAAATTCTCACAATTTCAGATGGTTTTAAGATCATATCCAGCATCAGATGTTAATACTGGTTCTTTTTTTTCTCCATTGTAAGCATATCGGCCATTTGATTTTCGTTTCCGGTTCGATAAAACGAACTTTTTTCTGATTCACGAAGATTTGCTGAGACACATCCTTGAATCTTGATGCTTCCCAACTGTCTTTCGCTTCTGTAAAGTTAACTTCTTGTTGATGATGCAAAAAGATGATTTTGGACAAATCCTTGTATCGATGGTTTACCCAGAAATCTTGGGAAGATGGACATATTTCTTCATTGACGATAGGATTCTTGTTTTCCCTTTCCTCAGAATTATTTTCATCTTTAGCTTCAGTAAGTTTCAGTGTTTTTTGATGATGCAAAAAGATGACCTTAGATATATCCTTAAATCGGAATTTTTGCCAGAAATCTTGCGAAGATGACGATGTTTCTTCAGCCAAGATAAGATTCTGGTTTTGCAAATTGTCCGAATTCTTTCCATCCTTCGCATCTGTAAACTTCAGCGTTTTTTGATGATGCCAAAAGATGACCTTGGACAAATCCTTAAACCGGGATTTTTCCCAGAAATCTTGAGAAGATGTAGACATTTCGTCATCCAAGACAGGATTCTCCTTGCGACAATTGTCCAAATTATTTTCATCTTTAGCTTCTTCAAAGTTTACTGCTTTTTGATGATGTTGAAAAATGTGCTTCGACAAATCCTTGAATTGCAATTTTCCTCGCAAATCCTTGGAAGAGCGACATTTTTCGTCATCCAACTGAGGATTCATGATGTTTCTGTCATTTTTCTTGATGGCCATGATATTGCTAATAGTTTTCTTGCTTTTTGTCTTTGATTTTGTCAAAAATGAACGTTAGATGCCAACGATTGCGCAACGTTAGTCAGAAAAGATGGCGGATCTGCAACATTTTTTCCCTCTATTACGTCACGCTATTTTGACCTCATAGTAGTTAATGACGTAAATTTTCATACCAAAATTTACTACGACCACTACTAATTGTTTCTTATCCTCCTTCTACTTATATTGGATTAGTCTTTCTTCATTTTCCTCCCCTTTTAACACATTTTTATGTATATTCCGCGAATAAGAATATATATATATATATATATATGTATATATATAGATGGAGAGATAGATAGATAGATAGATAGATAGATAGAGAGAGAGAGAGAGAGAGAGAGAGCAAGAATGAGAGGGATAGAGAGAGAGAGTGAGTGAGAGAGAATTAAAAGTAAAAGTTTCGTGAAAAAATGATATATTTGTCGCTGCCTCCAACCAGACAGGACTTACTCAAGGTCAATGACTCGAAGGTCGATGATAGTGAGTGTTTAGGACAGGGGAAGGTCGAGCACGAACCCAGGATTGAGCCCTGCTATGATGCAGCTCTTCGATCCGAAAGTGGCCCGGCCGAAGCTAGGGGCCTTTGTTGGACTGATTTGATTTTATATCTGTATCTTGTTCATCGTACTTCTGTATATTAGCACATATTTGAGTGTATACGTAGAAATGTATTTTTTTTTCATCATACTATGTGTGAAAGCACGTGCGATACCCCAGGCTCATCAGCCGCCAACCAGGGTGATAACACAGTTTCGGTAGCTCAAGGCGGTACTGCCGCTCCTGGCGCTACCGAGCAGCTTTTGCCCCCGGATAGGGTATTTAAAAGAAATATATATCTATGTATACACAAGATCAACTAAAAGCGGACAGACATTACATTGGACGTTCGTTCATCTTCATTTTGGTGCAGTTTGTGACTTAAAAAAGCGTTTACTTACGGCCATTAGATGTCATAGCAACCGTTTCTTGATTTTGCGTAATTACACGAGATAGGTGGCTCTGCGTGTATAACATTCATGTTGAAATCTATTTATATATATATATATATATATATATGTGTGTGTGTGTGTGTGTGCATTTTTGTGAGCATGTGTTTGTGTGTGTTTGTATATGATTTTGTGTCTGTGTATATGTGTGTATCAATGACAATCTCTAATCATAAGGATTTCTGCAACTTGCATTCTTGGATTTAGTGAAGGAAGAAATGTGAAGAAATTTCTTATCAAGTGAATATATATTCTGTAGCCCTTCTTTCAGTTTGGTGAGTAAGCGAGTGAATGTATGTGTGTAATGTGATGTGTGTGTGAGTGTATGTGTCTTTATGTGTGTGTGTGTGTGTGTGTGTGTATGTGACAGAGGCTGTAGGACAGGGGGTAGGGACAATCAAATATAATTTCTTGTCTTAATTTAACATTGGCACACGGCCACATTTCTGGAACAATTGAATCAAACCTTTATAATAATAGTGACCCCCTCCAAAAGAACACACACACACACACACACACACACACACACACACACACACACACACACACACACACACACACACACACACACACACATACGCGCGCGCACACACACACACACACACACACACATTACACCACAGTGCCCAAGGTGCAATGGTTATCGTCGTAGGAAATGGACACGATGACACGAGTTCAAATCCTGGACCAGGCTAATTGCATTTCACATTGGGAAAGGTATGAATGCTATCATTCCCCCTCCAGCTATGGGTAAATAGTAGGGCAAACTAGGTTTTACAGCCTTGGTGAGGCAACTAGTCTATGAGAAGGAAAACTCTGAATTCAAACCTGTTAAAATCCGCTTAAAAATTGACCTTGTGTCATATCTTGCCCGAGCGGAGGGGTTGGGTAAATATGCACACACACACACACACACACACACACACACACACGCAAGTTGATCTTTTATGTGTTTCTTTCATCAGATATGTTTATGTGAAATGGTTTCATATATAAAATCCTGGTACATATTTTACGGTTAAATTTAGGAATTCTACAAAATAAAAAATAAATTGACAAATAGAGTGTCAAGAGAAAGACTATGTCAGAGAGAGAGAGAGAGAGAGAGAGAATGTGTGTGCATGTGTGTGTGTGTGTGTGTGTGTGTGTGTGTGCGAAATGGCCAATTCACAGAGAATTACCATACCAACGCACTCATAACTAGTCAATGGATAGCAGTTTTCGAGCATTTGCTGAGGAGTGGGTAAGTGAACTTCATTTTTCTTAGGTGTCTTCCAGCTATGTCGGCCGGTGTTGGCATTATTTTCATTTTTTTCTATATAGTTTTTATACGTCCTTTAAATTTGTTCACGTTAAAATTCCATATATATGCATACGCAGACATAGACAAACTGATAGATAGATAGATAGATAGATAGATAGAGGTGTTGTGAAATAGTGGAAGAACAACGATTAAGAATTGAAGAAGTAACAATTATCAGTTATGTTGTGACAAAGATTAAATCACATGCAAGTAACAAAATAATTTTATGCTTTTTCGTTTTTTTTGCTTGTGTGGGTGTTACGGTATATCAACCTTTGTAGGTCATTTAATGCCAAATCCATTTTTATACAAATGAGCAGTCCTATTAAAACGTTTTCAATTTAGCATAAGGACAGAGCCATAACATTTCAAGCTATTCAGTTTAGTCAAGCAGATTTAATTCAATAATTTAGTTTAGAATAACTTAGTTTTTGTCGACACAGTTAAATTTCAAAACAGTTCTATTTCAAACAATTCACTTTAGCGTGAATACGCTGTTTAAATATCAAAACAGTCCTCTTTCAAGTCATTCACTTTAGCATAAGTTCGAATTTTATTCCAGTTAACTCATTGATAGGACCCAAACAACTGCTATCACTGCTGGCAAGAGTGTACCTGGATGGCAATGAAGGAGTATTCCCCATTTCCCAAAGCTCCAGCATTACTGGAACCTAACCGTCAGATTGTTTTGTGTCACATCAAGAACACTCAGAGAGGGGAGGTTTTACCCATTTGCAAAGATACAGTCAGTCTATTCGACAGCCCCAGCTGACTTGGTAAATAATCTAAAGCAGCAACAGCACACGCAAATGTGAGATGATCCACTAGGAACAGTTCAAAAGCGGAATCTGTGCCAATGCTTACCTGCAGTATATGCACATAACGGAATTACTCCTAGAAAATGAGGCACATGTAATTTTCTTTATTTTAGAGACACAAACAGATCACCAAGTTCTGGTCAGAAGACCAATTCTAGTGTTAATTAACAACAAGAAATAAACTTAACATCATGTTGATTTCACTATGCTAATGTACCAGGTAATGAAAATAAAAGAAAGCGAAATGATATACACATACCTGGATAACACCTAGACTTCAGCAATGTTAATATCGGTTAGGAATACAAGAGGTGTAATAGAAAGAAAAGGAGACTTCCTTTTACACTCGCTCCAGTTCAATACTATCCATTCAATTTGGTCTTAAATGTCACACAGAATAATCGTAATTATAAGTGACGAAATCAAATAAGATTTGGAATTAAATTTTGTTAAATAGAAAAAAAGACAAATCAAAACAACAATATTCCAAATGCAACATAAAATAATTGCAAATAATTCCTCAACGGATAATGTGTTAGAATTGTGCAAATGAGCCGAAATGAAAGTAAAATTGACAATGAAGTATAAGATTTTCTAAATTGAAATAAAACCCAGAAAAGCAACGAAGAGAAAATCATAATGGATAGACGTCCTGGTTTCATCTTAATGAGTCAGTGGAAAGTTTTCGAATTAAACTATATTTTATAAGTGCAATATTTCTTTTAATATATATATATATATATATATATATATATATATATATATATATATATATATATATATATATATGTGTGTGTGTGTGTGTGTGTGTGTGTGTGTGTGTGTGCATCATACAATGACTGATATATATACAGCAGCATTGCTTCCAAAAAATCCCTCATCAGGTGATGACTCTGGGTTCAGACATGGTTTTGGTGCTGAAGCATTATTACTGCAAACCCAGAGCGCCCCAGCAGTAACTCACGATACCATAAGACTTTGTTGAATTGACGTCACTGTGTGTCATTGCTATATCCACGCTGATGCAGTTAGAGCCATATCTAGGATCTTTTTCATGTATTTCCTCTTGTTTGATGGAGAAAACTGAATATGGGTTACGACTACGAAGTTTGAGTTGGTAAAGAATCCCCGGCATCAGACCTCGATATTTATCCAGCCATTTCTGGTTCATTTTTCTCGCAGATCCTCCTATTTTTCCAACTTAAGTTGACGTTCCCTGTCAAAATTTTCGTCGAAAGGGACCGTTATCTCGATATACATATATGTATCATCTCATGAGATAATGTTTAGCAGTACAATATAAACTTTTCGTAAAGCAACGCTTTTCGGTTAAAAAGATCAGTTGAATCGACGAGACGTCATTCGAAAAAGATTTCTTGCTCGCTAAAAGAATATTCCTCTTCTTTGTTTTCAGACAGCGTTAAACAGACTGAGAAAATAGCAAGCGTATCCACTCTAAGACAAGAGTTCATAAGCTGGTTAGTAATATATTGTTTTATACTATATTGTCATTTAAAAATGCTTGAATGATTTTATTTGTTTCGTTATAAAATACGTGGGTCCTTCAATAAGTTTCCAGACTTTTTTTTTATTGGCATTTAAAAATGTCGTAGACTATTCAAAATTCACTATGTTATTGCTATACATCTTGCTAGATAACTGACCAATTTTTATGATTTCAAGTTCAAATGATTGTCAAAGCTGGTGAATTTCAAAAATGCAATCTGGACTTTAGAAGAACGATATGCAATAAAATTCTGTTTTAAACTTGGAAAAATGCCATGCGATGAAAAGTGGATCTACTGCTATGACCCAGAGACCAAGAGACAGAGTTCTTAGTGGAAGCATGGTAGCTCTCCCAGACCCAGGAAGGCCCGACCGAGCAAATCCACCCACAAACGTTAAATGATCCCTTTTTTGACAGCACTGGCATGATCTACATGCACTGGGTTCCCACCGCACAGTCAATCAGCAAGGAATACTACGTTGAGGTTTTAAGGGAATTCAGGAAGAGATTCATAGGGAAGAGGCCAGCACTCTTCAAATCAGGTCAGTGGCATTTCCACCAGACAATGTACCAGTACACAACACCATCCTTGTCACAGACTATTTGACCAAGATGGGCACTGAGTCAGTTCTACAGCCTCCCAATAGTCCCGACCTTGCTTCCTGTGAATTTTACTTATTCTCTAAGCTCAGAGGCTGTCGTTATGAGGGAATTGAGGAGATGAAAGCGACGTTGACGAAGGTCATTGACACGCTCACACAAGGAGACTTCCAAGGGGCTTTCCCTAAGTTGTTGAAACGGTAAAACAAGTGTATTGCAACCGAAGGAAAGTACTTCGAAGGGGACTAAAGTTACATGTGTGTACTATCAATAAAAGTGCCCATACGAAAAAAAGTCTGGTAACTTATTGAATGATCCCCGTAAATCCCTTCTGTATACTATCTGAGTCTTAAATATTAAGAGAATGTTACTGTAATTCCAAATTAAAATTGAACCTGGAGAGCTAACACTATGAGAACCCCATTTTCTAATATAGAAAAAGGGTTGAATTACAAGTAATTATTGACTTCTATGTTAGTACCTTATATTATTTATAAGCAAAGAAACGAAGAAGAAGAAAAAAGCGTTGGGTAGTAACGAATAACAGAATGTCCCTCCCCTCCTCAAGCAGCAGATCCACCTATAAAAGTTCATAAAATTCAAGACGGACAGCGTTCAACAGACTTCTGATTCATTATTATTATGTACTGTTTGTGATAACGTAAGTTTTTGTTGAAATTTATATTCTTATTGTGTCCCTCCCCAAACAATCCAACTGTTATCGCTTTAGTGTTTGTTTTGGGGTGGGTTAAGCCACTTTTCAAGTTACAGTCCGTTTTGCTTGTTTTGTCTTTGAAGAACGCATTTGGATTTTTTGACTAAGATTCAGAACCCATTTACTGCCACTTTTGTTTTCTCTCGCAGCTGGACGCTAGCAGCTCTTCATTTCCTTACTTACTGGCTCCAGCTGTCTGACCACAGTATTACATTTGGCCGCGACTATGTGTTTGTTTTTAAACAAACAGCGTTACGCCCTCCAACCTCATCAGTCATTCCGTCATATTTTTTTCTTTGAACAAAATACCATACCAAAAAAAAAAAAGAAAGAAAGAAAAAGAAACTCATTTTAAACCCACAATCCCCCATCCTGGTTGCCCCCTGCAACTATGGAGTGTCCATTAATATCAATACCTTCAGCAGTTAATTCCCAGGAGCTTTTTTCACAAATTACTGCGAATAAAGCAGCAACTAACAAAGAAGCCTTCCCTATTAAGCCGGAAGAGAGGGCTATTGTCAACAACAGGGAATGGACAGCCCTCACAGTTTCTCCGTCAGAAACAACTTAGTCAGTCAGTCCAATAACCCAGAACAAATACCGGCTGAAGCTTCAAGCCCTTGCTCCACCCCGGTCCCATGGAAAGTAAAGCGGAGGAGTCCGGAAGAGTATGAACAAGGCAGAGTGGGCAAATATGCTGGTTACATCCAGGGAAATATTATTTTGTCCAACCCGGAAATAAAAGCTAGTTTGGAGCCCCGGATCCTCTCGAAAGTCATTGTTGACATTAAGAGAAAGAGACTGGCGGGCTTGAAAAAAGACAGCTTCATGGAACTACTCCGAACTGCAGGCATCCTAGCTCTGTTTTTTTGTCAATGAAGCTTTGCAACCTGGGATGTCCTGATACCGTCCCAAGACCTTGTGGTCAAACTGGCCGAGAATTGCATTATTACAAAGCTTTTCCTGCTTCAGCTGGAGCATATGGGGACACGTAGGATACGTGTGACGGTCTACAATATCCTAGCCACTCTACCAATGAATGTGGTAGCTTCCTTCCTCAGCGCCTTTGGCAGAGTCGAAGAGGTGACACAACTAAGAGCTGCCGTCGGGACAGCACACCAATATTACGTGTTCCGAATGTGCCTTTATAGGGAATGTTTCCAGGCCATCCCGGTGATCATTTTTTACCAGGATAGGCAGATGATGAAGGTTGTAAAGGGCAGGCGGTCGCAATACTGATATGGCAAGCAGGTCGGCCATGTGGCAAAAGCCTGGTTTCTGAAAACAAGACTACTGATCCTCAGGAACCGAAAGGTACCACCGCAGTTGCCGGACAAAAACCTCGAGGTGGCAGAATGGAAGGAAGTCACCGGAAGCGGATATACAAACAAAATAACTGCAAAAGCGTCGGATTCATCCAACGTAGCAACAACAAAGGAGACTGCCAAAGCGTCCCCTTCGGAGAATAATAAATCACCAAAATCCCCGGAAACCAATCCAGCAAGATCAGTACCATCCCCCAGAATTAGGAATCCAACACCACCTAAACCACCACTAGCACCCACAACTTCTCTATCACCATCCCCCAGGAAAACGACCCCACCAGAGAACAATTCATCTTCCAAACCAGCAACCCCACCAAAACATTACTACTGTCATTACGCCCGTAGAATCGCCTAATGGACACATCCACTAATCTAAAAAGAGAAGGGACAGTGGTGAATGGCAGGCTATAAAATTCCTGACCCAAAGACAATCCTAACCCCAAAAATAAACTGACCCATCTCAACAATCCGCTATACAAGAACCCCAAAACCCTCAGCAGTCTATTCCCCAATCCCCGCAGCAGTGTATTCCCCACCAATCAAAATCCCATCCTTATCCCTATCCACATAGCCCCACTGACTTTTTCTTACCACCCAAGACACAGAGCAGAACTGCATCAGCTTAAAAGCCCTCATCATCTAGCAAAAAGTCTTTAAGCCGGCGAAGAGCCAAATCGCTTACACCAGTTGAAAAAATCAATCTCCTTTACGAAACAGTGGATCTCTGTTCTACAGAGCTAATACCCATCACTGACTTCCAGATCAAAAAGACATTTAAGCCACTACTTACTTTGAAAGAAATCGACGAAAAAAAAATAGAGCATCCGTCCAACTTTAAGGGTGAACCCATGGTGACCATTTTAATTTGCTCGGGATGTAGCCGAAATCAGAGGGTCTGGGACTTCCCGAAAAAGGCCTGCCAAATTGATGCTGGTGTATGTTAGGATTCTTTGCTGGCAGGGTCCCGATTTATGTTCATGCATCTTTTTATTGGTCCCTAAAGTACCCCTTTGATGTCAGAGGAATTTCCAGAGACGGCCGAATGTCTAATAAACTCGGCACCGGTTCCCTGCGTCAAGCCATCGGTATCTTCACCCCGAGGACTTCTGGCCGTATTCAACAGTGGGTTTGATGTTTCTAAAACTTGCCACTTTCAATGCAGTTAGCAAATAGTTCTAGTCAAGTAGGCTACTGGAAGTTCAATACCTCATTCGGGACCAGCAGAAATCCCTAATTAAGCGGGAGCTAGTGTGGCGGTTCCTGGTAATAGACAGTGGGCATCTCTTTGAGATAGGATTAGAAATTTCGCCACAATTACGGTCGACAGCTCAACCTTGATAAAAGTTAGACTTTCCTGGGGGTGGATTGGGGGACTCCACAACTCGTTAGGAAGAATTGAACTAAAATCGAATATATATTTCCTCGTGAGCAGTACTATTGATTAACAAAAAAGATTCTAATTATTTCCCAAGACATTTGAAAAAAAAAACAGATATTGAGCAAGAGTAAAGATAAGACGACGATTGAAAAGAAATACGGAAAAAATCATTACAATATAATATATATAAATATAAATACGAAAGAAAAATATACAACAAACGTAAAGAATTTAAAATGCAAAATTTAATCAACAACAAACTATTAATTGAAAAATTGAACAATATAAAAATGTAACAAGTTAACATTGGAACAATTAAAGAAGTGTAAAATTTGTTTTTTTTTAGAACATGAGATATAAAGTCTTAGCGTCTCTTTTTTGGTCTGAAGACAGAAAAAAAATGGCGTCAAAATCGACAACAGTTTATCATCAGTTCAAATCAAATATTGCGCTAAATGACGGGATAATGTACCTGTATTGTCTGAGCAAATACTCACAATTTCAGCTGGGTTTTAGATCATATCCAGCATCAGATGTTAATACTGGTTCTTTTTCTTCTCCATTTTAAGCATATCGGCCATTTGATTTTCGTTTCCGGTTCGATAAAACGAACTTTTTTCTGATTCACGAAGATTCGCTGAGAAACATCCTTGAATCTTGATGTTTCCCTACTCTCTTTCGCTTCTGTAAAGTTAACTTCTTGTTGATGATGCAAAAAGATGATTTTGGACAAATCCTTGTATCGATGGTTCACCCAGAAATCTTGGGAAGATGGCGATATTTCTTCATTGACGATAGGATTCTTGTTTTCTCTATCGTCCAAATTATTTTCATCTTTTGCTTCTGTAAGTTTCAGTGTTTTTTGCTGATGCAAAAAGATGACCTTAGACAAATCCTTAAATCGGGATTTTTGCCAGAAATCTTGAGATGATGACGATGTTTTTTTAGCCAAGATAAGATTCTGGTTTTGCAAATTGTCCGGATTCTTTTCATCTTTCGCATCTGTAAATTTCAGTGTTTTTTGATGATGCCAAAAGATGACCTTAGACAAATCCTTGAACCGGGATTTTTCCCAGAAATCTTGGGAAGATGTGGACATTTCGTCATCCAAGACTGGATTCTCCTTGCGACAAGTGTCCAAATTATTTTCATCTTTAGCTTCTTCAAAGTTAACTGCTTTTTGATGATGTTGAAAAATGTTCTTTGACAAGCTCTTGAATCGGAATTTTCCCCGCAAATCCTGGGAAGAGCGACATTTTTCGTCGTACAACTCAGGATTCTCGTTGTGTCTATCATTTTTCTTGATGGCCATGATATCGCTTATAGTTTTCTTGCTTTTTGTCTTTGATTTCGTCAAAAATGAACGTTAGATGCCAACGATTGCGCAACGTAAGTCAGAAAAGATGGCGGATCTGTAAAAAATTTTCCTGTCTATTACGTCACGCTATTTTGACGTCAGAATAGTTAATGACGTAAGTTTATTCCATAATTTACTACGACCACTACTAATTGTTTCTTATCCTCCTTCTACTTATATTGGATTAGTCTTTCTTCTTTTTCCTCCCCTTTTTAACACATTTTTATGTATATTCCGCGAATAAGAATATATATATATATATATATATATATATATATATATATATATATACACCTTCTTACACGGATATACATACATACATACATACATACATACATACATATATATATATATATATATATGGAGAGGGTGAAATGGCCAATTCACAGAGGATCACCATACCAATGCACTCATAACTAGTCAAAGGATAGCAGTTTTCTACCATTTAAGAAAATTTCCTGAAAGTCAAAAAAATTTGCCTGCTGAGTGGGTAAGTGAACTTCATTTTTCTTAGGTTTCTTCCCACTGTGTCGGTTGGTGTTGAACATTGTTCTCATATTTTTCAATATCGTTTTTATACGTCCTTAGAATTTGTTCACGTTAAAATTCCATATATATGCATACGCAGACTTAGATAGATAGATAAATAGATGGATGGGTGTTGTGAAATAGTGGAAGAACAACGATTCATAAATGAAGAATTAACAATTGTCAGTAATGTTATGACAAAGATTAAATCAGATGTAATCAACACAATAATCTATTGCTTGTTCTTTCGTTTGTTTGTTTAGATTTTACGGTAATTTAATGCCAAATCCATTTTTATACAAATGAGCAGTCCTATTAAAATGATTTCAGTTTAGCATAAGGACATAAAACAAACATTTCAAGCTATTCAGTTTAGTCAAGCAGAATTAATTCCATAACTTAGTTTAGAATAAGTTAGTTTTTGTCGACACAGTTAAATTTCAAAACAGTGCTATTTCAAACAATTCTCTTGAGTGTAAATACGCTGTTTAAATATCAAAACAGATCTATTCAATTCATGCACTTTAGCATAAGTTCGAATTTTAGTTCCAGTTGACTCACAGATAGGAGCCAATAACGTGCTACCACACCTAGAAAGAGTGTACCTGGAGGGCAATGAAGTGGTTTTCCTCATTTCCCAAAGCTCTAGCATTACAGGAACCAAACCATCAGATTGTTTATTATCATATCCAGGAGACTCAGCAGGGGGTGGGTGGTTACCCATTTGCAAAGATGCAGTCGGTCTATTCTACAGCCCCAGCTGACTTGGTAAATAATCTAATGCAGCAACATGACACGCAAGTGTAAGATGATCAACATGGAACTGTTCAAAAGCGTAATCTTTCTCTCTGCTTACAAACGGTATATGCACATACAGGAATTTCTCCTAGAAAATGATGCACATGTAATTTTCTTCAACTTAGAGACAGAAACAAATCACCTAGTTCTGGCCAGAAGACC
Organism: Sepioteuthis lessoniana; assembly: GCA_963585895.1. NCBI lineage: Eukaryota > Metazoa > Mollusca > Cephalopoda > Myopsida > Loliginidae > Sepioteuthis > Sepioteuthis lessoniana. The sequence continues at coordinate 19,998,160 of OY757927.1, read as the reverse complement.
AACTCTAGTGTTAATTAACAAGAAGAAATGAACTTAACATCGTGTTTCTTTTGATGTACTAATGTACCAGATAATTAACATGAAAGAAATCCAAAAGATATGCACATACCTGGATAACATATAAACTTCAGGAATATTAATATCAACAAGCAATATAAGAGGTTTGATGAAGAGTAAAGGAGACTTCCTTTTACACTCGCCCCAGTGAATTCTATCCATTCAATTTGGTCTTAAATGTCACACAGAATAATCGTAATTATAAGTGACGAAATCAAATAAGATTTGGAATTAAATTTTGTTAAATAGAAAAAAGACAAATCAAAACAATAATATTCCAAATGCAACATAAAATAATTACAAATAATTCTTCAACGGATAATGTGTTAGAATTGTGCAAATGAGCCGAGATGAAAGTAAAATTGACAATGAAGCTTAAGATTTTCTAAATTGAAATAAAACCCAGAAAAACAACGAAGAGAAAATCATAATGGATAGACGTCCTGGTTTCATCTTAATGAGTCAGTGGAAAGTTTTCGAATTAAACTGTATTTTATAAGTGCAATATTTCTTTTGATATATATATATATATATATATATATATATATATATATATATATATATATATATATATATATATATGTGTGTGTGTGTGTGTGTGTGTGTGTGTGTGTGTGTGTGTGTGTGTGTGTGTATCATACAATGACTGATATTTATACAGCAGCATTCTTCCGACAAAACCCTCATCAGGTGATGACTCTGTGTTCAAGCATGGATTTGGTGCTGCAGCATTATTACTGCTAACCCAAACGAGAGAGCCCCAGCAGTAACTCACGATACCATAAGACTTTGACGTTACTTGTGTCATTGTTATATCCACGCTGATGTATTTAGAGCCATATCTAGGATCTTTTTTATGTCTTTCCTCTTGTCTGATGAAGAAAGTTGAAGATTATTCAAGATTACGAAGGTTGAGTTGGTAAAGAAATCCCAGCATCCGACATCGATAGTTATCTAGCCATTTCTGATACATTGTTCTCGTAGATCCTCCTATTTTTCCAACATACGTTGATATGTCCTGCCGAAATTTTCTTCGAAAGGGACCGTTAACTCGATATACATATATGTATCATCTCATGAGATAATGTTTAGCAGTACAATATAAACTTTTCGTAAAGCAACGCTTTTCAGTTAAAAAGATCAGTTGAATCGACGAGACGTCATTCGAAAAAGATTTCTTGCTCGCTAAAAGAATATTCCTCTTCTTTGCTTTCAGACAGCGTTAAACAGACTGAGAAAATAAGAAGCGTATTCATTCCAAGACAACACTTCATAAAATGCTTACTAATATATTGTCTTTTACTATATTGTCCTTTAAAAATGCATGAATGATTTTATTTGCTTGGTTGTAAGATAAATGACTTTAGTATACTATCCGTGTCTTAAATGCAAGAACAATTTTACTGTCACTTCAAATTAAAATTGAACCTGCTCAAGAGAAAGTAACTCTATTAGAACCCCATTTCTAGGATAGAATAAGGGTAGAATTATTTATTGACTCCCATGTAAGTATCTTATATTCAATTTATGGAAAGAAGGGAAGAAGAAGAAAAAAATTAATAGGGTAGTAACGAATAACTGAATGACCCGCCCCTCCTCAAACAGTAGATCCACGTATAAAAGTTTAAAAATTTTGAGACAGCGTTAAACAGATTTTGGATTATTCTGTACTGTTTGTGACAACGTAAGTTTTTGTTGAAATTGTTTTTGTTATAGTGCCCCTCCCCAAACAACAGTTATCGTTTTTGTGTTTGTTTTGGTTTGGTTTCTTTTGTTTAATGGCATATCAACCTTTGTAGGTTATTTAATGCCAAAGTCATTCTCCTAGAAGAACAGTAGTGGTACTATTTAACCCATAGCTGGGAGGGTAAGGGGGTTCATACCTTTCCTTAGGGTATTTGCCCGAAAGTGAACATAATAGCTCGACTGGAGTACGAACTCGCTTACTACGATTCCGCAGTCCATCGCTTTAACCATTACCCCACGCGGACACCCCCCTGTTTGTTTTGGGGTGGTTTAAGCCACTTTGAAAGTTACAGCCCGTTTTACTTGTATTGTCTTTGAAGAACGCATTTGGATTTTTTGACTGTGACTCAGACCCCGTTTTCTGCCACCTTTTTTCCTCTCGTAGCTGGGCGCTAGCTGATCTTCATTTCCTTATTTACTGTCTCCAGCTGTCTGACCACAGTTCTACAGCTTGCCGCGACTGGGTGTTTGTTTTTAAATAAACAACGTCATGCACCGCCCTCATCAGTCATTCCGTCATATTTTTTCTTTGAAAAAAAAAAAAAAAAAAAAAAAAAAGAAACACATTTTAATTCCACAATCCCCTCTCCTGGTTGCCCTCTGAAACTATGGAAGGTCCATTAATATCAACACCTCCACTATTACCAGCAGTTAATTCCCTGGAGCTTTTTTTCACAGATTACTGGGAATAAAGCAGCAACTAACAAAGAAGCCTTCCCTACAGGGAATGTCCAGCCCTCACAGTTTGGGTCAGTCTAATACCCCAGGACAAATGCCGACTGAAGTTTCAGTCCCTTCCTCCTCCACGGTCCCCTGGAAAGTAAAGCGAAGTAGTCCGGAAGAATATGAACAACGCAGGGTTGGTAAATATACTTCTTACTTCCAGGGAAATATCATTTTGCCCATCCCTGAAATAACAGCTAGTTTGGAGCTAGTCCTTGTTGAAATCAAGAGCAAGAGAATGGCGGGCTTGAAAAGAGACAGCTTCATGGAACTACTCCGAATAGCAGGCATCCTAGCACTGTATTTTTGTCGACGAATATTGGCAACCTGGGATGTCCTGCTGCCTCCCCCCAAGACCCTGCAGCCAAACTGTACGAGAATTGTATTAACACAAAGCCGTTCCGACTTCAGTGTCTCTGCAATGTCTCAGCCATTCTACCTGGAAATGTGGTAACTTCGATACTCTGCGCCTTTGGCAGAGTCAAGGAGGTGAAACAACTAAGGGCTTCCGCCGGGCCACCACACCGAGACTACGCGTTCCGAATGTGCCTCATTTTCTACCAGGATAGGCAGATGGTGAATGTTTTAGAGGGCAGACGGCCGCACTGCTGACATTGCAAGTAGGTCGGCAATCTGTCAAAAGCTTACACTCTGAAAACAAGACTACTGATCCTCTGTAACCTAAAGATACCACTGCAACCACCTGAAAAACCCCAGAGGCGGCAGAATGGAAGCATGTCACCGGGAGCGGATATGCAAACACAATTGCTGCAAAGGCGTCAGCTTCATCCAACTTAGCAACAACATAGGAGACTAACAAAGTATCCTCTTCAAAGAATAATAAATCACCATAATCTCCGAAACCACTCTCGTCACATGAGCAGAACCAGTACCATCCCCCAGAATTAGGACTCCAACATCACCTAAACTATTACTAGATCCCACAACTTCTCTAAGACCAGCCCCCAGTAAAAAAGACCCCACCAAAGAACAATTCATTTCCCAAACCCGCAACCCCAATAAACATCACTACTGCCAACTCGCACGCAGAGAACCCCAATGGACACGTCCACTAACCAAAAAGAGAAGTGACAGTGGGGAATGGCAGGCTAAAAAGCTCTGCCCCTCCCGACCCAAAGACAATCCTAACCCCCCCAAAATAATCTGACTCTTCTCAACAATCCACCATGCAAGAACCCCAAACCCCTCAGCAGCTTATTCCCCAACCCACTGCAGCCTATTCCCCACCAATCAAAATCCCATCCCAAGACCTATCCACATAACCCCACTGAATTTTTCTCACCACCCAAGACATAGAGCAGAACTCATTAAGCCTAAAGGCCCTCATCATCCAGCAAAAAGCCTTTAAGCCGGCGAAGAGCCAAATTGCTTGCACCAGCAGAAAAAATCAATCTAATTTACGAAGCAGTGGATCTCTGTTCTACGGAGCTGGTACCCATCTTGGACTTTCAGCTCAAATAACATTTCAGCCACTACTTAATTTGAAAGAAATTGACGAAAAAAATACAGCATCCGTTGAACTCTAGGGGTGCAACATGGTGACCACCTTCATCCGCTCGGCAGGCAGCCGAAATCAGGGAGTCCGGGACTCCCTGAAAAAGGCCTGCCAAATTGATGCGGGTGTATATTAAGATTCTTTGCTGGCAGGGTACCGATATATTTTCATCCATATTTATAGGTCCCTAAAGATAAAGTACTCCTAAGATGTCGGAGGAATTTCCGGTGACGGCTGAGTTAGAATTGAACTCGGCACTGGTTCCCTGCGTCAAGCCGTCGGAATCTTTAACTCCAAGGACTTCTGGCCGTAGTCAACAGTGGGTCTGATGTCTCTAAAACTTGCCTCTTTCAATGCAGTTAGCTAATAGGCCTAGTCAAGCGGGCTACTGGAAGTTCAATACCTTCTTAATGGAGATACGGCACTTCCGGGGAAATCTCTTATTAAGCGGGAGATAGTGGGGCGGTTACTGGTAATAGACAGTGGGCATCTATCAAAGATAGGAGTAGAGATTTCGCCACCATTACGGTCGACTGCTCAACCTAGATAGGACCTGGATGGGGAAATCTATTGAAGTTAGACTTTCCCGGGCGGTGCATGGGGAGGACTCCCTAACTAGCTTGGAGGGACCTTGAGCGTGAGACTAGCGAGCACTACAAGGGATTCGTAGTTAGATCTAGGTTATAGGGAGTTCTCAACCAACCTGTGAAATTCAATGCAACTGCACGTGAGAAAGAAGTGCGAAAGTTTCCCGGTTGGTTTATCGATTCCGTCAAGTTCCCGGATGAGCACGAGCTGCAGTTGAATCGTGAGATGTATGACGCCTTTCGGGTGTACTTTCGTGATCTCTTTGCTCGCTGTCCTGATCTCGCGCTTCAGGAATTTCGCAGCTATTTAGCTAACATCCCTCGCCTTGGGGCGATGGAGGCGGAGATGTGCGCTGTGTACATCTTCATCTTGATCCTTTACCGATTAGCTGTATTTTCTCTGCCTAGGGCTCGTCAGCTGGCGCGGCCACGATCCCGAAACCCTGCTACTTAATTTGGGGAGGCCGAAGGTTGATGATCCGTTGAGAGGTCTGCATTGAATGTACGCGCAACGGGGATCTGGTATGGCTGGTTTGGAGAGCCACTGGCTCGCTGAAAAACTTGCATACTTGGGCTGATCTTTGTCGGGGGACACAGTGTGGTGACAAAAGGTGAGAAAACTTTTCCTCGCCTCAAGTCATCTCCAAACGCTGAAGGTCGATATAAGCCAATGGCCAAAGCACCGTTTGTCTGCGGATGCCGTACGACCCTTCCTAAACTCTCTGGGTCCAGTGACCTTTCACGGTCTCGGAATTAACTCTATCGGGAACTATTGGTGGGCTTTGCTTCGGACCCTCTCAGGCTCGAGGCGGGGGAGGTTCGCTTCCATTGTCATTGGGCACTAGGTGAATGCAGCGAGATGGTCACACGAGATGGGTGGGCAATGTTGGAGTCATCCCTCTCTCCTCTTCCTGTGCATAGAATCCACGGTTCATGTCCTTCCGGACCCCATCCCGAGTAAGAAGATTTTTGTCCTTCAAACCTAGTTAGCAGTATGTTGTGAGTTATCATCCTTTTCACCTAGTTGTTACCCTCCAAGAACTTCCATATCCATATTTTTATATACCTCAACCCTTACTCCAGCCCACCTTTTTGGAAGATCATAGAACGTCAACTGAATAAAACTCATGATACCTGTCCTCACCGTGCCAGACCCCGCTTTTTTTCCCATTAGATTAGATTCCTCTTCCACCTAGGGTAGGGCCAGTTTATTTTCGGCATTCTCAGACAGCAATAAAAAGACGGCTTTCATATCGTGTAAGTAGGGATGGGAGGGTAACCAAACGAGGAATCTTTTCCTTGTATTTATTCGCTTTTGTGTTCGTTTTTCTTTGTGTTATTTCTCCCATCTCTATGACATTACATTTTTGTCAATAAAATCATGTCTTGCAGATAAAACCATATGTTCCACTCTGGTTTTTTTGTAGGTGTCTTCAGAGAGCAAGTGTGGTATTTTCGTGGTTGCAGCGTGCTAGGCGAAGAATGAATGAATATATTTTGTCTTGTTGAATGTGTCGGCGAATGTGGCTTGCTAGGGCCCTGTAGTTCATAAAATTATAGCATGATAGCCCTATTTCCCCTCCCCAACAAAAGTCCGTTCCCCGGATGGAGACACAGACTACTTCGAAATTGTAGCAGGTGTACTGCAAAGAGACACATTAGCGCTATACCTCTTTATCCTCTGTCTAGACTACGTGCTTAGAACATCTATTGATAAAATGAAATAAAACAGCTTCAAGCTAACAAAGAAAAGAAGCGGAAAGTTCCTCACACAAACAATTGCGAAAGCGGACTACGCCGATGACATAGTGATTCTGGCAAATGCACCCTCCCAAGCCGAAACCCTGCTACATAGTCTGGAACGAGAAGCTGCTGGCATAGGCCTCAAATGCAATGCACACAAGACGGAATATACGTATTTTAATCAAAGAGGTGACGTCACTACACTAAACAGTAGCTCTCTGAAACTAAAAGACAAGTTCACCTACCTAGGAAGCAGTGTCTCAGCAACAAAGACAGACATCAACACGCAACTAGCAAAGGGATGGACAGCTACTGATAAGCTATCGGTCATACAGAAGTCAAACCTTACCAATAAAATAAAACGCAGTTTCTTAAAAGCAGCAGTCGTGTCGATACTGCTATATGGATGCACTACATTGACGCTAACTAACGAATAAAGAAAAACCTGGACAAACTTCACAAGAATACTGTAAGCAAAGCTCACAAAGCAGCAGCTGTACGGCCACCAAACACCCATCACTAAAACTAACAAAGTTAGACGAACCAGGTATGCGAGACACTACTGGAGAAGTAGGGACGAGATCATAAGGGATGTACTCCGGTGGACGCCTTCACATGGACGAGTAAAGCCAAGACGACCTTGTAGAACCTACATTCAGCTGCTCTGTGCCGATACGGGATGTAGTCCTGAAGACCTGCCGGAAGCAATGGATGACAGTGAGGGGTGGCGAGGCAGGGTCAGGGATATCCGTGCTGAGTGTTCCAAGTGATGATGATGATGATGGTTTCCCGGGCTATTGGCCTAATAAGTAGAGTGTTTGTCAAAGGTCCGAGACGCCTAGTGTTCAATCCCAGGTCGAGTCATACCAAAGACTCAAAAATAGTACTTAATGTCGCTTTGCTTAACACTCAGCGTTATAAGATACGGATCAAGGGTAAAGTGGAGCAATCCAGGGAATGGAGTAGCGCCCTCCCTCACACCTCGGTGTATTAGCTATTGAAAAGGGACCCTTTGGGTCACCCTCCATTATGTTCGCCAACTTTACATTGTTAATGATTTTCAACAGAAAGGCTTCGATGATTGGTTAACTACAGAAATAAATGAAAATAAAGTGATTTTGATTAGTTAAAAAAACTATTCAAATTTTAGTGAAAGGATTAGATTATCATTTATAATTCTAATCATATTTCTCAATCCCTCCGCACGGGCAGGATATGACACAAGGTCATTTTTAAGGGGAGTTTACCAGGTTTGAATTCAAAGTTTTTCTTCTCCTAGACTAGTTGCCTCACCAAGGCTGAAGATCTAAGTCTGCCCATAGCTGGAGGGAGGATAATTGGAATCATACCTTTCCCAAAGGTATTAGTGCTATGTGAAATGCTATGTCTCGTCCAGGATTTGAACTCGTGTCGCCGTGTCCATTTACTACGACGATAATCATTACACCACGGACACATCCACATTTATAACTCTAATGAATGTCCAATGATTTGACGCTTGAGATGTCATATGAAATAAGAATAACCTGGATTGATACAGACGTTGTATTAAAATATCCGCCAAAAAGAAATTTTGAAGAAAAAACCAATATTTTAGAATTTAAGGAGGGGAATAATGTTGTTATTTTAATTTAACGTACAAAGATCACCCAGTTCCGGACCTGCAAGCATTACTGACGACCAGAGATAGCGGTAAAAGGGACGTGTAACCAATTGAATGTACACCATTAAGTCATTTGTTTCGTTATTTGCTCGGTATTTCAACTCCTCGTGGATCTTTTAATACCAAAATCGGATTAATTTGTAAATATTTGATTGTTTATTGAATTTATATTTTCCAATGTTCATTGCATCTTGTTTATAATTTGCATTTTGTTCATAATCAATGTTTTACACTATCTAATTCTCAGAATTAAAGTGATTATATTGTTTAAAGTGATGAATGAATATCTTAATTAAATATCTAACACCCTCAGAAATATCTATTCATTTCTGTAACCTCCCGTCATCTGTCGACAAGCTTATAGCAGCCACGTTTAGAAAATCCACCATGTTTTGATATAAATATCAGATCGAGTCATGTTCAAACATTCGATGTTAACTTAAAACCATCAAAATGACTCAGTACATCAGAAAAATGTGATAATCAGCTGGAGCAAGGTCACGTGTTGATGGAAGACTTATATTATTCAACGTGATAGCAGCTTTAATCAAATTATTTTTAAGATGTTAGAAAATAGAGCTTATTTTCCTAACATGTTTCCGATAGTCTAGAGTTCATTACATTTTCCACTAGCTACAATGGAATTATTTGCTAAATTTGGATAAACATTTTTCGCATTATAATTCTCAGTGAGTATAGACAATGAAAGTTAACAAAAATTTATGTTTATGCGAAAGGATTTTATGTTGACGTATTTATTAGTATGCATGAATATATGTTGATTATTTGCTGGATAAATCTTTAGATACCGCCACAATGAAAAATTCATCTCATCAGAATTGAACTAAAATCGAATATATATTTCCTCATGAGCGGTACTATTGATTAACAAAAAAGATTCTAATTATTTCCTAAGACATTTGAAAGAACAGATATTGAGCAAGAGTAAAGATAAGACGACGATTGAAAAGAAATACGGAAGAAATAATTACAATATAATATATATAAATATAAATACGAAAGAAAAATATACGACTGAAGAAATGAATTTATAATGTAAAATTTAATCAACAACAAACTATTAATTTAAAAATTGAACAATTTAAAAAATGTAACAAGTTAACATTGGAACAATTAAAGAAGTTTAAATTGCTTTTTTTAGAACATGAGATATAAAGTCTTAGCGTCTCTATTTTTGGTCTGAAGACAAAAATGGCGTCAAAATCGGGAACAGTTTATCATCAGCCCAAATCAAATATTGCGTTAAATGACAGGACAATGTACCTGTATTGTCTGAGCAAATTCTCACAATTTCAGATGGTTTTTAGATCATATCCAGCATCAGATGTTAATACTGGTTCTTTTTTTTCTCCATTGTAAGCATATCGGCCATTTGATTTTCGTTTCCGGTTCGATAATACGAACTTTTTTTCTGATTCACGAAGATTCGCTGAGACACATCCTTGAATCTTGATGCTTCCCAACTCTCTTTCGCTTCTGTAAAGTTAACTTCTTGTTGATGATGCAAAAAGATGATCTTGGACAAATCCTTGTATCGGTGGTTCACCCAGAAATCTTGGGAAGATGGCGATATTTCTTCATTGACGATAGGATTCTTATTTTCTCTATCTTCCAAATTAGCTTCAGTAAGTTACAGTGTTTTTTGATGATGCAAAAAGATGACCTTAGACAAATCCTTAAATCGTGATTTTTGCCAGAAATCTTGAGAAGATGACGATGTTTCTTTAGCCAAGATAAGATTGTGATTGTGCAAATTATCCGAATTCTTTTCATCTTTCGCATCTGTAAATTTCAGTGTTTTTTGATGATGCCAAAAGATGACCTTAGACAAATCCTTGAACCGGGATTTTTCCCAGAAATCTTGAGAAGATGTAGACATTTCGTGATACAAGATTTGATTCTCCTTGCGGCAAGTGTCCAAATTATTTTCATCTTTAGCTTCTTCAAAGTTAACTGCTTTTTGATGATGTTGAAAAATGTGCTTAGACAAATCCTTGAATCGGAATTTTCCCTGCAAATCCTGGGAAGAGCGACATTTTTTGTCATCCAATTGAGGATTCTTGTTGTGTCTATCATTTTTCTTGATGGCCATGATATAGCTTATAGTTTTTTTGCTTTTTGTCTTTGATTTTATCAAAAATAAACGTTAGATGCCAACGACTGCGCAACGTAAGTCAGAAAAGATGGCGGATCTTAAAAATTTTTTCCTGTCTATTACATCACGCTATTTTGACGTCAGAATAGTTAATGACGTAAGTTTATTCCATAATTTACTACGACCACTACTAATTGTTTCTTATCCTCCTCCTACTTATATTGGATTAGTCTTTCTTCCTTTTGCATATTATAAATATACATTTCGGTAAAAAGAATGTTTCTTAGATAGATGGATCTACGGATCTTTCCTCTCCAATTGTTGGGTTGCATTCGGTTGGCCGTTTTATCTCTGGTCGGTTCTGCTGGTTGTGCCTCGGCACTGGGGAGTTCCTCCGGTCTCAGGGGGCCATCCCCCAGGCTTTTACCCCCTACGAGGGGCTTAGGTTTATTGCCTGGCGTCTGAGGCGCCCCAAAATGGGGAATGCCGACGGGGTCGAAGGTATTTTTGGCCTTGCCGGACGCGTGTGGGCTTCGGCCCTGTGCCTTGACCCACCTTAAAAACGGCCTTGTGCCATATTCGTGCGTTGGTGGGACGTATGATAAATAATCATAGATAGATAGATCAAGAGAGAGAGAGAGAGAGAGAGGGAGAGAGAGAGAGAGAGAGAGAGAGAGAGAGAAAGAGAGAGAGAGAAAACTACTAGTAAAATGTTCGTGAGATGATGTATTTTACTCCCTTCCACCAGACAGGTCTTGACATAAGGTCAATGAACCGAAGGTCGATTATAGTGGGGTTTAGAGGATGGGAACGTTGGCAAGAGCCGAGGTTTGGGCCCTGCTGAACTATGATGCAGCTCACCTACCCAAAATTTGCCCAGCCGACGACGGGTGCCGTACGGCCTTAAGTCTGCCTTTCTTGAATTGGTTTGATTTCATTCCTGTATCCTGTTCTTGGTACTTCAGTATATGAGCTCATATTTGTGAGTGTAAATGTAGAAATGTATAAATATATATGCGTGTATGTGTCTGTGTGTATATGTGTCGGTCTGTCTGTGCTTTTGTATGTTTTTGCGTGTGTGTGTGTGTGTGTATAAATGACAATCTCTAATTATGAGGATCTCTCAAACCTTAATTTTTGAATTTAGTGAAGGAACAAATGTGAAAATATTTATTATCAAATGAATATATATTCGCGAGTATTTCTTTCATTTTGATGATTGAGTCTGTGAATGTGTGTGTGTGTGTGTGTGTGTGAGTTAGACAGAAGCAGAAGGACAGTGAGAGACACACAAACCGGTTTATAATAATAGTGACACCCTCTACAAGAAAACACACACACATGCGCCCGCACACACACACACATTCATTTTGTACGTGTTCTTTTTATCAGACTCATTTTTATGTGAAATGGTTTTATATATGAAATCCAGGTGCACATTTTATGGTTAAATTTAGGAATTCTTCAAAATAAAAATAAATCGACTAATAGAGTGAAAGAGAAAGACTGTGGGAGACTAATGGAAAGATATGTGATGAGAGAAATAGACAGAGACAGTGACAGGAAAACAAATTATACATCTGTCCGCTTCTTATAACCCATTTTCATGTCTCACTCTGAATATATATATATATATATATATATATATATATATATATATGTATGTATATATATTTCATCATACAACGTGTGAAAGCACGTGCGATACCAGGTCCTCATCAGCCGCCAACCAGGGGTAATACCACAGTTTCGGTAGGTCAAGGCGGTACTGCCACTCCTGGCGCTACCAAGCACTTTTTGCCACCGGACAGTGTATTAAAAGAATTATATATATATATATATATATATATATATATATATATATATACGCCAGATCAATTAAGAGCAGAGACTACATTGGACATTAATCTTCATTTCTAGTGTGCAGTTTGTGATTTTTCGAATATATATATATATATATATATATATATATATATGTGTGTGTGTGTGTGTGTGTGTGTGTGTGTGTGATGGGCAATACTGAGAGAATCACCATACGAACGCAGTCATACCTAGTCAATTGATTGCTGTTTTCTTTCTTTTAAGAAAATATCTTGAAACTCATAGAAATTTCCCTGCTGAGGAGTGAACTTCATTTTTTTTTAGGTTTTTTCCAACTATGTCGGCCGGTGTTGAGCATTATTTTCATTATTGTCAATATCGTTTTGATACGTATTTAAAATTTCCTCACGTTAAAATTACGTATATATATATATGCATACACAGACTGAGATAGATAGATAGATAGATAGAAGGATATGTGTTTTGTAATTGTGGAAGAACAACGATTATGAAATGAAGATGTAACAATTGTCTGTTATGTTGTGACAAAGATTAAATCACGTGTAATTAACACAATAATCTATTGCTTGTTCTTTCGTTTATTTGTTTGGATTTTACGGCATATCAACCTTTGTAGGTTATTTAATGCCAAATCCATTTTTATACAAATGAGTAGTTCTATTTCAAAGGATTCAGTTTAGCATGAGTCGACTTTAGTCGGGGGTGACCCAAAGGCTCCCTTTTCGATAGCTACTACACCAATATGTAGGTGTGGGGGCTACTCCTTAAGCTGGAATGCTCCACTTCACCTTTGATCTGTACCTTATAATGCAGAGTGTTAAGCAAGGGGATATAAGTACCATTTTTTGAGTCTTTTGCATGACTCGACCTGGAGATTGAACCCAGGTCTCCCGTGCCATTGGCGAACACTCTAATCATTATGTCAATTTCAGTTTAATTATCAGAAGCATTTCAACCTCTTTAGTTTAGTTCTAATTCAATAATTCAGTTTAGTATAAGTTAGTATTTGTCCACATTGTTAAATGTCAAAACAGTTCTATTTTAAACAATTCAGTTTAGCGTATGAACGGTGTTTGAATATCAGAATATTTCTATTTCAAGTAATTCAGTTTAGCATAAGAACGCATTTTAGTTCTATTTAACTCATAGATAGGACCTTATCAAGTGCTAACTCTCAGGGCCAGAGTGGACCTGGGTGGCAATGAAGGGGTGCTCCCCATTTCCCAAAGCTCCAGCATTACTGGAACGTAATCATCAGATTGTTTAGTGTCATATCCAGGACACTCATGTTTTTTTTTTACCCTTTTGCAAAGATGTAATCGGTGTATTTTACAGCCCCAGTTAAGTTGGTAAATAATCTAATGCAGCAACATGACACGCAAGTCTGAGATGATCCACTAGGAACTATTCAAAAGAGAAATCTTTCACTATGCTGATAAACGGTATATAGACAAACCGGAATTATTCCTAGAAAATGAGGCACATGTAATTTTCTTCAACTTAGAGACACAAACAGATCACCTTGTTCTGGCCCGAAGACCAACTCTAGTATTAATTAACAAGAAGAAATGAACTTGACATCGTGTTGCTTTTACTGTGCTAATGTACCAGATAATGAAAATAAAAGAAAGCGAAATGATATACACATACCTGGATAACACCTAGACTTCAGCAATGTTAATATCGGTTAGGAATACAAGAGGTGTAATAGAAAGAAAAGGAGACTTCCTTTTACACTCGCTCCAGTTCAGTACTATCCATTCAATTTGGTCTTAAATGTCACACAGAATAATCGTAATCATAAGTGACGAAATCAAATAAGATTTGGAATTAAATTTTGTTAAATAGAAAAAAGACAAATCAAAACAATATTCCAAATGCAACATAAAATAATTGCAAATAATTCCTCAACAGATAATGTGTTAGAATTGTGCAAATGTGCCGAGATGAAAGTAAAATTGACAATGAAGCGTAAGATTTTCTAAATTGAAATAAAACCCAGAAAAGCAACTGAGAGAAAATCATATTGAATAGACGTCCTGGTTTCATCTTAATGAGTCAGTGGAAAGTTTTCGAATTAAACTGTTTTATGCAAGTGCAATATTTCTTTTAATATATATATATATATATATATATATATATATATATATATATATATGTTCTTGTTCAATATTGCTCGCAATATTGAAAAGTCCTGGTGGCAACACCCCACAAGACACCAACTATTCGGCCACCTGCCTCTCATCACGAAAACTATCCAAGTTAGACGAACCAGACGCGCAGGATACTGCTGGAGAAACAGAGACAAGCTCCTAAGTGATGTACTCCTATGGACCCCCACATATGGCCGGGCAAATGCAGGACGACCAGCTCGAACATACATTCAGCAGATATGTGAGGATACGGGATGTAGCCCGGAAGACCTGCCAGAGGCGATGAACGATAGGGAGAAGTGGCGAGAGAGGATCAGGGATATCCGTGCTAGCGGCATGGCATGATGATATATATATATATATATATATATATATATATACATATATATCATACAATCACTGATGTTTATACCGCAGCGTTGTTTCCAACAAAGCCCTAATCAGGTGATAAATCTGGGATCAGCCATTGTTTTGGTGCTGCAGCATTATTACTGCTAACCCTTAGCGCAACAGCAGTAACTCACGATGCCATCAGTCTTTGTCGCATTGACGTCACTCTGTGTGATTGCTATATCCTCAATGATGTAGTTGGGGCCTTATCTTGAATTTTTTTTTCATGTCTTTCCTCTTGTCTGATGGAGAAATTCCATGATTAGTCAATAATACGGAGGTTGAGTTGGTATTAAAACATCGGCATCCGATCTCGATAGGAAATACATTTGTTATCCAGTAATTTCTGACACATTGTTCCCGCCAATCCTCATATTTTTCCAACTTACGCTGATGTGCCCTGTAGAAATAGTCTTATATATATATTTATATATATATATATATATATATATATATAATCTGTTGAAATTATGTTTAGCAGCGCAATATAAACTTTTCGTAAAGCGACGGTTTTCGGTTAAAAAGATTTCAGTTGAAACGACGAGACGTCATTCGAAAAAGATTTCTTGCTCGTTAAAAGAATATCAATTTTCTTTGCTTATTAACCGAGCCATTGGCCTCATAAGTAGAGTGTTCGCCAATGGTTCAAGAGACCCGGTGTTCATACCGAGGACTCAAAAATCTGTACTTGATATCACCTTGCTTAACACACAGCATTTTATGGTACAGATCAAGTGTAAAGTGGAACAGTCCAGGGAATGGAGTCTCGTCCCCACTAAACCTCGTTGTGGTAGAATTGTTTAACTATATAAATAAATTGAAAATAAAGAGATTGTAATTAGTTAAGAAATAATTAAAATTTTCGTGACAGGATTAGATTATCATTTATAATTCTAATAAATTGCTAATGATTTGACTGTTGAGATGTCAAATGAAATAAGAAAAAGTGGATAGAGACGTTGTATTAAAATTTTATTTTTGCTTTCTTTTAATGTCACTCCGTGGTCCGATGGAACAGCAGAAGTCACATTTTTTTTATTAATGTTTTACTCAATAGAGAGGTATTTACACCAGCGTTAGCTGATGGATTTCCACTGGAGTCTGGGTGATAATAAGTCACCTCAAGTCTCCAGGACTCTTCTCAGTATTCTAGCTGATCTCACTTATACTGTAGTTTGGATGGTGTCTACTCTTCCTCTTATTCCCAAATCCCCCAGTCCCTGTGCCAATCCTTGAGTGACTGTACCGAGCGTTCTAATTACAATTGGTATCACCGTCAATTTCCGGTTCCATAGTCTTTTTAGTTCTCTAGGAAGGTCTTAGTATTATATTACCCTTTGCAACTTTTTCACACCAGAATTAGTTGATGGTCTCACCCTGGAGTCTACGTGACAGCAAGTCTCCTCAGGGGTCGATTTTCTTTTCTGAGTATTCTGTCCAGTGTTAACAATGCTTTACTCTAGTTGGTCTTGGCTTCACCTACTATTTCCAAGTTTTTTTTACCCTCATTGCAAACTTTTGTGGAATGTTCCAAACCCACCAATTATATATGATATCACCGTTACCTTTCACTTAGTTTTTGTTGTTTTCTGGCGAGATGGACGTATTTATCTCTGTTTTCCTTTTCTTTGATTTTTACACTGCTGTCTGCAATGACGGTAAAAGTTCACAATACGGCAGTTTGTCTTCTGTTTGTTCATGATAATTAACTTACGAAGACAAAGATCAGACATAGTGATAATTATCACTATGTCTGGCGTTGTTGCTGAGGTTAGGTGATATATTTGTACCTCAAATTTCGAGAGAATTTTCTGCATCTGATTCTTCAGGAGAGATTCTGTTTTTTGGCATATAACATTAGTGAGTATAGGGAAATTTCATTTTTTGCATTATTCTCAGAGGATCAGCTTCCCCATACAGTTATGTCTAATCTTCGGTATCGTTTGTGCTAGTTTGCAGCATTCGTTTATTAAGTGATTAACAGTTTCCTCTCTATCGACACACAACCTACAATTGTTATTTTATTGCACCTTATCAATTTTCGCTTTGACAGAATTGGTCCCAATGGCCTTCTTATAATTTTACTCATATGAAAGTCTTTCACACTGGCGTTAGCTGATGGTTTTCCACTGAAGTCTGAGTGACACCAAGTCTTCTTAAGTCTTCAGGACTCTCAATATTATTATTATCATTTACTCCTTTAGATTTTAGCTGATGGTTTTTCACTGGAGTTTGAGCGGCAGCAAATCTCCTCAAGTCTCCAGGACTCTTCTCAGTATTCTGGCTGTTCTCAGCAATGCTGTCATTTGGATAGTCTTTACCAAATCCTGCAGGCCTTTTAATAATTCTTTAGTTTTTGTGTTAAAAGCACCAATCACAATTGGTACAATTGTCACTTTCATGTTCCACAGCTTTTTCAATTCTCTAGCATGGTCGAGGTATTATTATTATTATTATTATCATTATTTTTATTCACTCATTAGAGCTTTTCACATCAGCGTTAGCCGATGGTTTTTCACTGGAGTCTGAGTGACGGCAAGTCTCGTCAAGTCTCCAGGACTCTTCTGAGTATTCTGGCCGTTCTCAACAATGCTGTCGTTTGGATGGTCTCTACTCGTCCGCCAACTTCCAAGTCCTCTAGTCCCTTTTTTTAATCCGTTAGTTACTGTTCCAAACGCACCAATTACAATTTGGTATAATTGTCACCTGCATGTTCCACAGTTTTTTCAATTACCTAGCAAGGTCAAGGTACTTTTCCTTCTTTTCACATTCTTTCAGTTTTATTCTGTGGTCAGCCGGGACAGCAAAGTCGACTATTTTGTAAGTTTTTTTTTTTGTTGATTACTATTAAGTCTGGTCTTCTGGTCGGGATTAGGTGATCCGTTTGTATGTTAAAGTCCCATTGGAGTTTATGCGTGGCATTTTCTAGGACAGGTGCTGGGTTGTGTATTACTATTATTATTTTTGTTTATTCTTTGAGAGTTTTTCACATCTGCGATAGCAGATGGCCTTTCACGGAATTTGAGTGACAGCATATCTCCTCACGTCTTAAGGACTCTTCTCAGTATTCTGGCTGATCTAAAAAAAATGCAGTAGTTTGGATGGTCTCCCCTCGTCCAATTTTTTCCAACTCTTCCTGTACTTTTATTAATCCTTTGGTAACTGTACCAAAAACACTAATTACCATATCATATTTACCGACCCCTCCGCTCGGGCAGGATATGACATAAGGTCAATTTTTGAAGCGGAGTGTAACAGGTTTCAATTCAGAGTTTTCCTTCTCTTAGACTAGCTGCCTCACCAAGGCCGAAGAACCTAGTTTGCCCTACTATTTTACCCATAGCTCGAGAGAGAATAATTGGATTCATACCTTTCCCAAGGTATGAGTCCAAATATATGAATGCCACTCTGGTGTATTGACTTCCTTACTCCACCGATACCTCTCATCATCCCTCAGAGACTCCCTGCCTTCCTTGAATCTCTTATGCTCCTCAAACACTGATGCTCGATTCATGCAAGATGCTCCAAAAGTAATCTGAAGCATTCCATACGTGCAATGTGAAATGCAGTCAGTCTCGTCCAGGATTTGAACTCGTGTCGCCGTGTCCATTTCCTGCGACGATAACCATTACACCACGGGAACCTAATTACAGTTGGTATAAACGTAACTTTCATGTTCAATGCATTTTTTAAATTTCCTAGCAAGGTCCAGGGACCTATCCTTCTTTTTGCTTTCTTTCAACCTTACAAACAAATAGTGTATGCATAACCCAACATCTATCCTGGAGAATGAGAGACACAAACTCATATGAGATTTTGACATACAAACAGATCACCTAATCTCAGCCAAATGACACTGATCCAATTTGAAGAGTGCTTGCCTCTTCCGACAGAATCTCTTCCTGAACTCCCTTAAAAATCAACATAGTAACCCTAACCCTAACCCTTTGGCCAATCAACTCTGGTGTATTGACTTCCTTACTCCTCCAACACCTCTCACCATCCCTCACAGACTCCCTGCCTTCCTTGAATCTCTTATGCCACTAAAAACACTGATGCTCGATTCATGCAAGATGCTCCAAAAGTAATCTGAAGTATTCCATACATTTCTGTGGCATTTTTTCCTAGTTTAAAACGTAATTTTACTGCATATCGTTCTTCTAAAGTATCCTCACTTCCAGATTGCATTTTTGAAATTCCCCAGCTGTGACAATCAGGCTTTAATAGGGTGTATCCCAATTCCTGTTGTAGCTGTTCATTTGAACCTGAAATCATAAAAATTGGTCAGTCATCTCATAAGATGTATAGCAATAACATAGTGAATTTTCAAGAGTCTACGACAACTTTAAATGCCTGTACAAAAAAGTCTGGAAACTTATTGAAGGCACCACGTATATATTAAATATATATATGATTTGGTTTGGTTAGGTTTTATGGTATATCAACCATTTTAGCTTATTTAATTGCAAATCAAACCAAAGAAAACTGTTTCGGGATGACAAAGAAAAGAAGCAGAAGGTACCCCGCAAAAACAATAACCGACGCCGACAACGCCGATGACATAGCGATTCTGGCAAATGCACCCGCCCAAGCCGAAACACTACCGCGTTGTCTGGAACAAGCCGCCGGAAGCATTGTTCCCCACGTCAATGCACACAAAACGGAATACATGTGCTTAAATCAAACAGGCGACATCTCCACAGTAGGCGATAGCTCTCTGAAACTAGTTGACAAGTTCACCTACCAAGGAAGCAGAGTCTCATTAACCGAAAAAGACATCGACATGTGACTAGCAAAAGCATGGACAGGTATCGATAGGTTATCGGTCATATGGAAGTCAGACCTGACCGATAAAATGAAACGCTCTTTCTTCCAAGCACCGTTCGTGTCGATACTGCTATATGGATGCACTACATGGACGCTGACTAAACGGATGGAGGAACAGCTTGACGGCAACGACACAAGAATCCTGTGAGAAATTTTGAACGAGTCTAGGAGGCAACACCACACAAAGCAGCAGCTGTACGGCCACCTACCTCCCATCAGGAAAACTATCAAAGTTAGACGAACCAGCCTAACAGGACACTGCTGGAGTAGCGGGGACGAAGTCTTAAGTGATGTTCTCCTATGGATCCCCTCACATGACCAAGCAAAAGCAGTGAGACCAGCTTGAACCTACATACCACAGCTTTGTGAGGATACGGGATGTAGCCCTGAGGACCTGTTAGAAGCGATGAACAATAGGGAGGAGTGGGGAGAGAGGGTCAGGGATATCCGTGCTGATGGCACGACAAGATGATGAATGCCAAATCCTCTTTATACATATATATTGAATATATATGTTTTGTTTTGGTTTGGTTTATGGCATATAAACCATCATCATGATCATGTCGTGCCGCCTGCACGGATATCCCTGACCCTCTCTCGCCACTTCTCCCTACCGTTCATTGCCTCTGGCAGATCTTCAGGGCTACATCCGTATCCTCAAATAGGAGCTGTATGTATTTTCGAGCTGGTCGTCCTGCTTTTGCTCGGCCATATTTTAGGGTCCATAGGAGTACATCACTTATGAGCTCGTCCCTGCTTCTCCAGCAGTGTCGTGCATGTCTGGTTCGTCTAGCTTGGATAGTTTTCGTGATGGGAGGCAGGTGGCCGTATAGTTGGTGCTTTGTGGGGTGTTGCCACCAGGACTTGTTCAATATTGCTCGCAACATTCTTGTGTAATTGCCATCTAGCTTCTTCTCCAGCCGTTTAGTTAGCGTTCAAGTAGTGCATCCATACAGCAGTATCGACACCACCGCTGCTTGGAAGAAATTGCGTTTCATTTTATCGGTCAGGTACTCAAATGCCAAATCCTCTTTATACATATATATTAAATATATCATATATATATAAATATTGTATATATATATATATATATATATTGAATATATATGATCTAGAATTGCCTGGCAAACAATAAACGAAGTGAGCAGAAGAAAGAACACAACCAAAGCAAAACTTAAAGCAGCAAACCAACAAGAAAGAATAAAACTGTGGAAACAGCACTTCGAAAACTTACTTGGAAACCCACCAAAAATAACGCATGAACCAATCACCAGAATAATTAGCAAACAATTAGACATTAAACTTGGACCGTTCACACAAGGAGAACTCGACTCGGTTCTCAGAAAAATTAAAAATAGGAAAGCTGCAGGACTGGACGAAATTCCCCCGGAAGTATGGAAGACCAGACAATTCGACGACATACTGCTCCGACACTGCAACGCAGTATACAATCAAAATCCGATAGATAGATGGACGAAGGGATGCATACTCCCCTTCCCTAAAAAGGGAGACCTCGGATTAGCCAAAAACTACCGAGGCATAACACTTACATCCATAGCTGCCAAAATCTACAATGCCCTACTACGAAACCGCATAGAACCCAAAATCGACAACATACTTAGAAAAAACCAAAATGGCTTCCGAAGAAATAGATCTACGACCTCACAAATACTAACCATCCGCAGAATCCTTGAGGGTGTACGGGCAAAGAACCTACAAGCGACATTAATATTTGTCGACTTTACCAAGGCTTTCGACTCCATTCACAGAGGAAAGATGGAACAAATCCTACTAGCGTACGGCATACCTAAAGAAACCGTAGCGGCAATAACGATTCTCTATAGAAACACTAAAGTAAAAGTACGATCACCGGATGGAGACACAGAATACTTCGACATTGTAGCAGGAGTACTACAAGGGGACACGCTGGCTCCGTATCTCTTTATCATTTGTCTAGACTACGTACTTAGAACATCGATTGACAAAATCAAAGAGAATGGCTTCGAACTGACGAAGAAAAGAAGCAGAAGATATCCCGCAACAACAATTACCGACGCCGACTACGCCGATGACATAGCGATACTGGCAAATACACCTGACCAAGCCGAAACACTTCTGCATAGCCTGGAACGAGCAGCAGCAAGCATAGGCCTCCATGTTAATGCACACAAAACGGAATATATGTGCTATAACCAAACAGGGGACATCTCCACTCTAGAAGGAACCCCTCTTAAACTAGTAGACAAATTCACGTACCTAGGAAGCAGCGTCGAATCAACCGAAAAGGACATCGAAACGAGGATAACGAAAGCATGGACAGCTATCAATAGGCTATCGACTATATGGAAATCAGACCTAACCGATAAAATGAAACGCAGTTTCTTCCAGGCAGCGGTCACATCGATACTGCTATATGGATGCACTACATGGACGCTAACAAAACGGCTGGAGAAGAAACTAGATGGCAATTACACAAGAATGCTGCGTGCAATCCTCAACAAGTCCTGGCAGCAACACCCCACAAGACACCAACTGTACGGACACCTGCCCCCTATCACGAAATCTATTCAAGTTAGGCGAACCAGACATGCAGGACATTGCTGGAGAAGCAGAGATGAACTCATAAGAGATGTACTCTTATGGATCCCCACACACGGCCGCGCAAAAGCAGGACGACCAGCACGAACGTACATTCAGCAGCTATGTGAGGATACAGGTTGTTGTCCTGAAGACCTACCTAGGGCGATGAACGATAGGGAGGAGTGGCGAGAGAGGGTCAGGGATATCCGTGCTGCCAGCACGATATGATGATGATGATGATATATGATCTTGTTTGGTTACGTTTATGGCATATCAACCATTGTAGGTTATTTTATGCCAGATCCTCTTAATACATATATATTAAATATATATGATTTTGTTTGGTTGTTTTTTATGGTATATCAACCATTGTTGGTTATTTAATGCCAAATCCTCTAAATACATATATATTAAATATATATGATTTTGTTGGTTTGGGTTTTATGGCATATCAACCATTGTAGGTTATTTAATGCCAAATCCTCTTTATACATATATATTAAATATATATGATTTTGTTTGGTTGGGTTTTATGGCATATCAACCATTGTAGGTTATTTAATGCCAAATCCTTTTAATACATATATATTAAATATATATGATTTTGTTTGGTTGTTTTTTATGGCATATCAACCATTGTAGGTTATCTAATGCCAAATCCTCTTTATACATATATATTAAATATGTATTATTTTGTTTGGTTAGGTTTTATGGCATATCAACCTTTGTAGGTTATTTAATGATAAATTCATTTTTATACATATAAATATTTCTATTTCCAGCAATTTAGTATAAAATAAGTTCCCTGTTTAAATAGCAAAAAATATTTCTATTTTAAGCTATTCAGTTTAGTCAAAAAGTTAAATGGTTCCATGTATTGCTATATATCACTAAGAATTCGATTAACTATCAGTCATTTATTTCCACATCATCATCTCATCGAGCCATAAGCACGGATATCCCTGACCCTCCTTCGCCACCCCTCCCTTTCGTTCATCGCTTCCGGCAGGTCTTTAGGCCTACACCCCGTAGTGTTGCCTCCAGGACTTGTTTAATTTTGCTAGCAGCATTTATATAAACATTGTTAAATGTCGAAACGAAAAGTAGTCTCACGCCAGACGCGAAGCTGTGATGACAAAACCAGCGGAAAAGCACGTTTAGAACTACATTATAAAATAGTTGTATGAATTTTTGAGACCTAGCTTGATGATTTTTATTGTTCAGGGTGTTTGGACTATTGTCTTCATCTTTGTTGATATATCCAATACGTTTCGACCGATATATCCTCTGTGCCCGTGGTGTAATGGTTATTGTCGTAGGAAATGAACACGGTGACACGTATTCAAATCCTGGACCAGGCTAATTGCATTTCACATAGCACTAATACCCTTGGAAAAGGTATGAATCCAATTATTCTCCCTCCAGCTATGGGTAAATAGTAGGTCAGACTGGGTTCTTCAGCCTTGGTGAGGCAATTAGTCTAAGAGAAGGAAAACTCTTGATTCAAACCTGTTAAACTCCGCTTAAAAATTGACCTTGTGTCATATCCTGCCCGAGCAGAGGGGTTGGGTAAATATGGATATGTCCTCCGACCTTCTTCAGGTGTTTGTCGAATTCGGGAGCCTACCCGGAACTTTGATCCCCGCCCTTTATTTAATCCACGGGGGTCGCTTGTTCTGATTTCGTTAACTTTAATCGGGTATAAGAGCTAAGTATTCCAGTATTGTTACTCGCCTCTTGTCAGGATTGAACCGGCAACCTCCAGATGATTGTGTCTTTAGAAGTTTTTTTTGGGAGCCAAAGCCTATAACCGTTAGCTCTGTGTCCTGCTGGACAGTTCCGAGTGAATTTTTGGAGTCTTATAAACTTAAAGTTCTCTCATCACTATGATTACAACTACTATGAATGATTTTTTACCAGAGCTCATATTCCTATTTTTTTCTAACCTTTTTGATTATTGGCTCCCATATTGTATTCATCTCTATACTTGGTCTACTCAGCAGGTCACTGAAGCCCAACATATATGCTGATTCCTTAAAGTGTCTTATTCTCCAGTGTTCATCTCTGTCAATAATTCTAACTTTATCCCATAAGCGCAGATGGTTTCCCTTTTCTTTCCATATATGCTCTGCTATACCCGACTTTTCAATTTCACTTCGTACGACTGCTTACCGATATTCTTATAACTTTATTTTTAGTGGACGGCATGTCTCGCCTTTGTATACTTTACCACAACTGCAAGGAGTGGGACTTTCACAGTTCATGACCATGTTGAATTCTGTTGGTTGCTTGACACGAAAGAGATACCCCTGGAGAGTTGAACGAGTTGTGAATTTTGTCCTGATGTCATATGAACTACATATTCTTTGGATCCTTTCGGCTAGACCTTTGACAAAAAAGACGGACATACTGTGGTGAGTTTTCGGGTTTCGTCATCTATTCTCTGATCCAGGTTTCTTGGAGCCGATGTTATGCGCTCTGGGTAGTTGTTACGATGGAGCTTATGTCTTAAACTAACCATTTCTTCTTAATATTCATCCATATCACTACTAATGGCTTTTGCTCGATGTTTTAAGCAACGGACTATTCCCTTCTACCCATTATATCTACCCTAAAGTCCTACCCCTCCTCAACGTGGCAGGGCAGTGGCAACGGGTTGTGCCAAATCTAGGCCCTCGGGAACTTCGGTTTCTGGTCGGGCCACCCAAGGCGGATTGGTCTGGCACCCAGCGGTATTAGGGCCATAACTCGAATAAAGGGGCTCTGGTGAAAATCCAGAAGGTGTCTGTTCTGGCAACCGGCGGCCTCCGGTCGCTCACTCAATGCCTCTGCGGAAAATCTGCCGCAAACAGGTCGTGTTTCCCGCTAGGACTTGGGACCCTTCCCTTAATAAAATCCCAAAGTATCTTGTTCAATGAGCAACTGTTCGGGAGGAGGCCGGTTCAACCCAACCAGGGTGAAGGCCAATACAAGTACAAGTAAGTAAGTACACATTATATGGATGAAAGGATTTGAAATTGAGGTATTGTCCGGTGAAGGTTGGCTTACGAAACACAGACGAACTGAATTCTTGCTTTTTGCGTGTTACTAATACATCGAGGTAGGTTAATTTATTATCCTGTTCTTTCTCCATAGTGAACTGTATAGATGGTCGGATTGAGTCCACGTGATCAAGTAATTTTTGAACATCTTCTTGATGAGACCAGAGAACGAATGTGTCATCTACGTATGTAAGCCACATTGATGGATTTAGTGATGTAGATCATAATACCATTTCTTCGATGTATTCCAAGTATATATTAGCCAATACTGGTGACAATGGCAAACCCATAGCCAGTCCTTCTTGTCGGTATATATCTATAGAAATGTAAAAGATAATTCAAGGCTTGTATCTGCCCTCTCTTCCCACACGACATTTTGTTTCTCTTTGTCTAGCTAGCGCGGAAGAATCTTTTTCAATATGCCGTTTTTCGATGACAGCTAAAAAGTGTAGTAGTACATAAACTTTTGTATTAGCGAAACAAGACGGAATTTTTGTGTGTTCGTCACTTTCTCTCACGGTGATGGTATCATGAGATCCAACTGACACTTCAGACGTAGTGCTGCTCACATAAACTGGTTCAACACGTGATGATACGAATATCTTTGAGTAGTAGTAGTAGAAGTAGTAGAACGTCTATTGAGACCGTACCAGCAAAACTTCAATTTGAAAACCGTAGCATAGCAAACTTCTATTTTTGCTGTGTAATGTTACAACGGGCCATTTGGTGTATAACGGTACAAAGGTACTCTATTCTCCTGAGATCTTCAGAACTGAAGCCTCACCATCAGATGCCGGGATATCTTTTGGGGAGTTGGTGGGAATCATATATCCTTACAAAGGATAAAATGAGCATATTCCAAGCTTCACTAACTGGATGTTTGATTCGACGTGTTCATTTTTTACGACGGTAAATTTTACGTCACAAACGTGTCCTTTGATAAAAAGAATAAGTTTTATTTTTGAATTGCAATTCGAACAATCAGTAATTACTTCTGTTAAAATTTTAAACGGCATTATTTTGTCGTAGAAAAAAAAAACATTTACAATTTCCTTTGAATGATTAAAAAAAAACATGTAATGAACAATGGCGTGTGCGATGGATACCACTGATGACATTTCCGCTTCTTGTTCTCTTCTCATTCTGAGCGCCACAATGTCAGCTGTGTAATCTCACTGATCATTATCATGCTGCAAGCAAAGCGATCATAATCAAATCTGTGATACAACGGTACTGAATAATTAAAACTTATTGGAGATCCAAGAAATAAACCAGAACTCAATGTAACCCTATCCCCACCAAAAAAGATTATACTCCTCACTCAACTCCCTTTACACCTTCGTAATTTAATCACGTAGACCCTATTTTATTGCCTGTCTTACGAAAGATTACGAGCAGCATATATTGATAAAGTCTATTCGAGAGTTTCCGAAAGGAGTCGTTTTGAGCTCTGTATATACGTGGATGAGTTAAAAATTCTGCAATATTTTGGTACATGTTATTGTTGTTGTGTACCTGGAATGAAGAGGCCATAACACTTGTTTATAAAAATGTATACTCATTTATTCGAAACGTCGTTATAGTTGTGTTAATGAGAATGTCAGAGACGGAAGACAGCTATGATTGACACCATGTTCGGACAGACATAGTAAGAGCCTTGGGTTTTTGACAAGAGCTTGATACATGTCGCAAATCGCGTGATTCATTTCCACTGTCCCCTGTTCACTCCAAGACACAGGTGCAACATACTGTTTACGAAATCCACAATAACCTATCTTCAAAGGCTAATCTGTAATAGTTTGTGGATTCTGTCACTTTACCATTGATTCGTACCTTATAATCATGTGTGTTAAGCAAGGAGGTGTCAAGTACCATATTTTGAGACTTTGGTGTGACGCAACCTGGGATTGAACCTTTGCTTCCCGGGCCACTGGCTAAAACTCTGCCTACTAGGCCAATACTCTACCCACTAGATGAATATATATATATATATATATATATATAGACAGACAGACAGACACACACACACACACACACACACACACACACACACACACATACACATGTATATATATATATGTTTAGAGGGTAGAGTACGTATTTTTATGTCTACATCTAGCAATTAAATCACATCTCTAATTTAATAGGTTAACAGGATGAAAGTATAACATAATCTATTTCTTTTCTTGCAGACACAAATTACATCAACATATACGTGGTGCCTTCAATAAGTTTGCAGCCTTTTTGGTATAGGCATTTGAAATTGTCGTAGACTCATGAAAATTCACAATGTTATTGCTATACATCTTATGAGATGACTGACCAATTTTTATGATTTCAGGTTCAAATCAACAGCTACAGCTGGAATTGGAATACACCCTACTAAAGCCTGATTATCACAGCTGGTGAATTTCAAAAATGCAATCTGGACGTGTGGACACTTTAGAAGAACGATATGCAATAAAATTCTGTTTTAAACTTGGAAAAATACCACAGAAACGTATGGAATTCTTCAGACTGCTTTTGAAGCATCTTGCTTGAATCGAGCATCTGTGTTTTAGTGACATAAGAGATTCAAGGAAGGCAGGGAGTCTGTGAGGGATGATGAGAGGTGTGGGAGGAATAAGGAAGTCAATACATCATACGGTTTGGGTTACTATGCTGAGGTTTTAAGGGAGTTCAGGAAGAGGATCCGTCGGAAGAAGTCAGCACTCTTCAAATCGTCTCAGTGGCATTTCCACCAGGACAATGCATCAGTCCACAACTTCATCCTTGTCACAGATTATTTGAGCAAGATGGGAATCAAGACAGTTCCTCACCATCACTATAGTCCAGACGTTGCTCCCTGTGAGTTTTGGTTATTCCCTAAGCTCAGAGGCTGTCGTTATAGGACAATTGAGGAGATGAAAGAGGCTGTGACGAAGGTCATTGACATGCTCACACAAGAGGACTTCTATGGGGCCTTCCAGAAGTTGATATAACGGTACAACAAGTGCCTTGGAACCGGAGCAGATTACTTCTAAGGGGACTATAGTTTCATGTGTGTACTATCAATAAAAGTGCCCATACGAAGAAAATGTCTGGAAACTTATTTAATGATTCTCCTATATATATATATATATATATAGTTTGTACCAAATGGTTTGTTGATGACTTTATGTTTAAACTAGTTTTTACAGCTCTTTTGTTTGCTCAAAGTTAAATTTTTTCAAGAGTTCCTATCTAACACAATTCAATTTGATATTAAACTTTTGTTTGCACACATTTAAATGCTTTCAAAAAATGATATGTGACACTGGTAATTCTAGTCAATATTTTTTTATTTCCTTGCTCAGTTTAATGGTTTCAAGCTATCTATACTTGCCCTCTCAGCTGGGGTTGTAGAATACATCGACTGTACCTCTGCAGAGAGGTAAGACCCCGTCCCCAATGATTGTCCTGGATATGTCAGTAAACAATCTCATGCTGAGGTTCCAGTAATGCCGGACCTTTACGGAATGTGGAGTACTTCTTCATTGCCACTGTACCCAGGTCCACTCTGGCCAGAAGCGGTAACATCTGATACGGTCCTATCCTTGGGTAAAAAAAGAACTAAAATGCGTACTTATGATAAACTGAATTGCTTTAAATAAGAATGCTTTGACATTTAAACTGCGTACTTATGCTAAATTGAATTGTTTGAAATGGAACTGTTTTTGTATGAAAAACTTGATTGTTTGAAATAGAACTGTTTTTGACATAGAAACTGAACGTACGGTAAAATGGATTGTTAGAAACAGAACTGTTTTGATATTTAACTGTGTGTAAACAACAAACTATACTTATACTAAACTGAAATGTTTGAAATAGAAATGTTTATATGTTTAAAAATGGATTTAGCATTCATAGCCTACAATGGTTGATGTGCTATCAAACCAAACCAAACCAAACCAAACTAATCTTTCTCTCCCTCTCGCTCTCATTCTCTCTCTCTCTCTCTCTCATTCTCTCTTTCTCTCTCGTTGTGGCTTGGTACGAGGAGACGAATGGAGAAAATGTCTCAAACATACAAGGAAAACCACTAATAAACACAATGAAGAGACTACCTCACATGTTTATCCTTTTTTCTATAACTTCCATATCCTTGGAGATAAAACAGATTGAATAAAACAACTGATATCTAAACGCTTAAAAAGTTTTGTGTTTTTTTTTCTTTTGTTTTTTGTTTATCCTACTAAGTCCAACGATAAGCCATCACAAACATAGCATTTGTAGGTGACTACGCTATTCGTCCAGAACTGGAGCCTCACCACCGTATACAGTTTCGTGATAAAACCAATGTACTTAAAAAAAATTGAGTTATTTTTAAAAGTGAAAAGAATATTGAAATAAGTAATTGAAATCCCAGAAGGGGCTATTACCAAGGTTTTCATTTTATTTATTTATTTATATCTTGTATGCCTTCAAGACATTATATGTTAAATCTATTTCTTCAAATTGGCTGCGTGCAATTATTCTGTCTCAGAAGGATTTCAAGATCTTACATTTCCGTGTAGCAAAGAAAGATAGAGTCAAAAATTTTGCAATATCTTAGAAAAAATGGAGCACAATTCACTTGCAACGGATGCTTTTTCAGAAGTCATGAAGGTGATGACCCGTGCTGGACTGTGAGATGCTGAGCTTACCTTGTTATATATTGACCTTTAACAGCAGGTTAGTGTGGATTTCGGAAACAAGACTATGCACCTGTGTCTAAAGGTAAATAAGGGATGTGAATTGCGCCGGAAAAAAATGTATAGTCGTTCAGAAAATATATAATGACGAAAGTTTTTTGATCCCAGCTGTCACTCGGAGAGAGCAGTCAACAGAGTAGACAAATCGCATCGGCTAGGCGTTAGCCAGGAGGAGAGCTAGACGGTCCCCGGGTTTTGAATTGGCTCTGTATCAGACTCTCGAAGAAATAAAACTCTAAATATATGTATCACAGCGTGGAATAAGAATATAGGTTGTCAAACGCAGAAGTCCTCACTCACACACAACGATCACGGTATTTCGTTATGAAGGAGTTTATATTTTCATAAACAGAAGTTGATGTCACTAGCTCTCCCCCCGGATATTCAGCAGCCGTAATCTGTTCGAGTGTTCCTCGATGGATTTGATTCTATAGCTTGAAGCACGGCCTTAGAATGTACGCTTTTAGGGGTGCCTCACCTTGAAGATGTCGTATACCAATGAAGGAATGAAGAGACTGTAACATTAGTTTATAAAATTATGTTTTTTTATTACTCGAAAGGGTAGTATCTTGATACACCCTAGCACACTGGATGAGAAGTAGAACTTGGTTAATTCGTCTCTCATCCGGTTGCAGGGATTTTTTGAGAACGAATTTATTCGCAACCCAGAAATATCATTCCTCCTTAGGTCTATTCTGACTGGGATTGATACGAGGTGCCTTCAATAAGTTTCCAGACTTTTTTGTACAGGCATTTGAAATTGTCATAGACTCTTGAAAATTCACAATGTTATTGCTATACCTCTTACGACATGATTGACCAATTCTTATGATTTCAGGTTCAAATGAACAGCTACAGCAGCAATTGGAATACAGCGTACTAAAGTCTGATTGTCACAGCTGGTGAATTTCAAAAATGCAACCTGGACGTGAGGACACTTTAGAAGAACGATATGCAATAAAATTCTGTTTTAAACTTGGAAAAATGCCACAGAAACGTATGGAATACTTCAGACTGCTTTTGGAGCATCTGGCTGGAATAGAGCATCAGTGTTTGAGTGGCATAAGAGATTCAAGGAAGGCAGGGAATCTGTGAGGTGTGGGAGGAGTAAGGAAGTCAATACACCAGAGTTGATTGGCCAAAGGGTTAGGGTAAGGGTTACTATTTTGAGGTTTTAAGGGAGTTCAGGAAGAGATTCCTTGGGAAGAGGCTAGCACTCTTCAAATCGGCTCAGTGGCATTTCCACCAGGCTAATGCACCAGTCCATAACTCCATCCTTGTCACAGATTATTTGACCAAGATGGGCACCAAGACAGTTCCTCACCATCACTATAGTACAGACCTTGCTCCCTGTGACCTTTGGTTATTCCCTAAGCTCAAAGGCTGTCGTTATGAGAGAATTGGAGAGATGAAAGAGGCTGTGACGAAGGTCATTGACACGCTCATACAAGAGGACCTCCATGGGGTCTTCTCGAAGTTGTTGGAATTGTACAACAAGTGCATTGGAGCCAGAGGAGATTACTTCAAAGGGGACCATAGTTTCATGTGTGTACTGTCAATAAAAATGCCCATACGAAAAAAAGTCGAGAAACTTATTTAATGATCCTCGTAATACATATGGGGAGTTCCTGAGGTCAAATGTATTATATGCTAAGAGAGCTTGAATTCCAGTTTCGCTATAACGTGCATTTTCGGACTAATACCCTTTGGGAATTTATAAACCTTTTATCCCACCCATCTATGGGTTAAATAGTGTCACTGTTGTTCTTTTACCAAGGTGGCTTTGGTATTAAATAATCCACGAAGGTTGATATGCCATTAAACAAAGAAATCAAACCAAATTTCTTCTTTCCTTTATTTGTTCTTTCTTTCTTTCTTTACTTAATAATTGGTTTTCTTTCTTTCTTTCTTTCTTTTATCCGAATTACTTAAAAGGAAGGGATAGAGTCCTCATCGTGTAGTGGTTAACGTGCCGGACAATGACATCATAATAAGCTATTTCCCACTTGAGTCGCGTCACTACATTCACTTTCAGACTCCCCCTCCACTGTGTGTCCTGAGTATGACACTAAACAATATGACGGTGGGGCGCCAGTAATGCTGGAGCTTTGGGAAATGTTGAGTACCCCTTCATTGCCATCGCCCCAAGGTCCACTCTGGCCCGGAGTGGTAACACCTGATAGGGTCCTATCAATGGGTCAAACAGAACAAAACTGTGTAATTACGCTAAACTGAATAGCTTGAAATAGAAATGTTTTTACGATTAACTGTGCAAACAAAAAATTGTGTACTTTTGCTAAACTGAATTGTTTGAAAGAGAACTGTTTAATCATTTAACTGTGGGTAAACAAAAAACTGTATCTAAACCAATGTCTAACTGCGTGTAAAAAATACTGTATTATGCTAAACTGAATTGTTTGAAAGAGAACTATTTAATCATTTAACTGTGGGTTAACAAAAAAAAAAACTGTATCTAAACCAATGACTTACTGTGTATAAACAAAATACTGTATTATGCTAAACTGAATTGTTTGAAAGAGAACTGTTTAATCATTTAACTGTGGGTTAACAAAATACTGTACTTATGCTGAACGGAATTGTTTGAAATTAAGTGAAACCATTGAATTGAGCAAAAGACACCCCCCCAAAAAAACGAGCTCAGTCTTGATTAAAACTGTTATCTTCAAGATGTGTTTTGTAATCATGTATTTAATATGTATAAAAAGTATTTGGCATTGAATGACCTACAATGGTTGATATACCATAAAACCACAACAAACAAAACCAAATCTAGAAAAAGGCACGAATCCACTTATCCCTCACAGCTATGCGTTAATAGTATCACTACCGTCTTTATATAAGGATTGTTTTGGCATTAACAAACCCACGAAGGTTGATATGCTATTAAAAACAAAAATAGGAAACGAAGATCAATTCTACTTTTATCATTCATAATTTATAAAAGCATTGATGGATTTTAAAACTCAGTATTTGATTCTACCCGTCTAAAATATTTATACCTGTTCGTTACGTACATAACACGAGTGTCTAATTTATTTTGAGTTAAAAAGTCCCCATTATCCCCTGTAAGGCAACCAATCTAGGAGAATGAAAACTCAGAATTCTAATCAGCTGTACTCCGCTTAAAAATCGCCCTTGCATCACATAAAGCTTGCGTTGGTTGTAAGTAAGTAAAGTTGACGACCTGAGTCGAGGATGACCCAAAGGCTCCCTTTTCAATAGCTAGTGAATAGTATAGGGGAGGGCACTACTTCATTCCCTGGATTGCTCCACTTTACCCTTGATCCAAACCTTATAAGGCTGAGTGATAAGCAAGGTGGCATCAAGTACCATTTTTTGAGTCTTTAGTATGACTCGACCTGGGATTGAACCCCGTTCTCCTGGACTATTGTAAAACTCTACTCATTAGGCCAATGGCCCGTTACATAGGAATACTTGAAACATTATATGCCTACAGTTGTTACTATTAGATAAAAATACTTACAACCAAATTACTTTCTACAAATTATTATAGTTAGATATGAACTCTTGAAACTATATTATTATCAACAAATTATAAGTATTAGATAAGGAATACTTGAAACCATTTAAGTATATGCGAATTATCTGTATAACTAAGAATTTTGAAACAATATTTGTTTGGTAATTAATATCATTATCAAATAAGAATAGTTACTTAAAACTGTATTGAATAAATAAATAAATAAATAACTGATTTCGGCATTAAAAATAGATGAGTGGGGTGTCCTCGTGGTGTAATGGTTAAAGCGATGGACTACGGAATCGTAGTATGCGAGTTCGTACTCCAGTCGCGCTATTACATTCACTTTCGGGCAAATACCTTGGGAAAGGTATGAACCCCCTTATCCTCCCAGCTATGGGTTAAATAGTACCACTACTGTTCTTCTAGGAGAATGACTTTGGCATTAAATAACCTAAAAAGAGTTGATATGCCATTAAACAAAGAAACCAAACCAAACCGAAACCAAAAAAAGTTGACATGATATAAACCAACCAAGGTCTTTTGTAATCGCTATCAGCTACCATGTTACGCTCTTTATAATCTCGCCCATAGAATTTTAGCTGTGATTATAGTTCTCAGAAAAAAAAACAAGTAGGAAAATACAGATATTACTGGGAGTTAAATCTCGGTTGTACTGTTGGCATTGTTCAAAGATCTGGATAATATGAAGTTCCATTAAAATAAATAAATAAATAAAGGAAAAAAGGTCTTCCTAGGATAATGGTACTTTAGTCACGTTCAAAGTACATCTCTTAAGATGATGATGAATCATTTGAAGACTACCTCAAAAAAAAAAAAATAAATAAATAAACAGCTCTTTCAAGGGTAAGATCTTTACTCATCTTCAAAGTACATCTCTTGAGATGATGATGCAATGTTTTAAGAAAAAGACAAAAAAAAAAAAAAAAAGGAAAAAACGCCTTCCTTGGATTATGGTCCTTCTGTCGCGTTCAAAGTTACATCCCTTGAGGAGATGAAACGTTTTAAGAAAAATACCCCCACCAAAAAAAATAAAAAAATAAAAAATAACTGCCGGCACAGGGAAGAATCTTGTTTGTTCCTGGTGCATACATGTTTTACACAGTTCACGAATTCGCTAAATGAAATCTCCTTTATTAGTTGTTTCGTTTAACGGCGTATCAACCCTTTTTGGATCATTTAATGCCGAATTAAATTTCAAACAATTCAGTTTAGTATAAGTATTGTTTTTGTTTACAAATAGTTAAATGTCAAAACAGTTCTATTCCGAACAAATCAGTTTAGCACAAGTACACAGTTACAATTTCACAAACTGTTCTATTTAAAACAGTTCAGTTTAGCATGAGTACGCAGTTTAAATGTCAAAAACAGTTCTATTTCAAACAATTCAACTAAGCTTAAGTACACAGCTTAGTTCTATTTGATGGCAATAATGAGGTAATCTGCATTTCCAAAAAACTCCAGCATTACTGAAATCTCAGCATCAGATTATTTAAAGTCTTATCTAGGAGACTCATTAGGGGGGGTGTCTTACCATCTGCAGAAAAAAACAGTCATTGTATTTCACAGCCCCTGCCGATTGGGCTAGAAATCCCCTTGATACTGCAAACATCTACCCGAAAGCACCTCTTAATGTATATGCTGTTGGGTTTCATCTGTTTTGAGTAGGCAAGCTAGATCATGGCCCAATAATTGGTCCATGAAACAATTTAAAACGTTCGGACAAATCTTGAAAAAGTCTGTCGTCTGTTCATGTAGCTGTGGCTCGGGAGAATGGAAGAGAAAAGATATCAAATGAATTAAACCGATTTCACCACAAGATATTCATCTTTTCTTTTGGCTACTTGTGAATGATAATTGATTCTGGTCTTATATAAGTTAGCCCTCTAGCTAAAAATGTACTTATGTATATATGCTTGTGTGGGGATATATATATATATATATATATATATATATATATATATATATATATAGTTCATAAATAAGTACACTGATGAAATCTTTTTTATGAAAAATCAACTTTCATCTGTGTGGCAATCTAACTATGCATCGTCTCTTCTTTCATAAAAGAATCTCTCTCTCTGTTTATCAAGGTTTCTTTCTTATATATATATATATATATATATATATATATATATATATATATGTGTGTGTGTGTGTGTGTGTGTGTGTATTTTCATTTTGGTTTGGTTTTATGGCATATCAACAATTGTAGGTTATTTAATACCAAATTCCCTTTATACATATATATTGAATATATAGAATTTGTTTTGGTTGGGCTTTATGGCATATCAACAATTGTTGGTTATTTAATACCATATCCTCTTTATATATATGTATTAAATATGTATCATTTGTAAATACATTTTGTTGATAAAA
Organism: Sepioteuthis lessoniana; assembly: GCA_963585895.1. Lineage (NCBI taxonomy): Eukaryota > Metazoa > Mollusca > Cephalopoda > Myopsida > Loliginidae > Sepioteuthis > Sepioteuthis lessoniana. Next base: position 19,962,562 of record OY757927.1, on the reverse strand, counting down.
TATTTAAACGAGCCTGAGGCAATCTTTTAAAATTTGAATAATACTATTAAATATTATTTCTTTCTTTGCGCAAAGTTTTATTCCTTTCAAGTATTGCTTGGTAACAGACATTTAAAAAGATATACATATATGATTTGTAAGGGAATAAGTCGTTGGTTATTTCATTTTCAAATAAATTAAAACTATTTTTTGCCCACTTGTATCGCTGTTGTTTCTACACTGTTAAATAGTTTCGATTATTCCTATCCGACACTTATAATTCTGTTCAATATTAATCATTTGTTTGCAGACAGTGAATAGGTTTCAAGTATTACAATTTTACACTCATTATTCTATTGCCTAGTTGGCTGGTGGTGGGGGATTGTAGAATACACCGACCGCACCTCTGCAGCCGGGTAAGACCCCCACCAATGAGTGTCTCGGATATGACACTAAACAATCTGATGGTGAGGTTCCAGTGATGCTAGGGTTTTAGGGAAGGCCGAGGACCCCTTCATTGTCATTGCTCTCAGGTCCACTCTGACCCAGAATGGTAGCACCTGATAGGGCCCTATCTATGGTTTAAATAGAACTAAACTGCCGACTGATACTGAACTGAATTGTTTGAAATGGAACTTTTGGACATTTATTTGCGTGTAAAGAAAATCTATACTTATACTAAACTGAGTTAGCTGAATTAGAAGTGTTTGAAAAAAAATGAATAGCTTGAAATAGAATTGTTTTTACAATTAAACCGTGTACTCATGCTAAACTGAATTGTTTGAAATATAATTGACTGTTTGCTAAAAATTGATTTGGCTTGGTTTCTTTGAGTAATGGCATATCAACCTTTGTAGGTTATTTATGCCAAAGCCATTCTCAGAGAAGAACAGTAGTGGTACTATTTAACCCATAGCTGGGAGGATAAGGGGGTTCATACCTTTCCCAAGGGTATTTGCCCGAAAGTGAACGTAATAGCGCGTCTGGAATTCGAACTCGCTTACTACGATTCCGCAGTCCATCGATTTGGCGTTAAATAACCTACAAAGGGTGATATGCCATAAAAGCCGAACAACCAATAAACTTATTGTTCTATTCCACACTATTTATTCATTTGCACACAGTTAGATGGTTCCAAGTATGGCTATGTATAACTATTAAATTAGACAGTCATTTGTTTATATACAGTTAAATGGAGAAAGCGATCTATTTCTAACAATTCAATTTAACATGTCATTTGTTCGCACAGAGTTTAAATGTCAAAATGATTCTATTTGGCCCTATCAGGTCTTACCCCTCCAGGTCAGAGTGAACCACGGAGTAATGGCAATGAAGGGGTATTCCACATTCCCCAAAGTACCAACATTCCTGGAGTCTCACTATTAAGTGGGTTAATGTCCAGGACATTTGTTGGGATGGGGTATTTAAACTAAATATTTTAAAGAATTATATTCTCTTCTCTTCGAAAGCAATATAAGTATACCTAAATGATATTCAAATACAAAACAATATTTTTATTTCACCATCTGAAGATGGTCATCATGGACCTGAAATAAATTCATAATGCTACCAAAGAACTGAATTTTTCATTTATATATATAAATAAATGGATATATTAGTTTTTGTCAATTGATAAAGAATATTCAAAAATCGGTTGGACCCAGGTGGAAATACTATGAATAGAGTTTGCATAATCTTTTCAGGACAGAAAAAGATTTTCGTAAAAAATGAATATAATACTGTTTCTGTTTCTGCATCACTTTCAGTGAAGTTTGTTCACACACACACACACACATATATATATATATATATACTTTAAGAAAAACAACGAAACCGGTCACATAGGATCATAAATTTATTTCAATCCTGTTACGAATTTTTAAGGTTTTCAAAAACACAAAAAAAGTAAGAGGACTTCTTCAGATCATTTTGGATAAAAAAATTGAATAGACACATGGTAGTAGGAGGGGATAGTATGAGGGAGTCGAAGAGGTGGGAGGGAGTCGAAGAGGGGTGAGGATTTACCTCTTCATTAAGCCCACGTCCGTTTTAAATTTAACTTTCGGTTAGCAGTGTAGTAAATATTGTTTTTTTAAAAGGTTTTTTAAAAATTTATATTTGACCTAACTTACAGGTTTTATTAAACAAAACCTCTTGTCCTGATGGAATTACTCCCAACTCCGGTTTAACTGGACCAAAAATAAAAATGATAAAATATATATATATATATATATACGAGGATAATTAAATAAGTTTCCAGACTTTTTTCGAATGGGCACTTTTATTGAAAGTACACACATGAAACTCTACTCCCCTATGCCTCTCATCATCTCTCACAGACTACCAGCCTTCCTTGAATCTCCTATGTTACTCAAAAACTGATACTCGATTCGTGCAAGATGCTCCAAAAGTATTCTGAAGCATTCCATACGTTTCTTTGGGATTTTTTCCAAGTTTAAAACAGAATTTTATTGAATATCGTTCTTCTAAAGTGTCCTCACGCCCAGATTGCATTTTTGAAATTCACCAGCTGTGACAATCAGGCTTTAGTATTGAGTACTACAATTCTAGCAGTAGTTGTTCATTTGAAGCTGAAATCATAAAAATTGTTCAGTCATCTCATAAGATGTGTATTAATAACATAGTGAATTTTCAAGAGTCTACGACAATTTTAAATGCCTTTACAAAAAAAAGTCTTGAAACCAATTGAATACATGATATATATATATATATATATATATATATATATATATGGCTGGTTGTGTGGTTTGTTGGTTGGTTTTTCCACCTTAGATTAATTTATATCAGAATTAATTTAACGATTATAATTTTCACTTAATAACTGTACAAAATATATCATTTCTGTGTATAAAGCTTGTTGAATGAATAATAGATCGGTTCTAAAATACAACATGATTTAAAGGATAAAATTCATCAGAGGGCTGATAAATTCTTTTATAGGATAAGGGTGCATCTAGCATTCGTTATCGGTACAGACCTGCTGTATGTAGGTTCGAGCTTGATACCCTTCCTTTGCTCACCCATGTGAAGGGGGTCCACAGGAGAATATTACTTATGAGCTTGTCTCTACTTCTCCAGCAGTGTCCCGCATGCCTGATTCGTCTAAGTTTGATAGTTTTCGAGATGGGTGGTAGGTGGCTGTACAAAATTGTTGGGTTTGGCCACCAGGATTTGTTCAATGTTGCTTCCAGAATTCTTGTCAAGCTTTTTCTCCATCCGTTTAGTTAGCGTCCATCTGGTGTATCCATATAGCAGTATCGACACGACTGCTGCCTGGAAGAAACTGCACTTCATTTTATCGGTCAGGTCTGACTTCTATATGACCGATAGTCAATCGATAGTTGTCGATGCCTTTGCTAGTCCCGACTCAATGTCTGTCTCGGTTGCTGAGACACTGCTTCCTAGGTAGGGTCACCTAGTTTCAGAGCGCTACCGTTTAGTGTATATATAAATATATATCAACTGGATTTGGAGTTAAATAACCTAAAAGGGTTAATATGTTATAAAAAACTAAACCAAAGCTTCTACTGCACTAAGTGTACCTTTCTTAGATTACTCGTTTCTTGAATGACTGCGTAATTTTTTTTCCTGCAAGAAATTAGAAACTCTGGTATCTATTTTGTTTGGTAAAACTGACCTGAGAGTAAACAGATCACCTGTGGTCACAGACACGAGGTGGTGGCGTTGGCGAAACGAACCTGCTGGTTTTGCTAACGGGTATTGGGCAGCAGCCACATATCCTACAAGACATTTATATTCACAAGCTTAGATATAGACGCAACCATATGCACACATATATCCATCACTTTCAGTATAGATGATTGATTTATCATATGTATAATCTATTACCTTCTCAAAAAGGTCTTCTCTATCATGTTTGGCACAGTGAAGAAAGTCAATTCAAAACTGAGGCGCTCGTGTTGTTATGGTTATCGGCAACGGAAATAGAAACAGTGATCTGAATTCAAATCCTTGACGAGTCTGTGTGCATTTCACATTGCGCCAATGCCCTTGTTAAAAGTAGGAATGCAATTAATCTACCTCCAGCTATGAACAAATAGTAGGGCTGACATAGCTCTTTAAGCGGTCAAGGAGAGCGAAAACAATGAATTCAAACCTGTTAAAACAATTGACATTGTGCTACATCTAGCACGTTAGGCAAACAAGATTTCTCAATGAAATCTTGAGGGCCTGCCGGAAGCAATGGAGAATAGGGAGGTGTGGCGAGAGAGGGTCAGAAATATCTGTGCTAATAGCATGACATGATGATATATATATAGTCATCCACAGTCAGACTGTTTCGTTCTATCAGAACTCTTCAGGGTGGCTAGACACGCAGGACGCTCGAAGCCGGAATCGAAACCTGTCCACCTTTACGATAGACTAAGGCTTCAGACCACACGGCTACAAGCGGACTACGTTGGCTAAGGGAATTTTTAGGTATTTTATATTTAGCAAACAGCAGCAGCCTTTGTTTACATTTTTACATACCCTACCGGCTACCAGAGAGCTCAATTCTTTCGAAGAGCCTTGCATTACGCTAACAGTGGCCGACAATTCTTTCGCCAGAGAGCTCAACCCCCATGGGGGAGCATATATATATATATATATATATTTGATTGAACATGATAGACATTTTTTGTTTACATATCTTTTGTTAATCCTTTCGAATTGCTGAGTCTTATTGCAAGGAAAAAAATGAGACAAGCATTCAGATGAGCCACGTAGTACATATAAAAAATCATTTCAAATAAAAGAATGGGACTGGCTGCGATGTCGTGGATGAACGGTAGCTTTGGCGCTTCAGAGTGGAGAAGTAAGCCAAGACAATAGGGCACCAAGGGCTGTCCCCACAATCAATTCAACAGCAACTCCAAAACTTCAGTGCACCCATAGTCACGGATTTGGAAGTAGTAAAAAAGATGGCCAGCAGAAAAGTATTTGTTATTCTCTCCTTTGACCGTAAAAAAAGTTACTAATATTGTTATATTTTGACCTTCGACCCAGCCCCAAAAATGCTATTCCTAGGTAATACACCGGAAGGAAGTGACTCATTCCAACGGCCAGTAATCGAAAGAGATCGCGTGGGCGGATTAAGGCTTATGATATGGGAAAAGTTGAAGGTCCCATTCTGCCATTAGTCATGCACCAGAAGAGAGTGACCTCTGAACTGCATGACAGTTATTTCCGCTTGATGACGATTGAACATCCGATTCAAAGATCCAGTTGGCGATCGTGTGGGCGTTGAGTTATTATTTAACTCAGTTGAGTTTGGGTCCCAGGGCAGTTGCCAGCAGACTTCCAGACAGTAGAGACCAGATGTGGTAGGGAAGGCCACACCCGACCGAGTGGGCCCACGGGAAAGCCCCGATGGAGTGGACCCCAACATCAGGAGAACAAGACATAACGTGACGGTCATAACAGTGCGGTCAAAATAGGATGTTTATGTTCGGTCTCCAGCACCTCTCACACGCAAACCCTTGCAATAAAGAAGTCTTCTTGCGTCCTTCATTCCTGCGTCTTCCTTGATGCGTCGTTTATCATTGTGTCGGTATGTATCCAGCATATATATGTATATGTGTGTATAAGCATATGTATGTGGATGAGTATACAACAATATGGCAAAAAGCTATCCAAGAAATTCAATTAAAAGTCTACAAAACAGAAATTTCACTTAAATTTAACTCATTAACACAGCCCAAGAATTCGACTAAAAGTCAGCTTAAAAGAAAAATCGATTAAAATTAAATAAAAGCTGAAAAACCAAAAATTTAACAAAAATACAAAAACTGCTAAAATTCGAAGAACTTTGTGTGCCGGACGATCGCTCTGAGTTAAGTCCCGCAAATTACAACAAATTTGCAACACTTTATCCTTTTTAGCTTTTCTTTTCTTTTGTTGCTATTATATAAAATCTTATTTTCTAAAATTATGTCGTTTGTATTATATTTTTGAATCAGTCACGGAACTTGAAAACTGCAGAACATACTGTTTAAAATTACCCACTAAAGCCCCTCCCCCGCCAATATTTTCCCAATATATTAACAATTTGGTAGTTTACCCATATATTGACGAATTTTTATTTTTACATCCCTTTAAATCCACCGATTAGATTTACTTTTTAATTGTTCGAAATTTATTTACTAATCAATAATTAGTATATACAAAATAACTGTAGTAGTAATGTAGAATAACTAATGAATATTTATTAACTCTTTGATATCGTATTTACCTTAAATTAACACTTTGATATCGTATTTACCGTAAATTAACTCTTTGATATCGTATTTATCGTAAATTAACTCTTTGATATCGTATTTACCGTAAATTAACTTTCTGATATCGTATTTACCTTAAATTAACACTTTGATATCGTATTTACCTTAAATTACTTTTTTGATATCGTATTTACCTTAAATTAACACTTTCATATCTTATTTACCTTAAATTAACACTTTGATATCGTATTTTCCTTAAATTAACTCATTGATATCATATTTACCGTAAATCAACTCTCTGATATCATATTTACCGTAAATTACATGGTCATTTAAATTTTGAATTCTTACTTTGATTAATCTTCCCTCAGCCCACACACTCTTACAAGCTACCCTTCCACCGCATATATACACTCGAGTGTGTGTGTGTGTGTGTGTGTGTGTGTGTTTAATTTAGGATAGTGTAGACATTAGATCAACGACGCTTGGTAATTGCAAGTTTCTCGCACGGGAAGAATGAGACAGACATTTAAATGTTACCCGTCAAAAAACCGATGGAATATTCCAACTGAGTTTGATTTAAAAACCCGTTGCGGAGATCGAATTGCTTGACAGCGGTACCGAGATAACCGACAAAACTTTTAAAGACAGAAAACTATCTTCTTGGAGTGTTTGGAAAAAATATTCTTCGTACCAAACACCAGACATAAATCAACTGCAAGAGACATTTTGGTTATTTGCTCAGAAAATCCAATCCTTCTTAAAAAAAATATGAATATTTGAAATCTAATCTAATTTTCTCTTATGGGAGGCGCACTTTACATAATGGTTATCTGCTCACAAAATGGAATAGGCCACCTGGATTCAAACCCTGAACAAAGCTATTTGCATTTCACTGATGTCGTGTTATCCCGTTTAACAGTCCATTGGCTTTGTGGGTTGAGTGTTTGCCAATGATACGGGAGACACGGGGTTAAATTCCAAGTCGAGACATACCAAAGACTCAAAAAATGATACTTGATGTCTCCTTCATTAACACTAAGTATTATCCTATTTACCCAACCCCTCCGCTCGGGCAGGATATGACACAAGGTCAATTTTTAAGCGGAGATTAACAGGTTTGAATTCAGAGTTTTCTTTTTCCTAGACTAGATGCCTAACCAAGGTTGAAGAACCCAGTCTACCCTACTATTTACCCATAGCTAGAGGGAGAATAATTGGATTCATACCTTTCCCAAGGGTATTAGTGCTATGTGAAATGCAATCAGTCTCGTCCAGGATTTGAACTCGTGTCGCCGTGTCAATTTCCTAAGACGATAACCATTACACCACGGGCACCTCCATTAACCCTAAGCATTATAAGGCAGGGATCAAAGGTAAGGGGAGCAATTCAGGGAAAAGAGCAGCGGTCTCTTCTACACCACGGTGTTGTAGCTAATGAAAAGGGAACCTTCGGGTTACCTTCGACTATGGCAAACAATTTTACTTACTTAATGTCCTTGTGGAGGGGATCGACCCCTCTTTTCTCCCCAGCCAAGCAATGGGTAATTATAGAAGGGCATGCTGGGTTCTTTAGCCTCGAAATAGCTACCAGTTTTAGAGAATGAAGAATCTGAACTCAAACCAACATTACTCTCCCTAAAAGTTGTCTTTGAATTACATCCTGCACATAATTTTATAATTTTCTGTTGTAACCAGACAGACAACCCTGCGTTGCCCAGGAGGAGAAAATAATATCTCATATTATAGTTTCCTAAATTAATTTATATCTTTTGTCTAAGTTTATGTAAAGTTGATTTAATGCAATATTAAAAAAAAACAATGAAAAAAAAAACAAAAAAAAAAAAAAACGAAACAAACCAAAAAAGAACAAAAAAAAAAAATCCAAAGCAGCGAAACAAAAATTACTCGATAATTAATAAAATGAAGTACATTTTTTGTGTTAATGGCAGTTTTTTGAGAAAAACTAAAATTCTGAAAAGATTCGACTGATTTCTATTCATTTTTTTACGAAGAAGATAAAATATGAAAAACGAAGAAATTATTTTGCAATCATTTCTTTTTTTCTAGAGGAATAAGAAAAAGTTAAGGAGAAATATCCTAAACACTTGCACATCTTCACGGATGGATCTAAAGTGGATAAAATAACAGGATGTGCTTCAATACTGTTATGGGACTGTTACCTACCCATTGATGGACTCTTCCAAATCCTACATTAATCGAGAGCCAAGTACTCTCGTCGTTGGAATGAATAGGTCAGCCGGTCGTAGAGACTGGATATTCAACTGACTAGTAAGCCTAGCTTACGCCACCACTTTTCTCTGTATCTTGTTTGCATTCCGCAAAGAATTTTAAGTAATTGGCAGTTTTCAGTCCGCATTTAAAAAAAAAAAAACGCTATCTGATTTCGTATTATTTTAATTAGTCTATACACCTTCCCCGGCTGTGTATCTTAGATCAATCTCTGATACAGTCGATGCGTCAATCAGGACTCTTTCTGATTGACTGGTGTTCAAACTGGTTTGGTCTTCTCTTATTCGGCTGCCCAAAACTGCCCCACTCTGACAAAACTCTAGTTCTCACTGTTTCTCACCGTCCCAGCGAGTTGCTGCCGATGATAATCTTGCCGTTGGTTTGCCAGTACAAGGATATATGGATTATCGTTCTGATCGTCTGATCATCTTTGTTCCTGCCCCATTGGTCGTTGTGTTTCAAACCACTAATCATAAAATCAATGATGGTGTGCCGTGGCAAACTTGTCTGATGAAGTTGAAAAATAAAAATCTCATCTCGCAAATAAACTTTAAAATGCAGGTTTATTTACAATAGCAGATATATAATCTTTTTCAATTATACAATGTTGAAGCGGGTGTATAAGAAGTAGTGTTGCTGGGTATGAAATGCTGGTAAGTTGAAGTCAGTCTGATGGATGGTGGGTGAGGATCGTTGTTGCCAAAAACAACAAATATGGATTCGAAACGCACCCTTCAAAATCTGGAGACGATCTATCTTTTGGACAAACAAGCTCTTGCTTAAATAAAAAATTTGCCCACAAAATTTCATTTGATTACTCAATATTCCATTATATCTACCTCGCCCTTTCATTTTTCTTCCATCTTGATACTCACAAGTGCAAGGCCAACAATGGGCTTTGATAACCTCCGAAAGTTATGACTGCGTCGTTCTTATTTTTTAGTATTTAATTCTTAATCAAACACCGCTTCCAACAACACATCAATCTACAATTGTTTACAGGAAACGATACAATCATATGTATTTTTAACTTCAGAGAATCAAACTACGTGTTTTGCTAAATCTGTCGAATTAAACTGTGTTCAAAGAAAAAGGCACCAAATGGCTTTGTTTAAAAGTCACAATTCTAACCTTCAACTTTAGATATGACGAAATTTTCTGTTTATACTTTCAATCATTCCTACGCATCAGATTTAACCTTAATTTCCAAGTGTAACGTAATGGCCGAGGGATTTCGGTTCCGGCCTTTGTGTTTAGTTAGGCTGAGAACCTTTCGGCTCAGCATATGGGTTAGTTAGGTGCAAACATTGATGCAGGTGTTAACACGGGTGCGCGCGGGCGGACGAAGGTGTCACTCAGAGATGTCACAATAGCCCGAAACGAAATGGGTGACGGAGTGCGAATGACGTCACGCACCGGAAGCGCGCCGAGGTTTGTGAAAAATTTGAAGAAAGTTAGGGAGTTGAAAGCTAGACACCGAACGAGGAGGTTCGACTTTTGGGGCTCGCTGAGGAGAGACGAATTTGGGCACCGTGGGTGCCGCTCGAGATAGGGGTCAGATGTTAAAGACAGAATAGTAAGATTGTGTCTCTCCTCCTTATGTCGAAACCTTTAACTCAAAGTTAATAAAAAGGTTTCGTACCTGAACAAGATGTCGTTACGTGTTTTCGAATTTCGAGATTCCTATGTTCTTTATAGGTTCAATTGTTATGAACATTCGATGTCTATTTCGCACAGAGCGTTAATTGTAGCGATAGTACACAAGGAGGGATGCATTCATTCAACACCCCCCCAAGTACCATATGACTCTCAATTACTAAAGTTGACGATGGAAGAATTGATTAAATGAAGTATTAATCCTCCCGATGTACTTCGTTATAAGTCGAGTTATAATCAGAAGGCTCCTTTTCAATAGCTACTAGACCAAGCTGTAGGGAAGGACGTTACTACATTCCCTGGATTGCTCCACTTTACCTGTGATCCTTACCTTATAAGCAAGGTGCCATCAAGTACCATTTTTTGAGTCTTTGGTATGCCCGATCTAGGATTGAACCTCGGTCGTCCGGACCATTAGCGATGGTTTGATTTTGAAAGGGATAATTTTAAAAGAATGCAAACAACTCCGAATTATTAACAGTTTTCAATCTGCAATAAAAAAAAAAAGATTCATTTCATTTCCTATTCTTTTAGTAGTGCAATATTTATGTACTACTTACTTATTGAGGTTTTGAGTTGATTTCGAAAGAGATTATTTTTGGAGGAATGCAAATAATTTTGAATTATGATCAGTTTTAAGTCAGAAGTTTTTTTAAAAGATTTATCTGAATTCTCTTTTTAGCAGTGCAATATCATTTTACAACTTACTTGTTTCGGTATTGATTTGATATCGTAAGATTGAAATATAAAGGAATATCTATTGTTGTGTAAGTTCTGAAAATTTCTAAGTTGAGATACAGAAAATCTAGTTCTTTATCATAGAAAAGTTGATGCTAAAATACACACTTTCTCAATAATCAAGTAACACACAGACGCAGGAGTTGATATGCAATAAAAGCGCCCCCCCTCGCAAAAAATGTTATCTCCAAACTATGCTTTTACAAATCATAATATGCATAAAGGGAATTTGGCCCGTGGTGTTTTAGGAGGTATCCGTTGAGTAATGGTTATCGTCGTAGGAAATGGACACGGCGGCACGAGTTCAAATCCTGGACGAGAGTGACTGCATTTCACATAGCACTAATACCCTTGGGAAAGGTATGAATCCAATTATTCTCCCTCCAGCTATGGGTAAATAGTAGGACAGTCTAGGTTCTTCAGCCTAGGTGGGGCAACTAGTCTAGGAAAACGAAAACTCTGAATTCAAACCTGTTAAAAATCGTTTGAAAAAATTGACCTTGTGTCATATCCTGCCCGAGCGGAGGGGTTGGTAAATATGATAAAGAGAATTTGGCATTAAATTAACAACGAGGGTTGATATGCCATAAAACCGAACTAACCTAAATTATTCTATGATATTCCGGAAGTAATCATTAACTAAGAGTTAAGATATCAAAATTGTTCGAAGATATGAAACCTTTTTGTTGACAGGTGGATTCAAGGCCGTTAGGACGAAGTGAAATAATAACAGCCTCGTTCAGGGTTTGAACTCAGGTCGCTGATCCCATTACCTATTTTTAAATGTTACGCTAAACTTGATAAGAATTTTTGTAAGCAAACTACACCCATCTTCTGCATATACGCTCTGACATCTTCAAACGGATAAAGATTAATGATGGATAATCGGTAGACGTCGTTGAAGTTGCAGTCTTTACATGAGACAATGGAAAATAGTGTAAGCTACTGAACAACAGTGATAATGTAAGTTTGGTTTGGCTTAGTTTTATGGTATGTCAACCCTTGTAGGTTATTTAATGCCCAATCCTTTTATATACTTTTAAACAATTCTATTTCAAACAATTCAGTTTGGCATAAGTATACAGTTCAAATATCAAAAATAGTTCTATTTCGAGCAATTCAGTACACTGTTTAGTTCTATTTAACCAATTGACAGGACCCTATCAGGTGCTTTCACTCTGGCTCAGAATGGACCTGGGAGTCATGGCAATGAAGGAGCACTCCGCATAGTCCCAAAGCTCAAGCATTACTGGAGCCTCACCATCAGATTGCTTAGTGTCATATCCAGGACACTAGTCGTGGGAGCCTTACCCCACTAAAGATATTCAGTCGGTGTATTCTGCTTCCTCAACTGACTGCACCGGGTGAAAAGTATGGTGTCCTTTTCCCATCTGATAGAACTTATCAAAAAGAAAAAAGAATCTGATTTAAAATAGATGGGAAGTTGGCAGAAAATAATTAATACAAATTAATTATTTCGGCCGGAGGAATTTAAGAGAGAGAGAGAGAGAGAGAGAGAGAGAGAGAGAGAGAGAGAGAGAGAGAGAGAGAGAGAGAGAGAGAAAAGAAAGCGTGTTCATTATATATAAAGCTCTTGCGTCATAGACTTACAACATTCTCAAGACAAAAGGGAAAACAAATTCATATTGAAATGATATTAAATTATGGAAGGTTCAATATGATATAATATTAGACGTGTTAAACAGTGTACAGAGTTCTCTTTTTGAATTTTACAGATTGATTAATTTTAGTTGCTGGAATAAACTTATCATAAAGGGAGTCCAATATACTCGTGGGACTGCTAATAACTCTACTAATAATAATGTTGTGTTCTTTTTTTGTTTCAGATTTGAAGCTAGTATATTATAACAACAATTAATCTTCGATCACAATGCTCTGGCCAAGACAGAAAGGAATATTTTTCGTTACTACTTATTTGGAAACAAAATCATTTAAAATTGTCTCAAAATAGATGCAGCCCACTAATATGATTATGATTGATTACTGAAACCAGAAACTCAAAAAAAGGACCCCATGCCCTGGAAGCTGATATAATTGTTGTATAGTCACAATACAACTATACAAATATACAGATGCAGGGAAATACGAAACACTGACGACTCTCTGTTGTTCAGGTACGAAACGTTTATTAACTTCTTGACTTTAGTTTTTCGACACGAGGAGAGGGAGACACATTTTTTCTATGCTGACTGTACTATCTGACCCAACAAACACGCTGCGAATCCCGTAGCCCACAAGATCTCTTTGCCCAGTCAGCTGGGGCTGTAGAATACACTGACTGCACCTCTGCAGAGGGGTAACCCCCCCCTAATGAGTGTCCTGTATATGACACTAAACAATATGATAATGAGGTTCCAGCATTGCTGGAACTTTGGGGAATGCGGAGTACCCCTTCATTGCCATTGCTCCCAGGTCCACTCTGGCACGGAGTGGTAGCACCTGATAAGGGTCCTATCTATGGGTTAAATAGAATTAACAGCATACTTATACTAAAATGAATTGTTTGAGTAAAACTGAATAGTTTAAAATAGAAATGTTTTTGACAATTAAACCGGACTTACATTTAAACTGCGTGCTTATGCTTAACTGAATTATTTGAAATAGAATTGTTTTTTGACATTAAAACTGTATTTACACTTAACCAAATTGTTACATACAACTGCTTGAATAGTTAGAAAAGGAAATGTTTTTGACCATTAAACTGTGTACTTATGCTAAACTGAATTGTTTAAAATAGAACAGATTATTTTCATAAAAACTGATTTGGCGTTAAATAACCTATAAAGGTTGATATGCCATAAAACCCAACAAACCAAACCAAGATCTCTGTCGGTAAAGATCTGCAGAACTCCATGGTCAGACTTCAACTTCAACTTCAACTGTCTACCATTAAAGCAGACCAGCCAACTGTCTCCTACATCGTCCACAGTCAACCCCCAGATGAACTGGCCCAGCCCAGAGTCGAATCTCAACTAATGTCTTTTTCAAAATCACCCAATTCTTAGCCCATCGCTTCGTGGCATGACGTCATTCACACCCATGACGTCATTTCCTATCTGCGGTTTTTAAAATGACATTTGAGATTGTCATATTCTCTGCGCGCGAGCGTGAACTGTACTCAATGTGTGTGCACCTGCACTAAGAGCCGAATAGTTCAAAGCCCAACCAAACCAAATGATAAAATATAATTAACGAAAAATGATTAATATAAAAAAATCATTTCGTAATTATATAACATAATAACAATTAAAAAAGAACAACATTGATTTTATGTCTCTAGCTTTGTATCATATGACCAACATGTGCTGTAAAGAAAGAAGTCTGCAGAAAAAGAAATACTCAAACTCGAAGGTAAGGGAAGAAAATATAGCAGTCGTTTATTATTCACTTAGGGCTATGATCGTTGCAACTCGAAAAGTTCATTTTAGTTACATTATTCTTCTCTCTTCCTTTTGGTGGCGACGGCAGTGTGGGTAAGAGCTGGTTGTTGACACACGCCTGACAGATAGGTCGTAGCCGATTTGGGTAGGACAGGTCGGAGCCTCGGAACCTTTAACACACCTATTTTGACAACTGCCTTCAACTCTCCTAAAATCTCCTGACTTGTTTTCTTATATAGAGATTTTGGGGAACAAATCGAAGATCCCCGAATGTTCGATGTCACCAGTGAAACTGTCGGGAAACACGTGATAATTCATCTGTGATTATTCTAAAATCACGTCTAACTTTGCAGGTCATTCTACCCGCACGCGCTAGTCTCGTGACACCTTCACTGATTGACGACAGCACCCATCCGTAATATTACATAAGCAAAACTTAGAAAGGAACAAGAAAAAGAGAGCCAGAAGTTAAGCAGTGATAAGCCAGTTCAGTTTTGAGATGGGTGACCTTTAACAAACAGTAATTACTGTAAGCAAACTGAGGGTTGTGTGCCAGACTAGAGAGAGCTAGAAATTGAGCAGCGATAAATCTGTTCAATTCTGAGAAGAGTGACCATTTACTAACTAAATACACCCGTACTTACTTTTGACTACTATTACTGCTCAAAAGAAAATTTTTACAGAACGTGTTCCAAATGACTGCCATTGCACTTGCCTCAGTAATAAATCATTATCATATAAATGGGTTGCATCGATTTTGAGACACCCTGTACATAGGATTGACACTAAATTTCATCTAGTGGTGAGGTTCAAGATCCTGAGTTCTGGTGAGTGTCACCACACCGAGATCATTACGTTCAGGTCTACTCTAACACAGAACGGGAGTACGTATTAGCGTCCGATTTATAATATTTACCCAACCCCTCCGCTCGGGCAGGATATGACACAAGGTCAATTTTTTAAGTGGAGTTTAACAGGTTTGAATTCAGAGTTTTCCTTCTCCTAGATTAGTTTCCTCACCAAGGCTGAAGAATACAGTCTGCCCTACTATTTACCCAGAGCTGGAGGGAGAATAATTGGATTCATACCTTTCCCAAGGGTATTAGTGCTATGTAAATATGAATTATTTACCTGTTTAAAATGACGGTAGAAATATATTTTCGTATGTTATATAATTGTATAACTGATGTATGTATTCACAAACCCCTCTGCCCGGTTAGAATGTGACACAAGGTCAATTTTTAAGGGGAGTTTAACTGGTTTGAATTCAGAGTTTTCCTTTTCCTAGACTGGTTTCTTATCCAAGGCTAAAGAATCCAGTCTGGTCAACTACTTACTCGAAGCTGGAGGGATAATCATTGGATTCATGCCTTTCTGAAAAGCATTTGTGCTATGTGAAATGCAATCAACTTCGTACAGGATTTGAACTCGTATTGCCGTCTCCATTGCCAACAAGGTAACTAAAAAAAGTTGGCGACCGTAGTCGAGGGTGACCCGAACGTTCCCTTTTTGATAGCTACAGCACTAAGGTGTTGGGGAGGGCGCTGCGCCTTTCCCTTGATTACTCCACTTTGATCCTTACCTTATAATGTTGAGTGTTAAGCAAGTTAGCATCATGTATCATTTTTTGAGTCTTTGGTATGACTCGACCTGGGATTGAACCCAGGTCTCCCGGCCCATTGGCGAACACTTTACAATTATGCAAATGTAAGCATAACATAAGTTAACAAAGGTTGATATGCTGCCAGAACCAGCCAACCAACCAACCAACCAACAGGAAAAATTAATTGAAATTCTCTTTCATGCCGGAGGCAAAAACTGAGTGGAACAGAAATATCTCTCACGTTTTAAACTGTCACCCGGCCTCAGGTAATCTTTTAAATACTATCAGTTACAATCATAATGGAACCTATAAACACAGTGCATTTACTGATGAAACGTTTTTTTAAAAGATTTGTGAATCTGTAATTGCAACAAAGAGAGATTCTAGTGCTCATTTCATGCTACGTCAGAATGATGCTGTTCCGGATAAAATTTTCAACCCATAGCATTATCGATTCTCTGTCAAAATCATTATCATTATATGTACATAAGCAAATGACTGATGTTTAATTAAATTGTTAGTAATACATAACAATACATGGAATATTTAAATTGTGCAAACAAATGTGTAATATTGAATAGAATAATTAGTGTTAAATAACAATACTTGAAACACTTTCACTGGGTGCCTATTATACTTTGCCTAAATGGAATTATACCACGCTGAAATGTATTCATACTTTATCTAAATAGAATTATATTTAGTCTAAATGGAATTATATTTTGCCTAAATCGTATCATACTTTGTCTAAATGGAATTATACTTTGTCTAAATGGAATTATATTTTGCCTAAATGGAGTTATTCTTTGTCTAAATGGAATTACGTTTTGCCTGGATGGAATTATATTTTGCCTAAATGGAATTAAATTTTTACTGAATGGAATTACATTTTGCCTAAATGGGACTAAATTTTGTCTAAATAAAATTAAATTTGGCCTAAATGGAATTATATTTGCCTAAATGGAATTATATTTTAGCTAAATGGAGTTATACTTTGTCTAAATAGAATTATATTTTGCCTAAATGGAATTAAATTTTGCTTAAATGGAATTATATTTTGCCTAAATGGAACTAAATTTTGTCTAAATAAAATTAAATTTGGCCTAAATGGAATAAAATTTTGTCTAAATGGAATTATAAATTTTGTCTAAATAAAATTAAATTTGGCCTAAATGGAATTAAATTTTGTCTAATTGGAATTATATTTTGCCTAAATGGAATCATATATTGCCTAAATGCAGTTATATCTTGACTAAATTGAATTAAATTTTGCCTAAATGGAATTATACTTTGTCTAAATGGAATTAGATTTTACCTAAATGGAGTTATATTTTGCCTAAATAGTATTATACTTTGAACTATCAACAGTTTGCAAATGAATAAATCGTGTTGAAATACAATAATTAGAGTTAAAAAGAAATGTTTGTAATCATTTTACTGTCTTCAAAAAGGATTTAACTTGAATAGAATTATTAGTGTTAGATAGCAATACTTGAAACCATTTAACTGTGTTGAAAGAATAGCAATACGAATGAGAAAACAAATTATTTTTAACTCATTTAAAAATGAAATCAGGTACAAACTCTTCCTTTACAAATCATATTTATATCATTTAAATGTGTGCAAACGAAAGACGTACGAAATTGTTACTGTTACATAGCAATACCTGAAACTATCTGTGTGTAAACAAATCAATAATAGTAAATAGAATAATTCCTATTAGATAGGAATACTAGAAACCATTTAACTGTGTGCCAAAAAATATGATCTCAGACTCATTTACATATGTTAATAACAAAATGAGTTTATAAATCATATATGTAATACTTAGAGCTATTTAACCTTGCTGACTTGTTTATAAATCGTATACATCTAATATATATGTACAAAGAGGATTCGGCATTAAATAACCTACAACGGTTGATATGCCATAAAACCCAACCAAACTAAATCATACATATTTTATATATATGTATAAAGAGGATTTAGCATCAAATATCCAACAATGGTTGGTATTTCATAAAACATAACCAAATTAAATCTTATATATATATATATATATATAAAGAGAAATTGATATTAAATAACCTAAAATGGTTGATATGCCATAAAACACAACGAAATCAAATCATACATATCAAATATATATGTACAAAGAGGATTAGAATTGAATAACCTACAACGGCTGATATGCCATAAAACCCATCGAAACCAAATCATATATATTCAATATATATATGTATGAAGAGGATTTGGCATTAAATATCCTAGAATGGTTGATATATCATAAAACACAACTAAATAAAATCATATATATTTGATATACGTGTATAAAGAGGATTTGACATTCATCATCATCATCATATCGTGCTGGCAGCACGGATATCCCTGACCCTCTCTCGCCACTCCTCCCTATCGTTCATCGCCCTAGGTAGGTCTTCAGGACAACAACCTGTATCCTCACATAGCTGCTGAATGTACGTTCGTGCTGGTCGCCCTGCTTTTGCGCGGCCGTGTGTGGGGATCCATAAGAGTACATCTCTTATGAGTTCATCTCTGCTTCTCCAGCAATGTCCTGCATGCCTGGTTCGCCTAACTTGAATAGATTTCGTGATAGGGGGCAGGTGGCCGTACAGTTGGTGTCTTGTGGGGTGTTGCTGCCAGGACTTGTTGAGGATTGCACGCAGCATTCTTGTGTAATTGCCATCTAGTTTCTTCTCCAGCCGTTTTGTTAGCGTCCATGTAGTGCATCCATATAGCAGTATCGATGTGACCGCTGCCTGGAAGAAACTGCGTTTCATTTTATCGGTTAGGTCTGATTTCCATATAGTCGATAGCCTATTGATAGCTGTCCATGCTTTCGTTACCCTCGTTTCGATGTCCTTTTCGGTTGATTCGACGCTGCTTCCTAGGTACGTGAATTTGTCTACTAGTTTAAGAGGGGTTCCTTCTAGAGTGGAGATGTCCCCTGTTTGGTTATAGCACATATATTCCGTTTTGTGTGCATTAACATGGAGGCCTATGCTTGCTGCTGCTCGTTCCAGGCTATGCAGAAGTGTTTCGGCTTGGTCAGGTGTATTTGCCAGTATCGCTATGTCATCGGCGTAGTCGGCGTCGGTAATTGTTGTTGCGGGATATCTTCTGCTTCTTTTCTTCGTCAGTTCGAAGCCATTCTCTTTGATTTTGTCAATCGATGTTCTAAGTACGTAGTCTAGACAAATGATAAAGAGATACGGAGCCAGCGTGTCCCCTTGTAGTACTCCTGCTACAATGTCGAAGTATTCTGTGTCTCCATCTGGTGATCGTACTTTTACTTTAGTGTTTCTATAGAGAATCGTTATTGCCGCTACGGTTTCTTTAGGTATGCCGTACGCTAGTAGGATTTGTTCCATCTTTCCTCTGTGAATGGAGTCGAAAGCCTTGGTGAAGTCGACAAATATTAATGTCGCTTGTAGGTTCTTTGCCCGTACACCCTCAAGGATTCTGCGGATGGTTAGTATTTGTGAGGTCGTAGATCTATTTCTTCGGAAGCCATTTTGGTTTTTTCTAAGTATGTTGTCGATTTTGGGTTCTATGCGGTTTCGTAGTAGGGCATTGTAGATTTTGGCAGCTATGGATGTAAGTGTTATGCCTCGGTAGTTTTTGGCTAATCCGAGGTCTCCCTTTTTAGGGAAGGGGAGTATGCATCCCTTCGTCCATCTATCTATCGGATTTTGATTGTATACTGCGTTGCAGTGTCGGAGCAGTATGTCGTCGAATTGTCTGGTCTTCCATACTTCCGGGGGAATTTCGTCCAGTCCTGCAGCTTTCCTATTTTTAATTTTTCTGAGAACCGAGTCGAGTTCTCCTTGTGTGAACGGTCCAAGTTTAATGTCTAATTGTTTGCTAATTATTCTGGTGATTGGTTCATGCGTTATTTTTGGTGGGTTTCCAAGTAAGTTTTCGAAGTGCTGTTTCCACAGTTTTATTCTTTCTTGTTGGTTTGCTGCTTTAAGTTTTGCTTTGGTTGTGTTCTTTCTTCTGCTCACTTCGTTTATTGTTTGCCAGGCAATTCTAGATTGTCTATCTTCTACCGAGTCTCTGATCTTATCTATCTGATTTTGAATGTATTCTGTCTGTTCCTTTATATATATGCCTGCTAATTGATATTGTGCCGTTTTTAGTTTTAAGGCATTTGTGTTTGTTGGGTTTTTTCGATAGTTTTTGGAGGCTGTTTTCACTAGTGCACGTTTTTCTCTCACCGCTAAGGTTTCCCATGGGACTCTATATTTAGTTTTAATTTTTGTTGGAATGTATTTTGCTGCTGCCTCAAGGTGTGCATTGACAAAATTTTCGTATTCGTCGTTTGGTGTACTTTTTTCCGTCTTCGAAAAAATTTGACATTAAATAACCTAAAATGGTTGATATGCCATAAACCCAACCAAACCCATTCGGTCGCTTAGGATGCTTTTGCCGAGGTCATCAAGGTGACGAATCGCATGATATTCTCTGAGTGCTACGAGCTGGATTTGCCACTATGTCTTGTTGCACGCCCACACTATCCAAGCTTTTAGGTCTACCTGAAATCGCCTGATCGCCAAGATTCTTGCAGCCTGCACAAATTTCTTCATCTGCTTATTGTAATGTGATCAACTAGGCATTCACATTTCGTACAACAAATCTTTTGTGTTACTTTCAGATTGACGCTATTGCCCGGTTCAAAGTCGTAAAGCCGAAGATCCTGAATTAGTCGTACGTTCATCTGTATGACTTATGGATTGAAGCATTACACAAGGTGTCAGCGTACCATTTACAACTGAAATACTATCAATTCGAACGTACACATTCCTCCTGGCTAGAACGACTTTGGTAATATGACTTACATATCTCAAACTTGTTCATACAAAGATATCAAAAAAATTATTTTAGAGTTCATATCTGATAGATAGGTCCCAAATAAGTTCGACGTTTCCGGGTTATAGAGGATCTGGGAGTACTGCCAATGAAAAGGTTTTCCATATTTCTTTGATCTCCAGAATTGGTGTCTCACCATCGGATGAATTCTTATTCATACCGAGGGCAAAAGAATGTTGGAATTCGATAGGTCTGTGTAACAAGCCATTAAAATTTTCTAATTAAATCTTAAAATCATTTTCCTGCATTTGTATTTAGTTTTGGAATTCAAATAATTTGGAAGATTCTAGTAATTGTTATCTAAAAATTACACTTTCAGTGTAAATCAATACTGGAAAACTTTCCATAGATTTAACGGATGGAATCATTAAAATCATTAAAAGAAATAAAATAATTAAAACCATTAAAAAAATTAAAATCATTAAAATATTTAAAATCATTAAATTATTGAAATAATTAAAATAATTAAAATAGTTAAAAAATTTAAAATAATAAATATTATTAAAATAATTAAAATAAAAAAATCATTAAAATATTAAGATAATTTCAATAATTAAAATAAATAGAATAATTAAAATCATTAAAATAATTAAAACAATTAAAATAAATGAATAACTAAAATAAATAGAATAATTAGAATAATTAAATCATTAAAATCATTAAATGGAATAAAAAAATTAAATTTAAAATAATTAAGATCCATGCAATAATTAAAATCATTAAACTAATTAAAATAAATGAAATAATTAAAATCATTAAAATGAATAAAATAATAAAAATCATTAAAAAAATTAAAATCATTAAAATAAATTAGAAAAACAAAAATCATTAAAATAATTAAAACCATTAAAAGAATAAAATTAATAAGAATAAATAAAATAATCAAAATCATTAAAATAAATAAAATCATTAAAATAAATGAAATATTCAAAATCATTAAAATAAAATAAAATAATTGAAATAGATAAAATAATTAAAATATTTAAAATGAATAAAGTAAATGAAAAAAATTCCAATAAATTTTAGCTGATTAATTTTACTGGGTGAAAATCCAACCTAGAAAGGCTTTATTCGACCTTTGCTATTTCTTCTTCTTTGGCTTGAACCGGGAAAGTTTTCTGTAAAAATCGATCTAGAGAATTGACGTGTTGTGATTAATTTAAAATAATTGGGTAAGAAGAAGGGGGGAAGTAAAAGCCTGAAAAGCTAGACCCCCATCTCTGACCTCCCTCCAAAAAGTTAAAACAATTGAATAACAAAAGTCGAATGGAAAGAAAGTATTGAAAAGACTATATTCCTTTACATATTTGCTGCTCGACCTATCCCAGTAAACCGCTCTCCACAACTTTCTCTTATTTTTATTGAATTAATGCAAATAATAATACAAAAAAATAGTACAAATAATATTAGAGTAATACTTTCTTTATTTTCTTTTTTTGATTCCGTAACACTCGTAAAAATTGCGTAAAAGCAAATTTGCATATTTTTGTTGATTGATTGGTTGGTTGGCTGGGTTTTATGGCATATCAACCTTTGTAGGTTATTTAACACCAAATCCATTTTTATGATAATAGTTCTATTTCAAACAATTAAGCTTAGCATAAGTGCATAGTTTAAATATGAAAACATTTCTATTTCAAGCTATTCAGTTTAGTCAATTAGTTCTACAATTAAATGTCAAAACTGTTCTTTATCAAACAATTCAGTTTAGTGTAAGTACAGCGTCAATGTCAAAAAACAGTTCCATTTCAAATAACTCAGTTTAACATCAACACTCAGTTTAAATGTAAGTACAGTTTAATTGTCAAAAACATTTCTATTTCAAGCTATTCATTTTAGTCAAACAATTAGGTTTTGCTTAAGTATGCCGTTAGTTCTATTTAACCCATAGATAGGGCCCTTATCAGGTGCTACCACGCCGGGCAAGAAAGGACCTGGGATCAATGGCAATGAAAGGGTGCTCCACATTCCTCAATGCCCTAGCATTACTGGAACCTCACCATGAGATTGTTTAGTGTCATATCCAGGACACTCATTAGGCGGTGGGGGTTATTCCTCTGCAGAGGTTCAGACGGTGTATTCTACAGCCCCAGCTGACTGGGCAACTGCTTATTTTAGAATTTACTTTAAGAGATATAATGATATGTTAATGGTGTTTGTTTGGCTTGGTTTATTTATTTGATGGCATATCAAATGGTTATTTAATGCCCAAATTTGATTGATTCTTAAATGCTTAATTGTAATCATGATAATTTATCGGTTTGTTTTATGTGTTTGTTGATTTAATTTTCGGAATTCTCTTCCATTTCTTATACCGTCAGATTTTATTCAAAATCTAACTCACACACACACACACACACATGTATATATATATATATATATATATATATATATATATATATATATACATGAGGGCCATCCAAAAAGTTCTTAGCCTCAACCAGAAAGAACATTTTTGTAATGGTAACATATTAGAAATTCTCATTAAACAAGACAAATCTGAATTAATTTATCTAATTTTGTAAGATGTGACAATTTGTTGCCTCTGTAAAAAACAACTTTTCCAATGACTCTTTTTTCTTGGTGTGGCTTTGAACTTTTTGAGCGAACCTTGCATATATATATATATATATATATATATATATATATATATATATATATATATATTGCATTATAGAGAAAGGAAAAAAGACGTGTCTGATTTATTGAGATAGATAAACGACTTCTCTTTAATAATTAATCATAAATTCGATCAAGGTTATCGTTTTCAATATGATATTTGAGGAGCCATCTTAATAATGCCGCCGGCAGAAGGTATATAGGGTTTGAGGCAAAATGATTTTCTGTTTTTTTTTAAAATTTTAATCCCTTTATAGCAAGTGTATCGATTCCGATTCAGAAAAGGCCGTAAAAGATTTGAAACGGTAATAATCTGATGTAGGATTTTGAGAAAAAGAATCGGTTATGAATGGAAAAATTCGTATTTAGAACCCAAAATATTTTCCGCCGTGCGTTTTGCAACAGACCTTTCCGACTGTACAGTAAATTCTCTTCCTGTAGATTAAATTGACACCTATCTGATCAAAGTGTACTCCGTCAACGCATCTTATAGAAACACAACACCTACGCTAACATCCATTAACAACTTGTGAAAAACACCGGCCTTCTCTGTAAAAGAAAAAAAAAAAGGAAGAAAGAAAGAAACGAAGAAGAGATAAGAGATTCAAGAAGCGGATTCACCAAGAAATAACAAAATGACTTACGAATTATGAGTCGAAGTGTTTACTTGCTTGAAAGGATTTTGAACTTTATTAATACATTAGCGCTTAAGACATTGATATTACAACCAAATATAAAGTGTTTGTTTGATTTGGTATTTTGTTTAATGGCATATCAACCCATGTGGGTTATTTAAAGCCAAAGATATCTTAATAAAAATACTGACAATATAATTTAACCCATAGCGGCAAGGAAAAGAGGGTTCATGCCTTTCCCTAGAGCATTGGTCCAAAAGTGAACAGATCAGCGCAACTTGATTTCAAACACGCTTACGACGATGTCGATATCCTGCAGGAAAGCCACTACGCTACGGAGATTCTCCCATGTCTTATTTTCCTGTTTAGGTTTATTGTGCCTATTGGCGTTGTGCGTAGAATGTTCGCCAAGAGACCGGGGTTCAATCCCCGTCAAGTCATACCAAAGACTAAAAAAATTTCGTACTTGATACCCCCTTGCATAACAGTCACCATTATAAGGTACGTATCAAAGTTAAAGTGGGGCAATACAGAGAAAAGAGTAGTGCTTTCCAGGTCACTTTCATTGAAAAGGCGGACTTCGGGTCACCCTCAACTACGGTCACATTAAGCAATAAGAGCTTAAACTGATTTTAGCATTAAAAAAAACCATTAAGAGTTATCATGCCGTAAAACCAACTAATTAATATAACTGATGAAACAAAGGTCAGAGAGAGAGAATCGAGATAATCCAGAACACAGTACTAATTGATTTCGGGTAGCCATTTTGTTTTTGGTTGAGTGACACAAGATATTCATCCGAAGTAACAAGGCTGCTTTAAGTCTAGACTCTGTTATGTTGCCATTGTTTATATATGACTTAGACGCTTCGGAGTCGCTAATATACTGCTTCTACTTTCGTCATCTCTGATTGGCTATTCTACTGATGGGAAAGTCTATAAATATTTAGAGACAATTTGTAAACAGCAGACACACAGGTTCCCCGCCCCAAACAATCCAACCACCCTGTTTTAGATCAGCTTGAATTCTTAGAATAGTCCTTGAGACCCAATGAGGATTGCTGTTTTTAAAAACCAGAATGTCAAGAACTCAATAATAATAATAAGAATAATAATAATGATACTCGAATGAATGACGAAGACGAAAACTACCCTGTTCCAAAAAGATCTCCGAAAAGGAACCATCCAAAGCAACTATAGACCAATAACATATCTACATATGATGTGGAACATCCAAACAGCATGTGTTGTATACTCATCTACAGCATCACAACGACACAACGACAAAGACGCAAGAAGGAAGACACATGAAGAAAGGAAGCAGGAAGGAAGACGCAGGAAGACTTCTTTACAATTATATTTACCTCTCACTTTATTGCAAGGGTTCGAAAGGTTGTTTAAAGGTTTGCATGTAAGGGGGATGCTGGAGACCGAACATAAACTTCATATTTTGACCCCACTGTTATGACCGTCACGTTGTGTCGTTCTTGTTCTCCTGATGTTGGGGTCTACTCCATCGGGGCTTTCCGAGGACCTCCTCGGTCGGGTGTGATCTTCCCTACCACATCTCGTCTCTAACCCTCTGGGAGTCTGCTGGCAACTGCATCGGGGATTTTCCGAGTGCCCCCTCGGTCGGGTGTGGCCTTCCTTACCACATCTGGTCTCTACTGTCTAGAATTCTACTGGCAACTGCCCTGGGACCCAAACTCAACTGAGTTAAATAATAACTCAACGCCCACACGATCGCCTACTGGATCTTTGAAATCAAATGTTTAATCGTCATCAAGCGGAAATAACTGTCATGCAGTTCAGAGGTTACTCTCTTCCGGTGCATGACTTTAATGGCACAATAGGACCTTCACCTTGTTCCATATCATAAGCCTTAATCCGCCCACGTGATGTCTTTCGATTACTGGCCATTGGAATGTGTCACTTCCTTCCGGTGTATTACCTTGGAATAGTATTTTTGGGCTGGGTCGAAGGTCAAAATATAACACATGCATTAGGGTGGAGGTCTATTACTCGCTAGTAAGCCGTGGACTGTTTCCCGAAGAAAAGAAAGGACGCCTCTTCATAAGAAGAAGAAAATGTGATTTACTGTATTTACTGTATTTTTACTGCCCATCGTCAAGGAGAGCAAAGTGTGGCGGAAAGATTTGGCTACGGCGTTGATTGACGACAAGAAAGCCAATGATAGGGGCCTGTAGTCCTGGATTGTATATTGTCAAAAATGTAGATGATGTCTGACAAATTCGGTTGGTTGGTTAGTTGGTTTTTATGGAATATCAACCTTTCTAGGTTATTTAACGCCAAATCCATTTTTATGTTAATAATTAGTTCTATTTCAAACAATTCAGTTTACCATGAGTACACAGTTTAATTGTCAAACAATTTCTATTTCAAACTACTCAGTTTATTCAAACGGTTCTAATTCAGCTAATTCAGTTTAGCGTAAGTAGAGATTTTTTTTACACAGCAAAATTTCAAAACAGTTCTATATCAAACAAGTCAGTTTAGTGTAAGTACAGTTTCAGTGTCAAAAACAGTTCAATTTCAAACAATTCAGTTTAACATAAGCACGCAGTTTAAATGTAAATACAGTTTAATTGTGAAAAACATCTCTATTTGAAGCAATTCACTTTAGTCAAGCACTTCTAATTCAGCGAATTCAGTTTAGCATAAGTACAGATTTTGTCTACACACAGTTTAATGCCAAGACAGTTCTATGTTAAACAATTCAGTTTAGGACAAATTCGGATATCCTGGAAGCCATGAAAAATTAGCAAGTGGAATTGACTCTTTGAGGAATATGCTAAGCAGAGGATGAAATTCTTTGACGTTTCTTCCAGAAAGATGCACTTTCGCCATTATTATTATCAATAGCAATGAAGCTTCTGCTTCCTAGGTAGGGGAATTTGTCTACCAGTTTCAGAGAGGTTCCCTCTAGTGTGGAGATACTGCCTGTTTGATTAAAACACATATATTCAGTTTGTGTGCATTGACATGGAGGCCAATGCCTGCGGCGGCTCGTTCCAAACTATGCAGTATTGTTTCGGCTTGGTTGGGCGTATTTGCCAGTATCACTATGTCATCGTCGTAGTCGGCGTCGGTAATTGTTTTTGCGGGGTACCTTCTGCTTCTTGGACAATATCAAGTTGTTTGTAAAAAATGAAAAAAAAAAAAAAAGGAATTGTAGACTGATACGAACAAGAATATACAGCCAAAAATATAGCAATGAAATTTGATATAGAAAAATGTGCCATGTTTATAATGAAAAGTGGAAATGGCAAATAATGGTAGGAATAGAAATATCAAATCAAGAAAGAATCAAAATGCATGGCAAAAAGGAAAATTAGAAGTGTTTGGGAATATTAGAAGCGGGCCTCATTAAATAAGCTGATATATATAAAAAAAAGAACAAAATTGGACCTCAGATGAACGAAATAACTTCTCAAAATCAAGATCAGCCGCAGTCATCTCCTCAAAGGGATAAACACTTTGGCTGTCTCCATTTCTAAGATACACGGGGCCATTCTTAAAGGGGACAAGAGAGGAACTCAGACAAATGGACCTAGGAATAAGAAAAATGATAACGGTACACAAGGCCTTATACCCGAGCGATGAAAGAGACAGACTGTAGGAGTCAAGAAAAGAAGAAGGATGAAGAATCGCCTGTATTGAAGTTGACATTGCAGCATCAATGTAAGGACGCTAGGACCACAATGAAAAGAGCAAAGGAAGACTAATTGCAGCGGTCAGTAACAATACTGCCTACATAAGAACAAACAGAATAACATCAAAAACTTGAAGAAAACGGAGATAAGAAGAAAAGAACTGTGTAGGTATTTCCCGCGACAGATTGGCGGAATCTCACTAGGAAAGCCTTGGACAGTAGGGAGACCTTTAGAGGTTTACTGAATCTTTCTTGATAGCAACGTAAAACAACGCCGTACGGAGCAGTTATATTTAGTGATCAGCACAATAGCAAGTGTAGATTATGTGGAGACAAAAACAAAACGACTAATCACATAGCGAATGTAGCAAACTAGCGCAAAAAAGACTAAAATTAGACACGACTGGTTAGGGAAGACGATCCATTGGGAATTGTGCAAAAAATTGAAATTTGTTCATACTGCGAAATGGTATATACACAAACCAGTATCCGTCCTAGATAATGAGATGTATAATTGTAACACTTTGTAGGTGGTCCGCCAAGCAGACGATCCCTTTGTCTGTTTTGGCGCGAAACCAAGCAAAGGCCTGAGCCTGCGATCTCGTCGTGACCGGGAGTGGGTAAGGGAAAGCCAATTGGAGTTGGACAAAGGAACTCAGAGGAAGCAGTTGGCAAAAGGTGACGCGAGTGGCCAGTCGTCACTGGACAGCAGAAGTGACAAGTCGGATGAGATAGGGTCCAGAGCAGTGAGGGAAGACCGGTCAAGATGGGTTGGCATTCCTAGTAGCTTTGTAGAAATTTTGCTAGAAATCCACGCTAGCGTTAGTCTACATATGCACAAAGGAATGCAGAGTGTTACATAACTTCTCTTCTTGCACTTTGAGTTAACCCAAGCATATTGTTCGTTTGTTCTTTGTTCTTTTTCTCCCACTCCCTTGATTGTATTTCTTGTAGCTATGAAGAAATGTGCGATGCCCCTATCAGAACCACTAGATGATTACCGGCCAGGAAGAGAAATGGGTTCGAAGAAGTTGATGGAATGTGGGGCCGAGGGGGTATCGTCGCATAATATTCTCAGGAGTTTTGAGATAGAAACGAATCACCAGGAGATAAGACCTACCGACAGTTAACAAAAGAGAAAAAACATAGAGAACTTACCGTTGAGTGGATTTTATTGTTCTTGCGGACTGCAGAATAAAGAACAAAGAAAGCGAGTAAAAAAACGGAAAAAGACCTGTACTTAAATCTTGCCAGAGAAAATAGTGAAACATGAGGAGGACAGTGATAGCTATTGTGAATAATATGCTTGGACGGTCCTTAAAAAGCTTGAAAAGAGAGCTAGAAGAGTTGGAAATTAGAGAAAGTATCGAGACTATCCAGTATTAAAAGAAAGCAAAAGGAGAAATAAGTACCAAGACCTAGTTTGAGAACTAAAAAAAAACAAAAAACAAAAACTATGGAACATGAAGATAAGGGTGATACCAATACTGATTGGTGTACTCGGAACAATCCGCAAAGGATGAGTTGGAAAAAAGAGCATCTAAAATAGAACATTATTAACATCAGTCAAAATACCGAGGAGAGTCTTAGAGACATTAGGAGGCATGCTGTCAATCAAACTCCAGCGGGGAAGCAATAGCTTAGGCTCAAAGGAGTATCAATAATAATTCAAAAAATAGTAATAGTCCATGACAGTTATTTCAAGTTACAGTTCAATTTGAATGGTTGTTTTGAACAGAGTGGATTATTAAAAATGGTTGTTTTCAACAGAGTGGATTATAAAAAATGGTTGTTTAGAACAGAGTGGATTATCAAAAATATCTATTATATATATATATATATATATATATATATATATATTCAGTCCAGTTAAACCCGAGTCGGGAATAATTCCGGCAGGACAAAAAATCATTCATCTATGAACATTTAAATTTCCCTGGTAAAGAGCTCAATGTAACAGACATCCCAGAGCAATAATTTCTTTACGAAAAACAAAAAACCGGCCACATTAGGATTATAAATTTATTTCCATCCTGTTATGGGCATTGATGTGAATCAATAATACCAAAAATAACAGGACTTCCTTAGATCTAATAGATAAAGTAATTCAGAATAAACACAGGAAGGAAGGGTGAGAAGGGGTAGAAGAGGGGTGAAGAGTTTCCTCCCCATTTCGCCCACAGCCACAGCTCATACTTTTGTAGAGATTCAGTCAGTGTATTCTACAGCCCCAGCTTAATGGGCTGCTTTTTATGACCGATAAATTATATATATATATATATATATATATATATATATATATATATATATATATATATATATATATTGTCGGTTATAAAAAAGCAGCCCAGTAGGCTGGGGCTGTAGAATACACTGACTGAATCTCTGCAAAAGTATGACCTCCCCACTCCTCGCAGCGAGTGTCTTGGGTATGACATTAAACTGATCTGATGGTGAGACTCCATCCCTGAAGATTTGGGGAATATGGAGTACCCCTTCATTGCCACTGCTCCAAGGTCCTCTCTGTCCCAGAGCGGTAGCATCTGATAGGGTCCTATGTATGGGTCAAATAGAACTGTTTGACATTTAAACTGTGCACAGACTAGAACTGTTTGACCATCTAACTGTGGGTAAACATATGGCTGTTTAATTCAATTGTTAGTGATACATAGCAATACTTGAAGCAATTTAACTGTCTGCTTACAAATGATAGGTTGGTTGGTTGGTTGGTTGGTGGGGTTTTATGGCATATCAACCTTTGTAGGTTATTTAACGCCAAATCCATTTTTATGTAAATAATCAGTTTTATTTAAAACAATTCAGTTAAGCATGAGCACACAGTTTAATTGTCAAAAACATTTCTATTTCAAACTATTCAGTTAATTCAAGCAGTTATATAAAACAATTTAGTTTAGTGTAAGTTCAGTTTCAATTTCAAAAATTTCAAATAATTCAGTTTAGCGTAAGCACGCAGTTTTAATGTGAGTACTGTTTAATTGTGAAAAACATTTCTATTTCGAGCCATTCAGTTTAGTCAACCAGTTCTAATTCAGCGAATTCAGTTTAGTATAAGTACAGAGTTTGTTTATTAACAGTTAAATGTAAAAACAGTTCTATATTAAAGAATTCAGATTAGTGTAAATACAGTTTCAATGTCAAAAAAAACTGTTCTATTTAAGATAATTCAGTTTAGCATAAGCACGCAGCTTAAATGTAAGTATGGTTTAATTGTCAAAAAACATTTCCATTTCAAGCTATTCAATTCAATCAAACTATTCAGTTTAGCATAAGTATGACGTTAGTTCTATTTAACCCATTGATAGGAACCTATAAGGTGCTAACACTGCGGGCCAGAGTGGACCTGGGAGTGATGGCAATAAAAAGGTACTCTGCATTCTCCAAAGCTCCTGCATTACTGGGATCTCACATTCAGATTGTTTAGTGTCATATCCATGACACTGGTTGGGTGCGGGGAGTATTCTACTGCTCCATCCGACTGAGTTAATTTCAAAACAGTTTTATTTCAAATAATTCAGTTTAGCATAAGTACACAGTTTAAATGTCAAAACAGTTCTATTTCAAGCAATTCAGTTTAGCATAAGTAGGCAGTTTTAATGTCACAACAGTTCCATTTTAAATTATTCAGTTCAGCATAAATACGCAGTTTAAATGTATAAAAAACAGTAAACGCCAACTACCGTTTAGTCCTATTTAACCCATAGATAGGACCCTTATCAGGTGCTACCACTCTGAGTCAGAGTGGACCTGAGAGCGATGGCAATGGAGAGGTTCTCCGCATTCCCCAAAGGTCCGGCATTGTTGGAACCTCACCATCAGATTGTTTAGTGTCATTACCAGGACGCTCATTGGTGGGTTAGGGTTAGGGTTACTATGTTGAGGTTTTAAGGGAGTTCAGGAAGAGATTCCGTTGGAAGTGGCCAGCACTCTTCAAATCGGGTCAGTGGCATTTCCACCAGGACAATACACCAGTCCCCAACTCCATCCTTGTTACAGACTATTTGACCAAGATGGGCATCAAGACAGTTGCTCACCCTCCCTATAGTCCAGACCTTGCTCCCTGTGACTTTTGGTTATTCCCTAAGCTCAGAGTCTGTCGTTATGAGACAATTGAGGAGATAAAATAGGCTGTAACACAAGAGGACTTCCATGGAGCCTCCTAGAATTTGTTGTAACGTACAACAAGTGCATTGCAGCCGGAGGATATTACTTCGAAGGAGACTAGAGTGTACTATCAATAAAAGTGTACTATCAATAAAAGTGCCCATACGAAAAAAGTTTGGAAACTTATTTAATGATCCTCGTATATATATATATATATATATATAAGGATGGTTGTTACAGGTCGAAAGAAAGTATAAGGATATATTTTTAAAAAAGGTCCACGAAGAGATTTGTATTTTTTTAATTTATTTATTTTCTTCTTACATACGTGTTATGTATATGTATGTTTCCAGCTTCTTGCTTTAGTCAGAGAACATATGTGGCACAAGGCCTTTTTAATGTTGTACTCAATGAGATTTGAACTCTTGTTTACAGTATAAATGACCTTTGGTTGGTCAAACTCGTTTATATAGGGGTCGTTGTTTCTCTTTCCTGAAGTGTTTATTTGGTCTGCTTTACCCGTCTTTGATATATATATATATATAGGATTTGGCATTTAATAACCTACAATTGTTGACATGCCATAAATCCCATCCAACCAAATTATAAAATAAGTACCTCGATCGATATTTTCTAAAAATCTATTTTCCTTCGAGACAAAATATATTTGGAATTTTTTTTAATTAAATCATCAAAGTAGATGCTAATAGGCATTCTCTTTTACCAAAGTTTATAGCATTAAAACTATGGAACCAAAAATATCAATATGTAATTGGCCATGAATTACTACAGTCCTGAAATAAATTCATTTATAAAATTCTATTTCTAGTTTCAATGCCGTAAAATTTGGTCATAAATAACGTCTAATTATACACGTTTTCATAATCTCATTTCCCCCTTAGAATCAATAAAATCCTGGTATTTTTCGTTTAGAAATAGATTAATTTTTTTTATATAGAATGATATAATTTCTTTGGAGAAATAATCAGACTATTATTAAGCATTTGTACTTTAGTCCGTTCAAAGAGTGCTACTGGCGCCAGCACTCCTGAAAAATGGAGCATTGTAAAGATTCACTACATCTCTGATCCCACCAGAACAGACGCTCCCCTTACGGGTAGCTTGAAAGAGCGGTTACTTTTAAAAGGTCATCTCTGGAGTGAATCATTATAGCTCTGATCTATTTATTATGAAAATAGATTTCCAGCAGCGAATACCATATTCAAGGGGAAATATGCTTACAGCTAGGAACGTTTCAAATCCTGTACCTATCGACCATCTATCTAAGACAGTATGTATGTATGTATGTATGTATGTATGTATCTATCTATCTATCTATCTATCTATCTAACAATTTTAGACTGTTCTTATCTGTCTTTGTATGTATGTATGTATGTATCTATCTATCTATCTTTTTAGACTGTCCTTATCTATCATTCTACATATCTAAGTCTGTTTTAGTCAATATATGTACCGATCTATCCTTGTGCGTCCCAATCTATCTATCTATCTATCTATCTATCTATCATTTTAAGACAGTCCGTATCTGTTTATATAGTTATGTATGTATAAATCATTGTATGTATGTATGTATGTATGTATCTGTCTATCTATCTATTTAAGTCGCTTTTAGTCATTGTATGTACCTACCTATCTCTCACAGAGTGATCTATCTATCTATCTATCTATCTATCTATCTATCTATCTCAGACTGTCCTTATCTGTTTATGTATGTATGTATCTGTCTTTTTAGACTGACCTGAACTATTTCTCTACACTTCTACGTCTGTTTTAGTAAATGTATGTAACAATCTATCTCTGTTTGTCCCAATCTATCTATCTATCTATCTATCTATCTATCTCAAACTTTTCCAATCTAAATATATATATATATATATAGTATTAGTTGATAATACAAATATACTTCATACAGAAAATAGTATCAAAAAATAAAAAAATCCGGGAAGCTTCTTATATGAAATTTAGACGATCCTCTATTAAAAGAATAAACTTTGAAACTAGAGATTATATTTCAAAATTTTAAAAATAGAACAATCTATATTCCAAAATTCTTACAAACGATTGATAGAACAAATTTTAATCTACAACATGTAATAGAAATAAACTCTCACTACCGCTTGAGTTGAGTGTTCGCTAATGATCCGGAAGACCGGGGTTCAATCCCGGGTCGAGTCATACTAGAGACTCAAAAAATGGTTCTTGATACCGTCTTTTTAAAACTCAGCGTTATAAGATAAGGATCAAGGGTAAAATGGAGCAATCCAGGGAATGGAGTACCCAGATCTCTGGTCAGGCCGACTAACTTCCGGGCATTCTCAAGCAATGGATTTGGCTATTGGTGAGCATTTGCTCACTATAAATAGCTGTAGAAGCAGTTAAGAAGATGATTGTTTCTCAGTCCTGCATAGAGTTAGAGATAAATTCCATCTCAAATTTCTAGAGGCGATTTATATTTCTATAAATCGCCCCTCTCTGTGCAGGCAGTTAAACAATCATACTCTTAACATTTTTGGGGAACTCCTAGATACCGGGGTTACTTAGTTTTTTTTTTGGTTTTTTTCCTTCTATCTAGCTATCCTTATTATATATATATATATACCCCCGTTTTTCTATTATATATATATATATATATATATATATATATACCCCCGTTTTAAACCCCGGTGTTTAAATAACTTGAAAAGAGCCGGACGAAAAGGTCCTTCGTTGTTTTATTGTTTTATTTATGTTCCCCAACTGTAATTACCAGTGGTGTCTCTGTTCATCATAAATATATATATATATATATATATATGTATAAACACGAAAGTAAAAGTCCGCTCCCCGGATGAAGACAAAGACTACTTCGACATTATAGCAGGCGTGTTGCAAGGAGACACACTAGACCCATACCTGTTTATCATCAGCCTCGACCACTTACTAATAACGTCTATTGATAAAATGAAAGATAAACGGTTTCAAGCTGACAAAGTAAAGTAGCAGAAGATACCTCGCGCAAACAATTACTGACCTGGACTACGCCGATATTGCGCTCCTGGAAAATATACCCACCCAAGCCGAAATCCTGATACATAGTCAGGAACGAGTAGCTGCACGCATAGGCCTCCATGTCAACACACACACGACTGAATACATGTGCTTTTTATCAAAAAGGCGACATCTCAACACTAAACGGAAATTCTCTGAAACTCAGGTTCACCTACCCAGGAAGCTGCGTCTCATCAACCGAGAAAGACATCAATACAGGACTAGTAAAGGCATGGACAACTATTTATAGGCTATTGGTCATATGGAAGTCAGACCTGACCGATAAAATTAAACGCACTTTTTTCTGAGTAGCGGTCGTGTCGATACTGTTATATGGATGCACTACATTGATGCTAACTAAACGTATGGAAAAAAACTTGACGGCAATTACACAAGAATTGCTGTGAGCTCTATTGAACAGGTCCTGGAGGCAATACCCTACAAAACAGCAGATGCACGGCCTACCTACCACCTATCGGGAAAGCCATCCAAATTTGACGAACTAGACGTGCGGGACACAGCTGGAGAAGTAAGGACGAACTCGTAAGCGATGTAGTCCTATGGGCCCCTTCACATGGTCGAACAAAGGCAGGACGTCCGGCTAGAACCTATATACAACAGCTCTGTGTCGATACAGGATGTAGCCTTGAAGATCTACCGGGAGCGATGGATTATAACAGTGTTGGGTATGACTAAATCACTTTGTGGGTATGTGTCGAAACCAGTGCAATATAATCTGGAGAGTGCTCAATATTTAGGATCGAGCTATCATAAAATAATAATAAATAAATACACATTAGATATATATATATTTAATTCATGGAATTTATATTGCGACTCTGGGTTTCATGGAGTTTTTTGCTAAACAACTATCATCAGGCATTTTCTTAACTGCCTGATCATTGTTGTTTTGCAAAAAACTCCATGAAACCCAGGTCGCAGTCCGAATTCCATGAATTATATATATGTCTAATATATATATATATATATATATATATGGGGGTTGTATTCGTAAACATATATATATATATATATATATATATATATATATATATATATATATATATATTTAGATTTGATTAAAATAAATGTACTTTAGATTTTAGTGTATATGGTTTAAGAATTGTCCTAAATTAATTCTTATAATTTACACGACTGTTTTTTTTATTTGTTTAAATTATGCAATAAGAGACAAAAGGTATTAATTTATTTTGATTACTGAGGGCATATTTTGAATGATTTTTGTTGGACAGAGTAATAATCATTATTATTAATTTGAATGATTTGCTATAGGTATTTATTTTTAAATGTTGATTATTATATTAAGTAATAACATTTTGTAGTAAGTAAAAAAAAAAGTAAAGTTGGCCACCGTAGTCAAGGGTGACCCAAAGGCTTCCTTTTCAATTGCTACAACACCGAGGTGTGTGAGAGGGTACCACTCCTTTCCCTGGATTGCTCCACTTTACCCTTGATACGTACCTTATATTTCTGAGTGTTAATTAAGGAGGTATCAAGTACGATTTTTAAAGTGGTAATTAAGGAGATATCAAGTAACATTTTTAAAGTCTAACGCGACCTGGGATTGAACCCATGTCTCCCGGACCATTACCAAACATTCTACCCACTGTGGTAGTTGTTGATATATGTTATTGTATTGTTATGGTATTATCTATAATACTTGGTATGATTGATTGCATTTCCCATAGCACTAATACCCTTGGGAAAGGTATGAATCCAATTATTCTCCCTCCAGCTATGGGTTAATAGTAGGGTAG
Source organism: Sepioteuthis lessoniana (assembly GCA_963585895.1). NCBI lineage: Eukaryota > Metazoa > Mollusca > Cephalopoda > Myopsida > Loliginidae > Sepioteuthis > Sepioteuthis lessoniana. Next base: position 19,925,926 of record OY757927.1, on the reverse strand, counting down.
ACTAGGTTCTTCAGCCTTGGTGAGGCAACTAGTCTAGGAGAAGGAAAACTCTGAAATCAAACCTGTTAAACTCCGCTTAAAAAATTGACCTTGTGTCACATCCTGCTCGAGCGGAGGGGTTGGGTAAATATGATAACACTTGGTATGATTTTATTTATAAATTTAATGATTTGATGTTTAGTAATATGAATATTACTTTAATGTGTATGATACAAGCATAATGTTGGGGATATATAAATATATGTTGTATTTTTTCATAATTTTAGATAATGTCTTAACAGTAACTGGTATAATTTTTATTCCTATTCTTAATGAGACCAATAATATTAGATAGTATTAAAATGACAATTTTCTTAGTTTTTTTGATAAAATGGTATTAATATACGCACAATAAGATATTTTATAATATAATTTTATATTTGTTAAGAGGTTATTAATTCCCATTAAAGTTGTTTATAGAAAATAATTTTCTCTCCCCAAATCCTTTATTCGATATTTTTTACTTATCTCCTTCATTTGGGTTGAAAAGTTTGTTTGCCATTACATTAAAAAAAAAAGTGGAAAAGGAAAGAGTATTCCAAAATTGATACAGGAATTGAATGTCATTCGTCAACCAGACAGGAAAAACGAATGGCCTGGTCTTTACCTAATAAAAAATAAATAAATAAAAAGAAAATAAAAATTTGGGTTAGGGTGACCAGAATAAATAAATAAAAAAGCAAATAAAATTTGGGTTAGGATGACCAGAATTTTGTGGGTTTTTCTAAATCTTCAAGAGAAATTTGTCATTATTTCTTTGTCTGAAGATGCAGATCTAATATTAAAAAAAAAAAAAAAAATAGGAGGTCTGCTGATATAAATATTTTTACAAAAAAATATCAGTAATTTTGAAAAGTTTTTCTTTTATATGATATATATATATATATATATATATATATATATATATATATATATATATACACACACACACACACACACACACACACATATATATATATATATATATATATATATATATACATATATATATATATTGTTTACATGAAGACGTAAAATCTGTTATTTCCTTGGAGACTGACAACTCGAAAATCCCAGTTTGTCGCTTACTATCAATCAGCAATGCATTTGTGCGAAACAGAAGTCAATATGTTTAACCAGTTCTTTTCGTGAAGCCCTCAGAATTCAATATGAAATGTAATTTACCAACGTTTGCTTTAGGACTAAATAAACTCAAATTTTGTAACAAAATGTCGACAAGGGTAAAATTACGTGACTGGAAATAAATTGAAAATACACAAGTCAACATTTGACATCTGGAACGATGATGTCACCTCCATCTGGATGAGACAAAATTCTGACCTTTCATATAAACGATATAAACATATTTTAACTTGTTATTTATCATTACATCTTCCAATATCTTTAAACACGTCTTATTTAATCTACCTGGACAAAGCTGTCTATATATCTATCTATCTATCTATCTATCTATGCCTATTCATTAATATTTTTTTCTATATTTATCTATCTACAGCTCTTGTAATGTATGTATGTATGTATGTATGTATGTATCTATCTATCTATCTATCTATCTCTCTATCTATCTATCTAAAGCTATAGTAAGGTATGTACGTATGTATCTATCGATGTCCCTTCGTTAATATTATCTATCTATCTATCTATCTATCTATTTATCTATCTATCTATCTCAAGCTAATGTAAGGTATGTACGTATGTATCTATCTATGTCTCTTCATTAATATTTTATCTATCTATCTATCTATCTATCTATCTATATATCTATCTCTATTCATTAATATTTTTTCTATATTTATCTATCTACAGCTCTTGTAATATATGTATGTATGTATGTATGTATGTATGTATGTATCTATCTATCTATCTATCTAAAGCTTGTGTAAGGTATGTATATATGTATCTATCTATGTCTATTCATTAATATTTTTCTCTATCTATCTATCTATCTATCTATCTATCTATCTATCTATCTCAGACTATTCGGATCAGTCTCTCTCTCTCTCCCTTTCTCTCTCTCTCTTTCTCTCTCTCTCTGTGTCTCAGTCTCCGTCTGTCTATCTGTCCGTCTGTCCGTATCTATCTATCGATAGATAGATAGATAGATAGATATAATTTTGTTAATATTCTACGCCAGTTCGTGTTATCTCTTTATCAATAAGTGGATTTTTTGTTTCTTTGCTTTTTTCCCTGCTTATACCTTCCTCGTTTCAACGAAAGCATTCAAATCTGTAAGGTCACAAGCAAATAACTGTCAACTCACAATTTCATTGCATTTTATAGCATTATTTACGTAATCGCTTTGAAAATATCCAACTTTATTTATATACCGCTGTTCGCTTACTTGCCATATCCTTTATGCTATACACAACCGTTTGACCTATCACGAGCACAACTTAAACTGTGTTGTGAGTTTTAATAATCCCAATTTATTGGCAAATGTATTATACAAATTCCTACACATCCACTTATTCCTTCCTCATATCTATAATGAGCCATTATTTCAAGTCAGGGAGGATTTAATTCATGCCTTTTCGAACGTGGAATTGAGTTTTCTCAAGTATTTCGCGATTTACGATCAAGTACATATTTTTTCTGTCTTTGTCTCTCGTTCTTTCGTAGCCCTCTTTCCGTTCCTCTTCCCTCTCCGATCTCTCTCTTTCTCAGTATATATATATATATATATATGTATATATATATGTGCAGATTATATATATATATGCAGAGTATATATATATATATATATATATATAATTTCCATATATATATATATATGTATATTTCATGGAGCCCAGCTGTCTTTCTTTTTTTAATTTTTCTCAGTACCGAATCGAGTTCTTCTTGAGTAAACGGTCCTAGTTTGATGTCTAATTGCCTACTTATAATTCTCGTGATTGGTTCATGAGTGACTTCCGGGGGATTCCCGAGTACTTTCTCGAAATGCTGTTTCCACATGTGTATTTGATCTTGTTGGCTGGTAACTTTTAGTTTAGCTTTGGCAGTGCTCTTCCTTCTGTTCACTTCGTTAATCGTTTGCCATGCTATTCAAGATTGTCTATCTTTAACTGGGTCGCTAATCTTATCGATCTGATTTTTTATGTATTTTATGTGTGGAAGACCAGAAAATTCGACGACATACTTCTCCAACACTGTAATGCAGTATATATTCAAAATCCTATAAACAGATAGATGAAGGGATGCATCGTCCCTTTCCCTAAAAAGAGCGACCTTAGATTAGCCAAGAACTACCGAGGTATAACACTTACGTCCACCGCAGCCAAGATAAACAATGCCCTACAACGCAATTGCATAGAACCCAAAATTGACAACATACTTAGGAAGAACCAAAATGGCTCCCAGAAAAATAGATCCACGACCTCACAAATTTTCACTATCCGTCGAATTCTTGAAAGTGTACGCGCAAAAAACATATAGGCAACATTATTATTTGTTGACTTTACCAAGGCCTTTGACTCTATTCAATGAGGAAAGATGGAGCAAATTCTTCTCGTCTACGGCCTACCAAAAGAAACCGTCGCAGCCATAATGATGCTATATAGAAACACCAAAGTAAAAGTCCGTTCTCCAGATGAAGACACAGACTATTTCGACATAGCAGCAGGAGTACTAGAAGGAGACATACTATCCCCATACCAATTTATTATCTGTCTAGACTACGTACTTAGAACATCTATCGATAAAATCAAAGAAAACGGTTTCGAGCAAACAAAAGAAAGAAGCAGAAGGTACCCCGCAAACAATTACCGACGCCAACTACGTCGATGATATTGCGCTTCTGGGAAATGCACCAACTCAAGCCGAAACCCTGCTACATAGTCTGGAACGAGCCACTGCAGGCATCAGCCTCCATGTCAATGCACATAAGACGGAATATATGTGCTTTAATCAAACAGGCAACATCTCCACACTAAACGGTAGCACCCTGAAACTTGTTGACAAGTTCAGGTACCTAGGGAGCAATGTCTCATCAATCGAGACGGACTTCAACTCGCGACTAGCATAGGCATGACCAGCTAACGATAGACTTTCGGTCATATGGAAGTCAGACCTGACCGATAAAATGAAGCGCAGTCTCTTCCAAGCAGCGATCGTGTCGATACAGCTATATGGATGCACCACGTGGACGCTGACAAAACGGATGGATAAAAAGCTTGAAGGCAATTATACAAGAATGCTGTGAGCAATATTGAACAAGTCCTGGAGACAGCAAACCATGAAACTGCAGCTATACGGCCACCTACCACCCACCACGAAAACTATCAAAATTAGACGAAACAGACATGCAGGACGCTGACGGAGAAGTAGGAACGAACTCGTGAGTGATGTACTCCTGTGGACCCCTTCACATGGACGAGCAAAGGCAGGAAGCCCAGTTCGAACCTACATATAGCCGCTCTGTGCTGATACGGGGTGTTGCCTTGAGAATCTGCCGAAATCAATAGACGATAGTGAGGTGTGGTGAGAAAAGTTCAAGAATATCCATGCTGATAGCGTGACATGATGATGATGATGATGATGTATATATATAATGCAGCTGCATGAAGTCGTCCTGCTAACACGGAGTCGTTTGTCTCTCTTTCACCATCCGTCCCTATCACATATCACTTTCTGCAGCTCCTCTGCCCGGCATCCAGTGTTCAAATAGAGTTACGCATTTAGCCCCCCACCCAATAAGCAGGATGTAATACAAGGTCAATTTTTTAAGTGGTTTTTACAGGTTTGAATTTAGAATATTCCTTCTCCTAAATCAGATGCCATACCAAGTTTAAAGTACCCAGTCCGCCATACCAAGTTTAAAGTACCAGTCCGTTGGATTCCTATCTCTCCCAAGGGGATGGGTGGAATGTCAAAAATAAACTGCTTCGTCCTAGATTTGAACTTGGATCACCATGTCCATTACACCACCAGTGACTCCACACAGAGAGCTAATGTATGTAAGGTTTTGCTGATGGGCCAAAACTAGTGTGTCCATGAGTAGAAATCCGTAGAATGTCTCCTATGAGTTCTTCTTTATTCATCAGCAACGAGATAGGAAGTAAGTGGTCGTACAACTCTTGTTTTGCTTTGTTTGGTTTGGTTTGGTTTGGTTTTATGGCGTATCAATCATTGTTGTTTATTCAATGCCAAATCCTGTTTTTACACAAACACACCCCACTCACACACACCCACACACAAATATATATATATATATATATATAGAATACTTAGTCCAGTTAAACCGGAGTTGAGAGTAATTCCATCAGGACAAGAAATTATTCATGAATGAATATTTAAATCTTCCTGGTAAAGAGCTCAATGCACCACTTATACAGAGCAATAATTTCTTTAAGCAAAAAACAACGAAACCAATCACAAAGGATTAAAAATTTATTTCCATCCTGTTACGCATTTTTGAAATTTTCAAAAACACGAAAAAAAAAAAAATTAAAAAAAAATGAACAGGACTTCATCAGATCTTTTAGATAAAAAAACTAGAGTAGACATATAAGAGTGGGAGGGGATAGAGGAGTGGGAGGGGATTGAAGAGGGGTGAAGAGTTACCTCTTCATTAAGCCCACTTCCGTTCCCAAAATCTTGCGATAGTAGGTGCAATCTATGTCTTGAAGAAAAGATCCACATTTTGCTTTTTCCTGAGCCAAAAATATTATTAAATAAGAGAAATGAACTAATAGCTAGGTGTAGACATAGGGCCAAATTTAAACTATAAATAATTAAACAAATAAAGCTTTTTTAAAAAAGCATAAAGTTATTTTGAGAATTAGAGTTAATTTTGAGAATAAATAAAACAAATTGTTAAAAAGAAAATTGTGAAAAAGCTTATAATATATATGTACTACGCATAAAAAATGTAACTGATTAATGCCTTCTAAACATTTTTGAAATTTTTGAAATTTTAAAATATTTAAGTAAATTAAATATTTGTTTTTGTTTTAATATATCTATTACTGCATCTTTACGTGAGATTATTAATTAAAATTTAAATCTAATTAAAAATATCTGCAATTTAAGTCTAAATGTAAAATTAAGTTTTAAAAAAATTGTTTTAAAATAAATTTACTACATTGCCAACCGAAATTTTAATTTTAAAACGGAAGTGGGCTTAATGAAGAGATAACTCTTCACTCCTCTTCTATCCCCTCCCACTCCTCTATCCACTCCCACTCTTATGTGTCTACTCTAGTTTTTTTATCTAAAAGATCTGATGAAGTTCTGTTAATTTTTTTTTTTCGTGTTTTTGAAAATTTCAAAAATGCGTAACAGGATGGAAATAAGTTTATAATCCTTTGTGATTGGTTTCGTTGTTTTTTTCTGAAAGAAATATATATATATATGTATATATATAATATATGATTTGTAAACACATTTCTTAAATACACACAGATGATCAAATAGTTCTATTTGTAACAATTCAATTTAGCGTAAATCAACAAAATTAAATGGTTACAAGTATTGTTATGTATCACTCATAGTTCAATCAAACATCAATTATTTGTTTGCACACAGTTAAATAACCAGCCATTTCTATTTCTTTTAATTAAATATAACATAAATAATTTGTGTGCACTCAATCAAACAGTTCTATTTGACCCATAAATAGGATCCTATCTAAGCTACCACTACCTGGGAGTGATGGCAATGAAGGGGTACTCCACATTCCCCAAAGCTCTAGCATTACTGAATTTTCACCATTAGACTGTTTACTGTCATAATCAGGATATTCGTTATGGGGAGTTACAACTCGATAGAGATGCCGTCATTGTCTTCTATAGACCAAGCCCATTGGGCTGGGCTGTTTTGTAGGGTGCTACTAGTATATATATATATATATATATATATATATATATATATATATATATATATATATATACATATATATTCCAGTTCATTGAAACTATTTATGAATTGTCTTCTTTTTTTTTTTTGGTCAGAGGAGACCTCTTCCGAAGACATCAACCTTAAACGTGTTTCGACCCTAAAACCACAATGCTCTTTTTTGCGTCACAATGGTAACTAGATCACTGCCCATCTTCTGTTTTTAATTTGATTTCTCTCTTTTTTTATCACTATCAGCAAGGAGCTCTCTCAGCTGCTTTTTTCCACTCTTTGAATAGTCTTTGGTCTTCCTTGGCCTCTCACTCCCAACTTGGTTTACTGATTCTTTATTCTTTGAACCGGGATTCACCGATGGTCCACCTTTACTGGAAAAAAAAATCAAGTATTACATTCATTTGCTTTGGTCTGGTTCACCTGCTGCTGGTATTTGCTGATTTTCTCCTTTCTGTATCCTCTTCGCAGCCTTTTTTTTTTTCGTGATATAGTCAGTCCCATTTTGATGATTTTCCGCACCATTTTTTTTTAGATAACAACATCCAGTCACTAAGTGCAAGACTACTGATTTTTGGGAACGAGATTTTCCTTTCCAGATCAACTCTCATCTTCCATTCACTGGCTAACAGAAATAGTGAGAACTTATTTTCTTCAGAGATTTTACACCTTTAACAAAGATAGTACACTGGAATGGCTTGGAGCTGATCTGATGGTTTTTATCCGTTCTCGTTACAAGATATCTGCCAATGTCTACAACACTTTATCATTGAGCCATCTGTATCTATCTTGGAGTCAGAGATGTCTTACATCCCCACAGGTCATTTGCCAGGATTCCTCATTTGCCGCACATCGAATACGAGGAATTATCCCGCATACCCCATATGTGTAGGCATACAGGCGAAAAGTTAACAAGAAATGTCATAATATCAAATATTTTTAACTTATTTCCTCGGCTAGGCTTAGTTATAGCCACAAACCGGAAATATGGATCACCCAGTGAGAATCAAACTCACTAGCTGTGCGTTGCGGAATCGTGAACCTAAACAAGTTTTATTTCAATACAATATCCTACTTGTAAATTCCGAGATATCCCCATTAGAATATATCTGGTACCAATTCGGACTGGTGATATTCTATTAGTATTTTATCCGATGTCTGGAAGACACAGATCGATAGAGGCTAATAAATAATTGATCTAATGCTGTCGACTGGTGGTAGGAGCACAGAGGTGAAGGTAGGTGGCGTGCGAGCTGCAAAGGCGTGGTTGCGACGCCAGTAAAAGCAACAGAAGGAAGAAAGGATGGAAGAAAGAAAGAAAGGAAGGAAAACGATTGAGAGCGACGAATAAAGTCGTAATTATTCAAAGCCACTAACTTAATTATTCCACATTTATGATTTGGCTCAGTTGTCCGAGCAAGGCTCAAGATGATTAAAGGTCCATATGATCCAACTCAGCCAGTGAAGCGTATTCAGAAATTTACCTGTTTAACGGCATAGCAACTCTTCATGGTTTGTTTATCAACTTCTTCCAAAGCTATATGACATCCAGTTTTACATATTGACCCTTGACTAAGCCGTCAATCAGAGATACTCTAAACAGGACTCACATGTGAAAATAAGCGGATATAATCACGTGGTTGATCGGAAATGTGTGGGTGTTACGAAATGTATATGCAGATGTTCACGTGAGTCAATGTCACTCTTTGAGTCTTAGCTTGCAGTCAGAGAGAGCGCCTCGCTAGGGCAACGGCTCACAGCGGGTCACCGATTGAGTACTCCCAGCCTGAGAAGCAGAAGAAAAACCAAGTGGGGCCTTGAAGATAACACAGCGTGGTATGGTCAAGAGGAGAAGTTATGGGTCAATATAATAGTCTGTCTTTGTCTCTCTGTCTCTCTCCGTCTGTCAGTCTGTCTGTCTGTCTCCATAGAAGACTGACTCTAAGAAGAATAAAGAGAGTAATATTTTCATAAAGAAGAATTGTGGTCTTTCTTCCTCCATGTATATTCATTCCTTTTGTGTATAAAACACCAGTATTCTTACCTAGTTTGTATACAAATCTTTATGTGTTTGGATTCCTACATGTTTAAGTTATTGTTCATTCATATTCCTTAGCGTCTAGATCCCGCTTTCAATTTCGATTCCTTGTTGCAATATTTTCTTTAACCTACCTACTTTCGCCTGTTGAATGGCCAGTGTTAAATTGTTCCAAATAGAACTGTTTGACTATTTAACTATGTGTAAATCAAAACAGATGTCTAGTTGAATTTTTAGTGATATATGGCAGTACTACATGAAACCATTTAACTGTGTGTAAACGAAGAAATAATGTTGAGGAGAATTATTATTGATAAATAGCAATACTTGAAACACTTTAACCATATTTACCAACCCCTCCGCTCGGGAAGGATATGACACAAGGTCATTTTTTAAGCGGAGTTTAACAGGTTTGAATTCAGAGTGTTCCTTCTCCTAGACTAGTTGCCTCATGAAGGTTGAAACTCTCGAACAGTGTACCTGAATTGAATTAGGGTTATAACATAGCAATATTTGGAACCATTTGATTGTGTTCAAATAAATGAATAGTGTTGATTAGAAAAATCAGTATGAAAGAGTAATAGTTATGATTATTTCACTGCGGGTAAACAAATGGTTAATATTGAATAGAATTATGAGGGTGTGATGGAAACAATTGAGACCATTTAAATGTATAGAAACAAAAGCAATACCTATATGCAAAAAAAAATAGTTCTACATATTCACCCACCCCCTCCACTCGGGTAGGATATGACACAAGGTCAATTTTTAAGCGGGATTTAACAGGTATGAATTCAGAGTTTTCCTTCTGCTAGACTAATTGCCTCACCAAGGCTAAAGAACTCAGTCTGCCCTACCATTTAACCATAGCTGGAGGGAGAATAATTGGATTCATACATTTCCCAAGGGTATTAGTGCTATGTGAAATGCAATCAGTCTCGTCCAGGATTTGAACTCGTGTCACTGTGTCCATTTCCTACGACGATAACAATTACACCACGGGCACTTCTACTGAAAATAATTGGTTCTTAATCGTTTTAAATTGAAACTGTATACAAAATATTCACTGAAAAATCTTATATGTATATCTATTAAAATGTGTGCAAAGAAATGACTGATGTTAAATTCTTACTCTTTCATTACAATATGATTATATTAAACAATTATTTGTCTTAGAAGTAGTTGAAACCATTTAACTATGAGCAAAAAATGAGTCCATGTTTGTTTTAAAATGTTATCTACAAAATGTTTTTACAAACCCTATATTTAATATATATCAAGAGGATTTTGCATTAAATAACCTACAATGATTGATATGCTATAAAACCCAACCAAACCAAATCATATACATTAAATACATATGTATAAAGTTGATTAGCCATTAAAATAACCCACAATGGTTGATATGCTATAAACTCCAACAAACCAAATCATATACATTTAATATATATGTATAAAGATAATTAGGCATTAAAATAACCCACAATGGTTGATATGCTATAAAACCCAACCAAACCAAATCATATATATTTTATACATATATAAGAATATTTTGCATTAAATAACCTACAATGGTTGATATACCATAAATCCCACCTAAACAAAATGTGATATAATGGCCGAGGGATTTCGTTTTAAATATCTTGCCTTTGGGTTTAGTTAGCCTGAGAACTGAAAAAAAAATATACATGCCGAACCAGTGACTGTTGGTAAAAAAATTGAAAAAAAAAAAGAACAAAAAAAAGAAAAAAAAAAGAGAAAGAAGAACCAGAAAATCTGATTGAAAAAAGAAAAAATGTAGGAAAAAAAGAAGAAAATGAAGGACAATACGAACACTTTATTTCAATGAATTTTGAGCTTGGGACTGATACATGTTTTTTTTTGTCTTGTTTTTTTTTTGTGTGTGTGTTGAAATTGTATTACTGAAAATCTTGTTGATCACTTCGACATGAGGAAGAGTGGTACATTAGTTTAGGAAAATAATTTTTCATCATCGATGACAAATAATTTTATTTTGTAGAGGGAAAGGCACGTCATATAATGGCCGAGATATTTCGTTTTATATATCTTGCCTTTGGGTTTAGTTAGGCTGTGAACCTTTCGGCTCAGTGCATAGGTTAGTTTGGTACAAACTTGTGCGCAGGAGTTAACGCGCGCGGGGAGGATGTGTCGTTCACAGATGTCAAAATAAAAAATTCCAGATAGAAAGGTTGACCAGTGGATGTGAATGACATCATGCACTAGTTGAGAACTAGACTCCGAACAGGAATGGTCGACTTTCGGGTCTCGCTGAGGCCAGACGAATTTCTGGGCTACGGGCGCCACACGTGTTGTGGGTGGGGGCAGATGAAAAAGCCAGCATTGAAAGATTGCGCATCTCTCTTCCTTTTTTCGAAACCTTTAACTCGAAGGCAATAAAAGGTTTAATACCTGAACTAAGAAGTCGTTACGTGTTTTTTCCTGTTTCAGGATTCCTATGTTCTATGTATATATGTTATGAACATTATATGTACATTTCACATATCCGTGTCTGGCTATGGTAAAAAAAATTATATATATTTAATATATTAAGGAATCAAATACAATATCTGAAGAAGGTATAGGATACACATTTTTTCTAGTCTTAAAATAAGCAATAAAAACATACTTAAGAACATTCTAGAAATTTAGGATCAAAACTGCATTAGTATTTAAGTTATATTCTTATATTTTTCAACCAATCTGCTAAAAACATAGAATAGAACATTCTAGAAAAATAGGATCGGAAGTCAACTAACAGAAAATATTTAGGCTCAAAAATAAAATAGTAAAATACAAATCTGATTGGTCAATAAATATCTACGCGCCAAAATTTTAGGACGATTCTTTGATCCACCAGTAGGATATAAATAACACAGAGTTAGGGAGCCATTAATGAAGACTAAGAGCAAGACAAAAACACAAGCCACTAAGCCAGTAAAGCAGTAGCCGATACTGTGTCCGGCAAATTCCTTTCCTTCATCAACTAAAGTGCATGACCTAACTTCAGATGGCCGCGAATCACATTCAAAAGAAAAACCCGACAAACTTTATTTCATCAACGCGACACGCTGTCGCCACAATCATAAAAGCCGCTATGAACTTAATGTAAGTAAGAACGACTTATTTACGGACTACGTTAACATACACACATCTTTAAACAAATTTATTTTCTTCTTGCCAAACTTCATTTTCCAAAAAAAAATTTACACATCATGTATTTTATTTGTTTTCATATTCTGTTATATACATATTAAATTGTTTGTTGTTTAATGTTCGTTGTGTTCTATTCCATTTCTTTCACGTGATTGTAAAGTTTTGTGTTGTATTTGTGGTGGGAATAATTTAGAGAGCAATACCCGTAAAGTACGGATGCCCATCTACTGATCTAACCAAAATACATACAACCCCCACAAAGGCATGCTAATCGTTTCGAAAGCGTACTGATAAAATGATTGAATTTGAAAAATGGTGACCAGTTTAAATTTACGGTTTTGTATCTTCTTATTTAGTTGTTTATTTCTTTAAATCAAAATTAAAATTATTTTTATTATAGAATCGTTTATTATTATACAGGAATATTCCTAATTTTGTTTCCCCGCCCTGTATATCTATGCATATATATATAGCAAAAAAAGTAAAGTTGGCGACCGTAGTCGAGGTTGACCCGAAGGCTCCCTTTTCAATAGCTACGACACCTATGTGTAATGGAGGGCGCTACTCCTTTGCCTGGATTGCTCAACTTTAGGCTTGATACGTACCTTATATTGCTGAGTGTTAAGCAAAGAAATATCAAGTACCATTTTTTAAAGTCTTTGATAAGACAAGACGTATATATATATATATATATATATTTCCGTGGATTCAATGAGAAAAAAAGGGAAATACTTTAACATAAATTGGTCCACAAGTCAATTGTCTTTTAGGTTTTTTTATTCTTTTGCTACATGTTTTTCTCATATATATATATATATATATATATATATATATATACTTTTGACGGTAAATGCAATTTGTGCTTGGAAGAGAAAATACATATTCTAATACATGAATGGCCTGATAAGTTATTAAATAAGAGAAGTGAATTAATAGCTAAATGCAGACATAAGACTAAATTTAAACTATAGACAAGAAATTTAAAAACATAGAAATAAATAGTGAAACTGGAAAAAAAACGTATCCAATATACCCACTAGGAAAAAATAGGTAGCTAAATAAAGGGTATCGAAATTAATATAAGCATTAATATTTCTCTTAAAAGTTAATTATCGAACTTAACAAGAAAAGAAAATAAATTAAACAAATAAATAAAAAAGTTAAATTACCGTAATTATTACTGACGGAAGAAATTTGAAAATAAAAGAAACAGGTAAAAACGGAAATTCAATAAAACGAGGAGATAACTCCTTAATCTCTTCCCCCTCCCACTCCACCCCACGTGTCTAGTCTGTTTTATTTATCCATTGGATCTGAAGAAGTCCTGTTATATTTTTCTTCGTGTTTTTGGTTCTCACCAGAAACTGAAAAACAGGATGGAAATAAATTTATAATCCTAAATTAAGCGGTCTTTGGTTTTTTCTTAAATATACATATATATATATATATATATATATATATAAGAAAATAGAAGTAAATCCAATGGTTTAGAAAATGTAAAAATATGAAAAACTGCGAGGCCCCTAAAGGATGATTTTATTCGTATTTGAATTATTTCTCTACGCTTAAGCTTTTTCATATTTGTAAATTTTCATAGCCATCGGATTTACTTGAATTTTTCCATATATATATATATATATATATGTGTGTGCGTGTGTGTGTGTCTGTGTGTGTGTGCAAGCGTGCGCGCGTGTGTATGTATTTGTCAGAAACATGCAAAATATTTATGAAAGTTGAATAAATGGCCTAAAAGCAAATTTATTTGTATACCTATTCTTATATATATATTTATATATATATAGAGAGAGAGAGAGAAAGAGAAGTGCCCCCCTACACCTACTGTAGTAGCTAATGAAAAGGGAGCTTTTGGGTCGTTCTCGACTTCGGTCGACAACTTTTCTTATATATATATATATATATATATATATATATATACGTTGTTGCATTCAATAGGTTTCCAGACTTTTTTGTAGTGGCATTTAAAATTTTAAATTGCTATACATCTTATGAGATGACTCGTATGGACACTTTCTCGTATGGGTACTTTTATTGATTGTACACTCATGAACCTCTAGTCCCCTTCGATGTAATCTCCCCCGTCTGCAATGCACTTGTTGTACATTTCCAACAACTTCTGGAATGCTCCATGGAAGTCCTCTTGTGTGAGCGTATCAATGACCTTCGTCACAGCCTCTTTCATCTCAATTGTCTCATAACGACAGTCTCTGAGCTTAGGGAATAACCAAAAGTCACAAGGTCTGGACTATAGGGAGGGTGAGGAACTGTCTTGATGCCCATCTTGGTCAAATAGTCTGTGACAAGGAGGGAGTTGTGGACTGGTGTATTGTCCTGCTGGAAATTCCACTGACCCAATTTGAAGAGTTCTAGCCTCTTCCGACGGAATCTCTTCCTGAACTCCCTTAAAACCTCAACATAGTAACCCTAACCCTAACCCTTTGGCCAATCAACTCAGGTTTATTGATTTCTTTACTCCTCTCACACCTCTCATCATCACTTACAGACTCCCTGCCTTCCTTGAATCTCTTATGCCATTTAAAAGCTGATGCTCGATTTATGGAAGATGCCCCCAAAGCAGTCTAAATTATTCCATACGTTTCTGTGACATTTTTTCCAAGTTTAAAACAATTTTATTGCATATCGTTCTTCTAAAATGTCAGATTGCATTTTTGAAATTCACCAACTGTAACAATCAGGCTTTAGTAGGGTGTATTCCAATTCCTGCTTTCACTGTTCATTTGAACCTGAAATCATAAAAATTGGTTGGTCATCTCATAAGATGTATAGCAATAATATAGTGAATTTTCAAGAGTCTACGACAATTTTGAAATGCCCATACGAAAAAAGTCAGAAAACTTATCGTATACACCTCGTATCTTTTCAGGCGAAGAACTTGCCAGCCGACTTTCGTATGAACACCAAAATTATTATTTCCGTTTGTTCCTATGTTTTCCAGTATATTGACACATACATATTCAGTGGGTATTGATAAATGTTCACAGTTATTTGTCTCTTCGAATAAGAACCATTCAGATTATAGATGTTTATTTATTTACAAGGGTATGTATTAAGTTGTGAGTCCATCAATCGAAATAAAACCGAGAAAGAGAGAATGACTAACAAGTTTTTCTTTACCAACAGCAGCAACAACTTATATAGAAATAAACGATAAATATTTTAGATAGAAAGTGTTGCGTTTCTTATGAGAAGGGACACAGCCTCAATCTTGGTAGCAGTATCTCTAGTTACGACTTCTCGGCTAATGAAGATGACGATAATAAGTGTGATCTAAATGTTATGAAACTGATTCTTTATTCGTATTCTAAATTCCAAATATTCCGGCGAATGCATTAATGGCTGCCACCCGCAAAATGCAACGCTCTTCCAACGAATAAAGCACTCTGGTATCCGATAACAAAAAATCTAATCAAGCGAAAGCCACAACATATGCATTATAATTCCTTAACTGGAGTATGGCACCGAAATAGCTAAGCGGTTTTATGCCATGTCTAGCATAAAGTTAGGCCGGTTTCGATCTCAGCCCTAATCGTTCAACGTACTGAATAGTTGTGATACATCGAAACAGTATGTCTGTCGATGACAATATATATGCGAGGATCATTAAATAAGTCTCCAGACTTTTTTCGTATGGGCACTTTTATTTATAGTACACTCATGAACCTCTAGTCCCCTTCGAAGTATTCTCCTCCCTCTGCAATGCACTTGTTATAGCGTTCCAACAACTTCTGAAAGGCCCCATGGAAGTCCTCTTGTGTGAGCGTGTCAATGACCTTCGTCACAGTCTCTTTAATCTCCTCAATTGTCTCATAACGACAGTCTCTGAGCTTAGGGAATAACAAAAACTCACAGGGAGCAAGGTCTGAACTATAGGGAAACTGAGGAACTGTCTTGATGCCCATCTTGGTCAAATAGTCTGTGACAAGAATGGAGTTGGGGACTGGTGTATTGTCCTGCTGGAAATGCCACTGACCCGATTTGAAGAGTGCTGACCTATTCCGACGGAATCTCTTCCTGAACTCCCTTAAAACCTCAACATAGTAACCCTAACCCTAACCATTTGGCCAATCAACAACTCTGGTGTATTGACTTCTTTACTCCTCCCACACCTTTCATCATCCCTCACAGATTCCCTGCCTTCCTTGAATCTCTTATGCCACTCAAAAACTCATGCTCTATTCATGCAAGATGGTTAAAAAGCAGTCTGAATTTTTCCATACGTTTCTGTGGCATTTTTTAAAACAGAATTTTATTGCATAACGTTCCTCTAAAGTCCTGATTGCATTTTTGAAATTCACCAGTTGTGACAATCAGGCTTTAGTAGGGTGTATTTTAATTCCTGCTGTCGCTGTTCATTTGAACCTGAAATCATAAAAATTGGTCGGTCATCTCATAAGATGTATAGCAATAACACACGGAATTTTCAAGAGTCTATGACAATTTTAAATGCTTGTACAAAATAGGTTGGAAACTTATTGAATGCACCACGTATGCAAAGATGCATGCCGCTATATGCGCAAATATAAGTATATATGCATGGTCGAGCGACAGCACATACACGAACATACTCTCATTCAAAAGCACACACGATTAAACACAAATATAATTAAATTTGGCGACCATAGTCGAGGGCGACCCGAAGGCTCCCTTTTCAATAGCTGCTATACCGATGTGTAAAGGAGGGCGCAACTGTATTACCAGGATTACTCCACTTTGCCCTTGATCATTACCTTACATTGTTGAGTGTTAAGCAAGGCGTCTTCTAGTACCATTTTTTGAGTCTTCAGTATGACTCAACTTGGGATTGAACGTCGGTCTCCGGGACCATTGGTGAACATTCTACTCATTAGGCTAATGGTCCGAGTAGACACATACACACAGACAAAATTTACCTTAAAAAAAGAAATTGACCGTATTAATCGGTCATTTAAAAAAAAAACCTTTCACTCAGTCTGACGAATGTATAAAGCATGAGACCTAAAATCGCAGATACTACCTTGTATATATATATATATATATGTGTGTGTGTGTGTGTGTGTATATATATATATAATGAAGACAATACGAAAAATTAAATTGATTGTTCCGCTATAAAATTAGCTTTATCAGAAAAGGTTATTTTAAAAAATAATGTGTAGTGTCTTGGTGTAGTGGCTAACGTGCTGGACTGTGATATCATCAAAAGCTAGTTCCAACTCCAGTCACTTTCGGAAAATGCCTTTAGTAAATGCATGAACCTCCTCATTCCCTTCTAACTATGGTTTAAATAGTGCCATTGCTATTCTTCAAAAAATGTCTTTAACATTAAGTAACTCAAAAAGTGTAACGTAATCGGGCATTTGGATAGAATTTTATATTTAAAAAGTATATATATATATATAAAATTAACTTAAATCGCGAGTCGAAAATCTTCTACTAAAGTTTCACCTTATCGGATCATCAGGATGCCTAACTTCGAAGTCGAAGTTAGGCTTCCTGATGATCCGATAAGGTGAAACTTTAGTAGAAGATTTCCATCTCGCGATTTAAGTTAATTTTATAATTGGCTCCACTTGTGTTGAGCACTTTTGTAATTGTAGCCTTGCAGGATTTGCGGAAGGTTTTTAGTTTTCTTTTGACCACTGACTGCGTATCCATTGATTTTTTTCAAGGGGTGGACGTGGTTGGCCTTTTTTTTTCTTTTTGACCTATAATTTTTTCTTTTTCCCCCGGGCGGTGATTCGAGATACTTTTATCTCTTCCTGGCGTTTTTTTTTTGTTTTTTTTCTTGTACCATGAATGCTGGTAGATATTAGATTAGTAATATATATATATATATACTTTAGAGGTACTTTGTTTTAAAAGAATTATTTTTCTTAGCAATTATTTTTCACTTAATACTCAAGGAAATATATGTATGTACGTATGTGTAAATATGTAGACACTTGAGGGCAGGTACAATATTTATGTATAAACACACACACATACCCACTACAGTTACCTTAGCACACAATAATATGAATAAATATACTCATATATTGGTGGCCAAGCCAGCTAGGGCTGTAAAATACACCAATTGTATCTTTACAGAGAGGCAAGGCTTCCTCAACGATGACCCTTGCATGACGTTAAGTGGTAATGCTGGAGCTTTAGGGAATGTCGAGTACCCCTTCATTGCCATCGCTCCCAGTTCCACTGTGGCCCAGAGTGGTAGCACCGGATAGGGTCCTATCTATTGGTCAAATAGAACTCAGCTGTGTACTTATGCTAAACTGCATTGTTTGAAATAGAACCATTTTTGACTTTTAACTCGTGTACTTATCCTAAACTGTATTTTTTAAAATAGAACTGTTTTGACGTTTAACTTAATGTGAACAAAAAACTGCACTTATGCAGAACTAAAAATGGTTGCTGTGCCATAAAACCAAACAAACCGGATGATTTTATCTCTCGTTGAATTATTTGCGAATGTTAAACGTTTCGTTTTATGTATTAAATCATCATCAGGGTAATGGAGTTTTAAATTAGATTAAATTTTAGAATGAAACGAAGAAATAAGGAAGCTTAGAATTCTATTACAATATATATATATATATATATATATATATATATATATATTAGTTTTAGTGTCATACCTTAAAGGTTCTACGTATTCTGAGAACTGCCGTTTGATGTACGTGTATAAACGAATATGTCGGAAGTGGTAAACAAATTTTCACCTATTCAAAGATCTCGAGAGATTTCGCACTTTTTGGAAATAAGTCTAACGGGGAAAAATAAAGGAATGTCACTTTCTATTAATTTTGACTTTCTTTCAGAAAGCCATGTTGAACCGGATGATTATTGAATGCTTCAACAATACATTACGTCACAGACACAAACATACAGATACACATATGTCTACATACACGAAATAGATTTTCTGACACCAAAACTCTTATATACACAAAATAGAGATTGGCATATATACAAACAACACACTGCTTTCACACAACACACTCACAGGGAAATGCATATATATATATATATATATATATATATATATATTGTCATTCACAGACAGACTGTTTCGTTGTATCACAACTCTTCAGTGTGGCTAGACATGTACGACGCTTGAAGCTGGGATCGAAACCTGCCCAACTTTTCGTTAGACTTAGTATCAGACTGCTTGGCCAACAAGCGTACAACGTCGGCTTAAGGAATTATAAGGAAGCCTTGCTTCTCTGTAGAGATATGTAGCAACAGCAGCAGCAGCGTTCGTTTCTTTTACATTTTTTACCTTACCGGATACCAGAATGCTCAATTCGTTCGAAGAGCTTTGCATTATGCTGCTCGCATAATGCAAAGCTCTTCGTTCCTTACAAATTTTCTGAGTTTGCCACCAAAAATAGGGATGACCTATAATTTTCAGGGTCCTTCTTTAAAATGAGAGATAGAATAAAAAAAATCCTAAAAAATCACATTATTTGTGACCACGGTTATGTGACCATGAAGCATATATAATAGTATTATTACTCAATTATTATTCCTAATCAAGTTCTCATTACCTGTATAAAAGACTAGTTCATAGAATCCTTCAATGAATCAGAATCTAAACTCAGTACAATGGACAAGACCAAAGAATTATCTTAGGACTTTCGGGATAAAATTGTATACCTGTAGAATACTGAAATGGGCTTCAAGACTTTTGGAAAGCAGTTAGGTGAGAAAGAGTCAACTGTTGATGCGATAAGAAAATGGAGGTGCCCGTGGTGTAATGGTTATCGTCGTAGGAAATGGACACGGCGACACGGGTTCAAATCCTAGACGAGACTGACTGCATTTCACATAGCATTAATACCCTTGGGAAAGGTATGAATCCAATTATTCTCCCTCCAGCAATGGGTAAATAGTAGGGCAGACTAGGTTCTTTAGGAGAAGGAAAACTCTGGATTTAAACCTGTTAAACTCTGCTTCTTGTGTCATATCCTGCCTGAACGGAGGGGTCGGTAAATATGGATAAGAAAATGGATGAAACACCAATTGACTATGAATCTCTCTCGGTCTGGAACACCACGCAAGGTCTCCCAAAGTGGAATAAACCTGACGATGAGAAGGGTGAAGAAACAACCCAGAACGATGCGTCAAGAGTTTGTTGATGATCTCTAGGCAGCAAGGACCACAGTCACCAAGCGGACCTTTAGTAATGGACTACGTCGTAGTGGACTGAAATCTCGTAGTGCCTGCAATACCCACCCCTACTCAAGAAGGCACGTGTACAGGCCCGACTAAGTTTGCTGGATGATTCAGAGGAGAGTTGGGAGAAAGTGCTGTGGTCAGATGAGACTGAAATCGAGCTTTTTGACATCAACTTAACTTGCTGTGTTTGGAGGAAAAAGCTGACTTGGACCCCAGGAACACCAGATATACCATTAAACATGGTGGTGGAAACTTTATGCTGTTTCTCTGCTAAAGAGACAGGACTACACCCGGTCGAAGGAAAGATGTATGGGGCTAAGTACAGGGAAATCTTGTGTTAAAACCGTCTTGCTTCAGTTAGGTTACTGAAGATGGGCCGTGGATGTGTGTTCCAGCATGACAATGACCCAAAGCATACGACTAAGACTACAAAAGAGTGGCTCAAGAAGAAGTGTTGTATTTTGGCCTTCGACCCGGCCAAAAATGCCATTCCAAAGTGATGCATCGGAAGGAGGTGACACATTCTAATGGCAGTTATGAGAGGAAATCGCGTGGGCGTAAATTGGCTGATGAAATAGGACGAGGTAAAAAATTCCCATGGTACACTCAAAGACTGATGCACCGGAAGAGAGTGACCTGTGAACTGCATGACAGTTATTCCCGCTTGATGACGATCAAACATGCGATTTCAAAGATCAAGTAAGCGATTGAGTGGGTGTTGAACTATTATATGACTCAGTCAAGACAGAAGTCTGGCAGTTAGAGTTAGAGACGGAGATAGACGAGATGTGGAAGGTAAACCCACATGAGGCCGAAGGGGCTTTGGGGCCCCTGATGAGTTGCAGTTAGAGATCGGACGGAGTTATAGACGAGATGTGGTAGGGAAAGCCACCTCAGGCCGAAGGGGCCCGCGGGAACCCCGATGGAGTTTGGGGACCAGAGAAGTTGCTGATAAGATGCAGTAAAGAAAGCCATCATCCAGCAGAGAGCTGGGCCGCTGGGCCTCCGGTTGAGCATCTGGAGAACGAGAAAGACACAACGCTGACGGCCATAAGAGTGGGGTCATAATATTACAGTTTCTGTTCGGTCTCCAACTCCCTCTCACTGTAATAAATTGAATAACCTTTTCGAACCCTTAGAATAAAGTGAGAGGGATATATATTTGATAAAAAAGTCTTTGTTTGTCCTTTTTCGTTGTGTCGTTGTGATTCATTCTGCATGTATATGCATGTGTATATAAGCATATTTATTATATGACTATATAACAGAAGCCCATTAAGGTAATGGAGTGGCTTAGTCAGTCTGTAAACCTTAATCGAAGGAGCTGAATATTCGAGTTGCCAAACGACAACCTAGAAACTTTAAGGATTTGGAGAGGATCTGCAAAGAGGAGGGGCCAAAATCCTGATCACTAGGATCAGTAAAAACTTGATAACCACCAACAGGAAACGTCTGGCTTCTGTGCTTACCAAGAAGAGTTTCTTCAACAAGTTTTTAGTTATTTTTTTTCAATAAAATATTAACAATAAATGTTTAAATACTATTATGTGATTTTCTCGAATATTTTTATATTCAATCTCTCACTTTCAAGACGGACCAACCCAGAAAATTATAGACTGTTCCGATTTTTGTAAGGTGGCAAAATAAAAAAATCAGTAGGGGAAGAAATTCCTATTTTCTCGATTATATATATACCTAAAAAGCCAGAAGGAACCTACCTAAGTGGAACCTAATTGGATCATCAGGATAATTCTGAATTATCTTGATGATCCGGTTAGGTGAAACCTAGGTAGATTAGTTCTGGCTCTGAAGGTACATGTATTTCGCTGTACGTAGTGTATTGAGCACTCTTACGTTTTAGTTTAAGGTATTCTGTCGGTGTTTTTTCTTTTAACTAGGCATTGCGATAGTGGTTTATTAATTTCAAGTGGTACTAGTGCTTTAAGTCTTTTCTTTGTAAAATTTTTTCGCAAATATATCTTGGGGCATATTTTTTTATTTAAAAATTTTATCATCAGGGCTTTTTTCCTTCATCATAATTACAGAATGGGTATAAAACGAACACACACACACACACACACACACACACACACACACACACATATATATATATATATATATATATATATATATATTCAATCAAGTCACGCTTGAGGTTCTCTGATCCCCGATCTCTCTCCATCCATCTTTATTATTAATCAGTTCAAGCATGTCTTGCAGACTGCATCTTGTCTGCAAAGAGCGGATATATTTAAGTCATTGCTGGTTGGCTAACACTGGTGTGTCCATGTGTAGTTGGTCATAAGTGTTCTAATGAATTCGTTCTTACTTCTTCTGAAATGCTCTGTATATCTTGTTTGTCTTACTTGTATGGTGGTGAGATTGGAAATGGGTAGCCGTACACCAGCTGCTTCGTGCGGTTGTTGCTGCCAGGATTTGTCCAAGAAGGCACGCTACATTCTTGAGTATAACTCATGTGGCCTTTTCTTTAATTTTTCTGAGGGAAGCCTCTATCCAAGAACTATTTGCTTTAGTTTTCCTGTCTATGGAATCGAATGCTTTGGAGAAATCTTCGAATTGTAGTGTTGCAGTGAGATTCTTTGATATATATATATATATATATATATATATATATATATATATATATATATAACATCATTTTAAGTGTATCCTAATTATATATACATACAAATGTTTATAAGAAAAATCGAAATAAATCCAACAATATGTTATAATGAAAACATGAAAGGCTAAAATATAAACATAATGTATTCAATTATGAATTGATAATATGCTAATTTTAAACGTTCAATGTCTATAAAACAATCTTGATGGCGATGTGATCAAAAACAGGAAAATATGACCCCCTCCAAAAAAAAAAAAATATACTTAACGGATGTATTTATTTATATATGGATAATATGCTATCATTTAACGTTTTTTTCTTATTTTATGGGATCAATTTTTTTTCTTAATTGGATCTTTAATGCAGACAACAAAAAGCACCTTATTTTATTTGAAATAAAAATAAAACAAAAATGATAATTCTAAAAAACTAAAATCTAGATTTTTAAAAAGTATACTCATAGATGTTTTTTTTTTTTTGAAAAATATTAAACAATTTTTGATTAAAAAAAGGTTCTAACATTCTACAAAAATCCACGGCAATTATGTAAATCATCTTTTTTGTAAAAAATTGAATAAAACAAACTCCCTCCTCACTATTGCACAGTCGGCTAGGGCCGTAGAATACACCGACTGCGCCTCTGCAAATGGGGGAGACCCTCACAACGAGTGTCCAGGTTTTGACACTATACAATCTGTTTGTGAGGTTCCAGTGATTCTGGGGCTTTGGGGAATGTGGTGCACCCCTTCATTGCCATTGTTACCAGGTCCACTCTTGCCTGGAATGGTAACATCTGATCGGGCCCTATCTATGCTTATGCTTTACTGAATTTTTAGAATTAGAAATGTTTGACTAAATTGAATAGCTTAAAATAGAAATGTTTTTGACTATTAAACTGCGTATTTAGATTTAAACTACATACTAATGCTAAACTAATTGGTTGGAAAAGGGAACTGTTTTTGACATTTAAACTGTACTTACGCTAAACTGAATTGTTTGAAATAGAACTGTTTAGACATTGAACTATGTATAAACAAAATCTATATTTATACAAGACTGAAATGACTGAATTAGAAGTGTTTGAATAAACTGAATAGCTTGAAATTGAAATCCTTTAGACAATTAAGCTTTGTACTTATGCTAGACTGAATTGTTTGAAATTGAACTGATTATTTGTTTAAAATGGATTTTGCATTAGATAACCTATAAAGGCTGATAAGCCATAAAACCCAAACAAACCAACGAACCAATCTTTCCCCACCAAGAAAAGCAAAAACAAGAAAAAAACATGCATTTAGAAATTAGGTATTTCGTATACATTTTGAGACAGAATGTTTTTAAAAAGTACAGAACGCCAGGAATTTTCGTCTTTTCGTTTTCTTTTTCTCATTTGAATATAATTTTTAGAATGAGATAACATCTTTTAATAACATTGCCCTGAAGATGGTTTTAAAAAAAGCAAAAGATTTATGTAAGCATTTGTGTGTGTGTGTGTAGACCCAAACGCGTGTCTTTCTGACTATATATATATATATATATATATATATACTTAGTGCATTCAATAAGTTTCCAGACTTTTTTTTGTACAGACATTTAAAATCGTCGTAGACTATTGAAAATTCAGAATGTTATTGCTCGACATCTTATGAGATGACTGACCAATTTTTTTGATTTCAGATTCAAAGAAACAGCAACGGCTGGAATTGGAATGCACCCTACTAAAGCTTGATTGTCACAGCTGGGAGGAGTAAGGAAGTCAGAACACCTGAGTTGATTGGCCAAAGGGTTTGGGTTAGGGTTAGGGTAACTATGTTGAGGTTTTAAGGGAGTTCAGGAAGAGGCCAGCACTCTTCAAATCGGGTCAGTGGCATTTCCACCAGGACAATGTACCAGTCCACAACTCCATCCTTGTCAAAGAATATTTGACCAAGATGGGCATCAAGGCAGTTCCTCACCTTCCCTATAGTTCAGACCTTGTTCCCTGTGACTTTTGCTTATTCCCTAAGCCCAGAGGCTATCGTTATGAGGCAATTGAGGAAATGAAAGAGGCTTTGACGAAGGTCATTGACACGCTCACACTAAAGGACTTCCATGGGGTCTTCCAAACGTTGTTGGAACGGTACAGCAAGTGCATTGCAGCCGGATAAAATTACTTCGAAGGGGACTAGAGTTTCATGTGTGTACTATCAATAAAAGTACCCATACGATAAAAGTCAGAAACTTATTTAATGATCCTCGTATATATATATATATATAATAAAATTTCATCGAAAAATGAACAAATTACACCCACATATATATAGTCATCCACAGACAGACTGTTTCGTTCTATTAGAACTCTTCAGTGTGGTTAGACACGCAGGACACTCGAAACGCGTCCAACTTTACGATAGACAAAGGCTTCAGACCACACGGCCACAAGCGGACTACGTTGGCTAAGGGAATTTTTAGGCATTTTATGTTTAGCAAACAGCAGCAGGAGCCTTTGTTTACATTTTTTGATACCCTATCGGCTACCAGAGAGCTCAATTCTTTCGAAGAGCCTTGCATTACGCTAACGGTGGCCGTCAATTCCTTCGCCAGAGAGCTCAACCCCCATGGGGGAGTATATATACATATATATATATATGGGATGGCCAAACTGCGACCCACGAGTTACGTGCGTGTCTTTGCCTTTAAAAATGTGGCTCACGAAAAATTCAGAAATTTCGACCATTTATCCAGAGCAAGAATGTGTGACTTGTAAATAAGTAAATGTAAAGTTGGCGACCGTAGTCAAGGGCAACCCAGAGGCTCCCTTTTCATTAACTACTACTCCAAGGTATAGAGGAAGTTGCTAATCCTTTTCCTGGATTGCTCCAATTTACCCTTGATCCATACCTTATGATGTTGAGTGTTATTAAGTAAGGAGGCATCAGGTTATGTTTGAGGCTTTTGGATGACTTGACCTGGGATCGAACCCCGATTATGCCAATGGGCCTATAAATAGAACCTAGAAGAATCATCTCCGTAGAGAGATAAGACCTTAACCCACAACGAGTTTCCTGGATAAGACAATAAACAATCTTCTGTGGAGGCGCCAATCCAGGATCTTAGGGGAATGTGGAGTATCCCTTCGTTACCATTACTCCCAGGTCCACTCGAGTCCAGAATGATAGTACCTGATAAGGTCTTATTTATGGGTTTGATAAAACTAATCATTTCCTATAATTTAGACCATTCACTTGTATGCAAACAAATATTTAAGAGAATTATTAGTTTTAGAAAACATTCAACCTATTTGCCTCAATATGAAGCAATATTTTTACTATGCGCAGAAAACAAACAGCAATACTCGAAACCAATTAACTGTGTGAAACCAATAAATAGCAAAGCTTGAAACTATTCATTTGCCTGGAGAAAATAAATAGCAATTTAAAACCGTTTAAATATGTGCAAATTTAAAAATAGCAATATCTGAAACCATTTAACTAGCAATATTTGAAATATTTAAGAACACACAGAGGGAGAACTGAGCAAATACTACTCGCCCCTGACCTACCCAAAGAAACCGTCGCAGCCATAATTATGCTATAGAAAAACAGGAAAGTAAAAGTCCGCTCCCCGGATGGACAAACAGACTACTTCGACATTGTAGCAGATGTACTACAAGGAGATGCATTAGTCTCATGCCTGTTTATCATCTGCCTAGACTACACATTTTTTAGTCTTAAAATAATCAACAAAAATATACATAAGAATATTCTAGAAATTTTGGATCAAAACCGCATTAGCATTTAAGTTACATTTTTATATTTCTTAACCAATCAGCTAAAAACATAGAATGAGAACATTCTAGAAAATCCAGATCAGAAACTAATTAACAGAAAATTTTTAGGCTTTCAAACAAATAAGTAAAAATACGAATCTGATTGGTCAAGAAATGTCTATGCGCTTAAATTTTAGGACCTGCAATAAAACTATTTTTTGATCCACTACTAAAGTATAAATAACAAAGAATTAAATCAACCTGGTTAGCTGTCGGTCATTCAATTCATTTCTTCCACGGCCAAAAAGTCATTCCGTCTACAACCCAAAAAGACTCAAAGGAAAAGGCTTGCAACTTTCTTTCACCAATGCGACACGTTGTCGCCAAAATCTTAACACCCGTGCGGACTTAATGAAAAGAAAGACCCATATGTACGGTCCATCATACACACATACCCACATATGTAAGTAAAGACAATTATTTCATCCAACTTACTTCGGCCAACCATAGAACCATTTAGTTGATAGACTTTATTAACATGTAAACACACACAAACACACACGCGTGTAAACAACCCTATTTTCATTTAACTGGGCATAACTGTATTTCTACAAAAGGCCGCTCGCACATAATGTTTCCCATTCATTTTTATTCCGGTTTTGTTATGAATATTAAATTGTTTGTTTCTTAATGTTCGTTGTTGTCATATTCCATTTGTTTTGCGTGGTTGTAAAAATTTGAGTTGTATTTGTGGTGGAACTAAACGTGAATGTAATACACGTAAATTACGAATGAGAACTAAATCTCACTCACAACAAATTGGTGAGTAACATATTCACTAAACAATAACATGCACCCACTACAGTATTATGAAAGAAAGCGGTTTCAAGCTGGCAAAGGAAATAAGCAGAAGATACCCTGCACGAACAATTGTTGTATATTGACCTCCGACCCCGCCAAATATGCCATTCCAAAGACAGCGGAAGTGCATATTCCATTGGCGTGGGCGAGCTTGGCTGACAATATGGGACAGGGTTAAAATCCCACGGTACAGTCACAAACTGATGCACCGAAAGAGAACTGTGAACTGCATGACAATTATTTCCGCTCGATGACGATCAAACGTGCCATTCCAAAGACGGCGGAATTGCATATTCCAATGGCCAGTTATGGAAGGAGATTGAGTGGGCGGTGAACTATTATATAACTGAGTGCACAGGAAATTCAATCTGAGTTAGAGACAAGATGCGGTAGAGAAAGACTGCACCCAGCAGAAGGAGCCCCCAGGCCCCCGATTAATGAGTTTGGAGATCGGAGAGGTGGAGAAATGATGCTGTAGAGAAAACAGCACCCAGCAGAGAGCATGGCCCCCGGGTCTCCGGTTGAGCAACCCAGGAGAACGAGAAAGAAACGCTGATGCCCATAAGAGTGGGGGTCAATATGCTGCAGTTCTGTTCGATCTCCAACTCCCTTTCAACCCTTTCAATATAAAGTGAGAGGTATATATTTCCCAAAGAAATGTCTTCGCTCGTCGTTATTGTGTCGTTATGATTCTGCATGCATATGTAGATGTATATGTATTATGTGTTTGCATAGGGGGTCAGGATGGTGGCTATACAATACAATACAATTACGAAGAGCTCTGTGACGATACAGGATATAACCTGGAAGACCTCCCGGGAGCGATGAACGACAGAGACTCGTGGCGAGAGAGGGTCAGGGAAATCTGTGCTGGCAGTGGCAGATAGTGATGAAGAATGTGTGAACAAATGATTTGTATTAAAAAGATAAGAATACTTGATAAATTGCTGTAACCTTATAAAATGATACTAAAAGAGAAATAACCAAAAAAGGAAGTTTTAGATGAAGAGGAAATCTTTATAACTAAATACGATACTCACGAATAGCGTGAAGAAAGTACCAACTGATAGTGGTGACTTTTTAGTCGGTATGAATCGATATTTGTCATACGTCCCACCGACCGTCGGAGTGTTGCACAAGGCCTTGCTTTAGGTGGGTCCAGGCGCAGTGCCGTAGCTTAGATCGGCCTAGCGTGCACAAAAATTCCTCGGGTCCCGTCAGCATTTCCCTAAGTTAGCATATATCACCTCCTCACAATAGTGTCAAACATATTTATGAGGAATGGGATATGTTGTATATTGACCTTCGACCCCGCCAAACATGCCATTCCAAAGACGGCAGAAGTGCATATTCCATTGGCGTGGGCAAGCCGGGCTGACAATATGGGACAGGGTTAAAATCCTGCGGTACAGCCACAAACTGATGCACCGAAAGAGAGTGATTATTTGCAAACTATTCGCTTACGAATCGTATATATAATAGACATGTACAACCAGGATTTGGCAAAAAACACAAACAACCAACAATCGTCTTTACTATCTGACCTTAACCTGACGTTGTGCTACATCACGTAATCCTTTCGGTCTCTCGTTACAATGTTATAACATTCCTCCTTAAATTAGCCGTTTTTTTTTAAAACCTAATATTTATACAGTTACTTATATACATAAGTTCAGTGTTAGTTATAAACCGTTTCTGGGTGTTTGTTAGGTTTTGATAATCGACCTTATTGACTTGCACTTTTAGCAGGCGCAGAAAAATATCTGGGTTTTCAAGAAAAGTCATAAGTAATTATATAATCAAATAATACAACTTATTTTGTAACGTGGAAATCTAAATAAAATATCTTTAATTTTTTTGGTTTACTTTTCTTTTTTATTTACATAATTTGTGTCATTGTGATTGCTGAAACTAAAACAAATTACTATTTAGAACAGCATTTCTAAATACGAGGATGAATCAAACAGTAATGCCCTTTTCTTTAGAACAGAAATAAATACTGACAAAGGAACATGCATCATACATCAAAATGAAGCAGGTCCTCTGCGAATCACATCGCTACTTCAAAAAATTATCACCGTTTCTCGCAATAAAAATATCATACCTTTGAATGAGAGAATGTGTCCCTGTTTCATTAAATTCTGGTGACTGTTCTTTGAGCTGTTTCATAATTGCAGTTTTCACTTCCTGGTCACCCGCATGATGCTTGTCTCTTAAACCTTCTTTCATGGGGCAAAAGAGATGATAAACACTGACTTTAAAATAATTGTGATATGCATTTATGTTTGACGGTTAGGAAGAACCACATTACAGCAGGTATAACGGAACCTGTCAGGATTATTCTTACTCTTACAATCCATTCTTACAGGAATACGATTATTAAGCTGAAAAGAGAAAAAAAATCAGCACTCAGCTTGACACAGTACATTAAAATCTTTTTAAGCTGAGGGTTAAGCCTTGCTTCCTGTTGGTATGTGGACGTTAACGAGTTGGGTGGTTCACTGTAGTTACATACACATACATTATATGCTACACTAAACATCAGACACTCACGATCAACTAAGGCAATTAGAGTCCACTGCTTTTGAATTAGTGTTATTGTTGTGTATAACTTGTGAAATATTTAAGCGTATCTTAAAAACTATACCTGGCCAAACACAATGAATGGTATTTTTGAATTCAGCATAAAATAACGATCATATTTCACTTAAAAAACCTTTGACCTTTGGGAAAAAATTAATCAATGTTTGGGATGATTCTCGACACTGTTTGATGGTAAGGCTGGATCATCGGGAAATGAGGAGTACTCCTTAATTGCCGTTACTTTTAGAACCACACTAACCCGTAGTCATAGAACTTGTTAAATTCTCATCCCTGTATTATTTCATAGATGAAATATCGTATACAGTTAGCTGTCCGTCGTATTAGATGATGACGTCCCGTTGGGTTTTTCCTCTAATTTTTTCGTGGTTAGGACAGGTTTTGCCAATTGTTTAAAGGGATGTTCGTAACCCCTAGGTTTTCTTGTATGCCTGAGTTTTCGTCTATCTGTTTTACGTGACCCTTCTCCAAGTTGAAAGTACAGGATCTACTTTGTCAGTCTGCTTGTCCTCAAGTCTATTCAAGTGGCCAGTCCATCTTAGATTGCATTGGATGAAAATATTGACGGATCATGGAGCAGTATGCTTAAGGAGTCCTTTCACTTCGCAAGAAGCTCAGGCTGCTCCGGGATTATTATTTGTTGTTGAGGGCTAGCAGTTTGTCTGGGTAGTTAACTTTTAGCCCCCACACAGCTCTCGTGCTTTCGTAAAAACGTTTGGGGTCATTAGAGTCTGCAAGTGTCGGTTTTCAGTTGATTTTGTCAGCTACCATTTATTTTTGAGTTCTCAGCATCTTTGTCGGAGAAGTTGACAGAACGTTTGTAGCCTTTGCTGACTTGGTGGTCTTGCTGTGCATGTTATAACAGGCTAGGTTCCTGTTGTAAAGCTCTTCCAGATCCATGCTGTTTTCGTTGAACCAATGTTTGTGAATTCTTCCTGCAATGCCGAATTTCTTTTACTAGATTAATTTATGGATGTTCCACTTTTTTCTACAGTTCTTGCTGGAATTTCAGCTTGCCTGTCATTTAGCAAGTCCTGCAGATCTTCCCTAACTCTATCAAATGTTTGTTGCGAGCATTTTTCCGATGTTTGGATAGGTTTTCC
Organism: Sepioteuthis lessoniana; assembly: GCA_963585895.1. Classification (NCBI taxonomy): domain Eukaryota; kingdom Metazoa; phylum Mollusca; class Cephalopoda; order Myopsida; family Loliginidae; genus Sepioteuthis; species Sepioteuthis lessoniana. Next base: position 19,894,700 of record OY757927.1, on the reverse strand, counting down.
TAATTGTCAAAAAGGAATGTTAGTAACCCCTCGGTTTTCTTTGGTGATGTTCTTGTGCCTGACTTTTGGTCTGCCTTTTTTACGTGACCCTTCACCAAGTTGACAGTACAGGATATGTTTGGTCAGTCTGCTGTCCTCAAGTCCATTCAAGTAGCGAGCCGATCTTCAGTTGTGTTGGATGAGAATATTGCACACGCTAGGGATTTTAGATTTCTACATAATGAATTTATTTGGGATATGTTGCCACCACTTGACATTTAATATTTTGCTTAAGTGATGCATCATATAGATGTGAAGTCTTTTTGTAATATAATGGCCGAGGGATTTCGTTTTATATATCTTGCCTTTGGGTTTAGTTAGGCTGAGAACCTTTCAGCTCAGTGCATGGGTTAGGTAGGTGCAAACAAGAGCGCAGGTGTTCATACGCGCGTGTAGAGCGGACGTGTCATTCAGAGATGTCACAATAAAAATCCCAGATAGATGATGTGACCAGGGATGAGAGTTTCGTCACGCACCGGAAGCGTGAGCTGAGATTTTTGAGAAAAGTCAGTTAGTGCAGTTTTGCCTCGGAAGAAGACGGTTGACTTTCGCGAGCTCGCCGAGGCCTTGTGTCGGGTGCTCACGTGGTTTGGGGCAGATGGAAAAGTCATGTGTATCTCTTTCCTTATGTCGAAAAACCTTTTAACTCAAAGTTAATAAAAAGTTTCGTACTTGAACTAAGAAGTCGTAAGTGTTTTTAGTGTTTCAGGATTCCTATGTTCTATGTATATATGTTATGAACATTCTATGTACGTTTCACATATCCGTATATATGCTTATTATGGCTATGTTAAAGTAAATCTTCTTTATACCTGAACTAAGAAGTCGTAAATATTTTTCGTGTTTCGGGATTCCTATGTTCTATGTATATATGTTATGAACATTCTATGTACGTTTCACATATCCGTATATATGCTTATTATGGCTATGTTAAAGTAAATCTTCTTTATACCTGAACTAAGAAGTCGTAAATATTTTTCGTGTTACGGGATTCCTATGCTCTATGTATATATGTTATGAACATTCTATGTACGTTTCACATATCCGTATATATGCTTATTGTGGCTATGTTAAAGTAAATCTTCTTTATACCTGAACTAAGAAGTCGTAAATATTTTTCGTGTTTTGGGATTCCTATGTTCTATATATATATGTGATGAACATTCTATGTATGTTTCACGTATTCATATCTGAGTATGTTACATTTTAGCAACTGCTATTTATAATGTTCAAACCTCTGCGCCGTACAGAATGGTTGAGGGAACTATGGTAAAGTACACTGCACATTTAGTTTTCATGGAGAGTTTGTTTTTTTTTACTCTAACTCGCTTCTTCAATTCGTCAAAGTCCTTGAAAGCATTTGGCATTCGTGTATCAACTTCCACATCTAGTATGATGTTGGTGACTGCGTACCCTTGATATTCTAATTTGTTTACTTGAGTTAGTACTTAATTTGCTATCTGTATGCCTTGACTATGAGATCCCGGGGGGTATTGTTACATAACCTCGATTTTCTCGAAGTAAATTTTAGGCCTAAATGCCTTTGCAGATTTCGAGAAACGGGTGAGTATTTCCCGTGCATCTTGGTGGTCGTTTGAGACGAAACCAGTGTCGTCAGCAAAAATATTGTGTACAAGAATATTTCTGCTCTTTCTGAAAAAAAATGCATTGACTAACATTGAAAATGTTTGTCCTTTAACAACTCTGTAACCATACTCGTTATGCGGAATCAATATCTCCTCTTAAGCTTACTGATGCCTTCAATCCTGTATGCAAAGCCGAAGTGGTCAGGAAACATTAGTCTTATAACGTTTCCTTGTTCACTGTGTCAAAGGTTTTTGTGAAGTCGACAGTATCATGGAGAAGGTCATTGTAGAGGGTAGTATTCGGTTCAATACATTTTTCATATGTTTGTTGGAAGGAGAAGATCATACCTATGGTTCTTCAGTTTGTGCGGAACCTACATTTTTCTTCCGGTAGGATATCCGCTAGGATATACACAAGGATCGATAGTCTGTTGAATAGTATGAGGGCGAATACTTTTCCTGGTATGGAGAGAAGCGAGATCCCACAAGATTTGTTGCAATTCTGTCTGTCTTTCTTCTTGAAGATAGTGACTCGTAGAGAGTCTTTCCAGACCGTAGGGACTTTCAAGTTTTACCAAGCGTCTTTTGTATTAATGCAGAGCAGTTCAAGCCTCCATCCTCCCCTTTTAATAACTTCTGGATGCTATTCGTCTTTGATAGGAGATTTTCAGTCCCGGAGCATAGAAATAACATTAGTCACTTCATCAAGGTCAGGGCATTTACACATCCAGTGTTGGGTTGAACTTTATTCAATGTTGCCAACCGTATTTTATTCTAAACTTAACGGTTCATGGAGAAGTGTGGTAAAGTGGCCCTTCACTGAGATTATTATTTGTCGTTGAGAGCTAGCAGTTGTTCTGAGTGATTCACGTTTGTCCCCAACACAGTTCTCATGCTTTGTCAAAAACCTTTGGGCTATTAGAGTCTGCAAGTGTCTTCAGTTCAGTTGCTTTTGTCAGCTACAATTCATTTTTGAGTTCTGAGCATCTCTATCGGAAAAGGTGACAGAACGTTTGTAGCCTTTGCTGAATTGGTGGTCTTGCTGCGCATGTTATAACTGGTTAGATTCCTGTTATTAACAAGTTCTTCCAGATCAATGCTGTTTCCGTTCGTACTATCTTACTGCAATGTTGGGTTTCTCCTAGGATACCTCGTACTTGATTGATTTGTGGGTGTTCCTCTTTTCTTCTACTGTTCTTGCTAGAATTTCAGCGAGCCTATCATTTAGCAAGTCCCACAAGTCTTCCCTGACTCTAGCAAGTGTTTGTTGCGAGCATCTTGATTGGCATTTTGTCTTTTCTTCATTCAACACTTTGGTAGATGATATTTATTCTCCGTCTTTAGTTGTTAGTATGGAAGTGCCCGTGGTGTAATGGTTATAGTCGTAGGAAATGAACACGGTGACACGAGTTCAAATTCTCGACGAGGCTGATTGCATTTCACATAGCACTAATATCCTTGGGATAGCTATGAATCCAATTATTCTCCCTCCAGCTATGAGTAAATAGTAGGGCAGACTAGGTTCTTCAGCCTTGGTGAGGCAACTAGTCTAGGAGAAGGAAAACTCTAAATTCAAACCTGTTAAACTTCGCTTAAAAATTGACCTTGTGTCCTGCCCGAGCGGAGGAGTTGGTAAATATGGTCTTTAGTTGTGAGTATTTATTTTTAATGCGTTTCAAAACACTCACGACAAATAATGTTTATTAAACAAAATTGTTCCAAAAACAAGTAGTTTTGTAGAGGACTTAATCATAACGTGGTCAGTACTGTATTTTGCTTCTCTAATTACTCAGAAACCCTGGAGGAAAGTCTGGCAGATTATGCTGTCGTGTGATGATGTAGTTAATGAAGTGTCAGTGTTTTGATCTTGTGTGGATCCTGGGGTTCTGGTCGATTTGCTTGTGTTTGAAGTTGGTGTTAATGACCAGCTGGCATTCTGTGTTGATTGGTATTAAACTTCCTCGTTCCAAACGTACCATGAACCCAAGTTCCATGGGATTGGCGTTGAGCGTTAAAATATTCAAGAAGGGCGATTTTGTCTACATATTGGATAGCGCAAATTATACTGGTTTACTAAGAAATTGAAGCAAGCACAAAAATACCCGTTTTTACCTAATTTGAGGGTGCTGAATTCAAATTTGAAATCCGTTTTTACTCATCACCTCTAGTTTTTTAGATATGCATAGCGTGCATTTTGTGCTTTTACGGTACATAAAGGCATATATGAATTCAGGGTTAATTCTAATATTGTGAGATTTATGGCGTATTTTTTAGTTATTATGCACTAAATGTAAGTGATAGCATTACATTATATATATATATATATATATATATATATATATATATATATATCGAGACGGATTTTGACAGTTAAGGCCGCAGGTCTCAATCCACACTCTGGCAGTCATTGGAAGATGTTGTCTCGCAGGCGGCGCAGGAGGTCGGTGTCCCTCAACTATCGTATTACACATCTTTTGGGTTACTAAATATTCGTATTACATTTTCAAATGCACATTAGTTTTCAACTTTGCTTTCAACTTTGCAGTCCCGATGGTTTGGAGAGAGCCGCAAAACCACGCAGATGATTGTTATTTTTGTTTAATTGATATAAGTGGTTTCAATGCATCTTCTAGGAAAAAGATTAAATATCGCAACCTTTGTTCTGCTATAAGACCCGTTCCCCATTCAGATGATCTTCCTGTACCCACAACTCCAGTAAATAAGGATCTTCTTTCTTCATCAGATGAAGAAATGCCTTCAAGGGATGATTCTGTCGAGGCAATATCTTTGGAAGATATTGAGTCTACATATCCAGGAACAAGTAGCAATGAGCCACACTGGATCACGCAAGAAGACCTGAATGATCTTGCTCGTGATTTGTATGTCAAAACAGCAGAGTTCTTGGCTTCTCGGCTTAAACAGTGGAACCTAGTCCAGGAAGATGTAAGGATCACCATTTTCAGGAATCGGAACAAAGACCTTGCTTCCTTTTTCGACATGGAAAACAAGTTGTGCTACTGCACAAACATACCTGGCTTGTTTACGTCCCTTGGTTTGCCACATAATCTTTCAGACTGGCGTCTTTTCATCGACTCTTCCAAGCGAAGTCTCAACGGTGTTCTGCATAACGGGAATAAATATCCCAGCATTCCCATTGCACACTCTGTCCATCTAAAAGTGTCCTATGACAATATGGAGCTTCTTTTAGAAGCTATTAAGTACAGTGAGTACCAAGGGAGGTTGTGTGGGGACCTCAAGGTTATTGGTCTTCTTATGGGCATGCAAGCGGGCTTCACAAAGTACTGTTGTTTTCTCTGTCTCTGGGATAGTCGAGATGTATCCTAGCATTACAAGCAGAAAGACTGGGGGTCTAGAAACACTTTTGTTCCTGGCGAACACAGCCTGAAGGAGAATCCTCTGGTGGACTTGAATAAAGTGCTTTTTCCTCCTCTTCACATCAAGCTTGGTTTGATGAAGAATTTTGTGAAGGCGTTGCACAAAAATGGCGCTGCCTTCCAACACTTGTCTACTGTGTTCCCAGGTCTTAGTGCTGCTAAGCTCAAAGAGGGCATCTTTTTCGGACCTCAGATCCGAGAAGTGCTTAAGGATACTGATTTTGAGGAGCTTCTTAACTTAAAGGAACTGAGAGCATGGGAAGGATTCGAGTCAGTCTGTAGTGGCTTCCTTGGTAACACACACGTACCAGATTACCAAGCCTGTATTGAGAAGTTACTAAAGTCTTACGAGGATATGGGGTGCCGAATGTCACTCAAGATTCATTTTCTCCATTCCCACCTCAACTTCTTCCCGCCAAACCTTGGAGCAGTGAGTGATGAGCATGGAGAAAGATTCAACCAAGACATTACAAAGATGGAGAGCAACTATCAAGGCAAATGGAACCCCGGAATGATGGGAGACTTCTGCTGGATGCTCTTGTGTGACATCCCGGAGGCAAAATACACTAGATCTAAGAAAACACACTTTTGACTGTCTGTGGTACTATGAATTGTGTAATTGTGTCATCCAAGTATATTGATTCAATCAGTGTTCCTTATCTATCCTGTTTTGTTTGTTATAAACTGCTGCAACTCTTGAAATATGCACATATATTCTCTGTTTATACTAAAATGAGACTATTTAAAAGCCAGAAAACTAGAGGTGATAGAGCAAAACTATTTATAAATGTGAATTCAGCACACCCAAATTAACAAAAAATACCTATCCCCATTCTTGCCTCAGACTAAAAATTTATTTTTGTAAACCAGTGTTATCTGGCTAAACTGGTCGTTGAAAGAACTAATTTGTTTCTGGACTGTTGGGTATAGTCTGGCATAAACATCGATCAAAGTTCAATATATTTTTCGACGAATAGGCACCGCAATGTGATAAATCTGTCCCTTACTGGTTAGGGATCCTCAGACTTACTTGGTAGAGGATCATTCATGATCACAAAAGCGACACTAGAAGATCAACACAGATTCTTCTTTCTATTGTTGTATACTCATAATACATACAACTGCACATGTACATATACATATACAAATATACGCGGAAACATAGTCAACAATAATGACGATTTCACTGAACGAACGAACAAAAATATAATCTCTCACACTTTATTCTCGAAAGTGTTGATATTGGTTGTGTGTGAGAGATGATTGGAGACAAGGACAGACTGCTATATTGACCCCAAGTTCTTCTGGCTATTGCAGCACTTCTTTCTCATCTTAGCTGGGGTTGCTCAACCGTGGGCCACTGAGGGCCCAAAGCCCTCTGTCTGCCGCTGGGTCTCAATTCGGCATCTTCTCTCCGACTGGCTCCAACTGGCTCGAGCCGTCTCAGGCACCTTGTTATATAATTGTCTTACGTCTACTTGCTTCCGCTGTTCCTCCGCTTATTTACACAGGTGCATCTCTTGATTGACGGCTCGGTGGAGCGTCAATATGTTACATTATCTTTTGATGTTTGGTTCGACAGTCTGGGAAAATTTGGAAGTCCCTGCAGACTGGAAGGAGGCCTATGAGTCTTCTTAATATTTCAATAAATAAAATTATCCTTTGAGGGCATTGTTTTTTTCATTACACTACATTTTCCTACTGTCTGGTTTATTTTCATTCTTTTCTCTCTAAATATACACATGAAAATGTATAAAAAACACAAGGTCTTCTGAGGATAACTTTAATTGTAGAAATATTTGCCAGCATTAAACGTTTTCGACAAATAGGCAGCGCAGTGTCACTTACTGGTTAGGGATCCTCAGACAATTTGATAGAGGATCATTCCTGATCACAAAAGCCACAATAGAAGATCAACACAGATTCTTCTTTTTATCTTTTTTATGTTTGGTTCGACTATCTGGGAAAACTTGGAAGTCCCTACAGATTGGAAGGAGCATCTAAGGTATTAAAGAACTTACACGCTACGAATAAAATCACCCTCTGAGAGTTTTGTGTTTTTTTTTAAATCTAAGTACATTTTCATTCTAACTATTTTATTTCCCATTTTGACACACACACACACACACACACACACACACATATATATATATATATATATGTGTGTGTGTGTGTGTGTGTATGTGTGTGTGTGTGTGTGTGTGTGTAACATACCCATGATACGGATATGTGAAATAGACATAATGTTCATAAAATGTTCACAAACATATATAGGAATCCGAAAACACGAAATTGGTTCAGGTACGAAACTTTTATTCACCTTTTTGAGTTTAAAGGTTTTCTCGATATGATGAGATAGAGACACAATCTTTCAATGCTGACTGCTTTTACACGGGCGCCCGTAGCGCACTAATTCGTCTGGCCTTGCTCAGCTCTGAATCTCGACTCTCTCGTTCGCCGGCAGGAACTCAACTCACTGCTTTTTCTCAAATCCCCAAAATCCTCAGCCCACGCTTCCGGTGCATGACGTCATTCACACCCCCTGGTCCCACTTACTATACTATCTGGGGTTTTATTTTGACATCTGTGAATGACTCATCCTCCCCGCGCACGTGTGAACACCGGCGCTCATGTTTGCACCTAACTAACCCATGCAATGAGCCGAAAGGTTCTCATCCTAACTAAACCGAAAAGCAAGATATACAAAACGAAATCCCTCCGCAATTATATTACATGTGTGCGTGTGCGCGCGCGCGTGTGTGTGTGTGTGTGTGGATAGATGTTGATATAAGTGAATGTATGAATATTTTAATAGGAAAAGTTATAGTTGTTAAGTCTAATAAAAATTAAAAGATTTAGATGAAATCACATTAAAAGTTGTGCTGAGAAATAATTATTTGAAATTAAAGAAATAAGTAAACAGATTACATTGAATAAATACTGAGTGAGAATGTTAATGGTGCTGGCAGAGAGTATTTTCCAAATTTTCCAGACGAAGTAACATCAGCATTATAATTACGAGGAAAAACCAATGAATTCCATTAATGGAAGCTTTCGCGATAAAGACAATAATACCTTGGGTACTGTGGCTCTGCTACTGCTACTAAAGCACATCTTCTTCTTCTTCTTCTTCTTCTTCTTCTTCTTCTTCTTCTTCTTCTTCTTCTTCTTCTCTCCCTCGCTCTCTGCACTCACCTAAACTCTGCTTTCTCCTACATCTCTCCCTCTTCCATTTTATTCTGCTCTCTCTTCCTCCCCCCTCTTTGTCTTCTATAACTCCTCTCTTTCATCTCTTTCACGTTTTCTTCGTTCTCGTTCCCACATTCCAGCTATGGCTTAAATAGTACCACTACTGTTCTTCCACAAGGATGGCTTTGGGATTAAATAACCCACAAAGGTTGAGATGGTCTTAAACAAAGAAATCAGACCAATCCACCCACTTTTTATAATAATAATAATAATAATTAATAATCTCTCTTCTTTTTCAATCTTCTCTCTAATGTTAGTCGGTACGTATATTCAGTTTGTAGCAGGTGAGCTCATCACACACACTATATACGTTAATTTCATTATAGATATTAACCCACTCAATTCTGTACAAACGTGAAATGAAATTGCCATACCCCCGAAGGACAATGTCAATTTTGACCTGGGTGGGGCTATGTGTGACGTGGCTTACGTAATATCCCAACATCGGTGAGCCAAGTTCATTTCCTGGACGTGCATGTTGGCGTTTTTAATTAATCTATTTCACCCACCGACTGATATGAGAAAAAAAATAGAGCAGACTAGGCTCTTTAGCTTTGGTAGGGCTACCAGTCTAGGAGAAGGAAAAAAAACTTAATTCGAAACCAGCTTATCACACCACTAAAGACAGCAACGAGAAACTATAAAGGACACTTACGTGATGGTTACCACAGGTCGAGCAATACCCGCCGATAGAGGTATCGTATGAATCAGAGAGTGCAGGCCTGCGTTAACACTAACAAAAAATATCATGTACCCTCTCCGGTAAAACAGGTTTCTGTTACAGTAAAACGAGTACATTGTGTTGATGATTAGATAAACACCTTACGACAATCAAAAATTAAAAGTTGGGGATCGTCAACAGGTTTATTAACCGTGCAGAAAGGGTAAAGCTGAAAAGAAATAAAATATGATTTGACCAATAGGTGTGTGAAACAAAGGACAGAAACGTTGGCAGGATCTCGAGGCCTCATATATGTTAAAGATCTGCGGGCTTAATAAATACAGACTGTTCCTCGATGAAATAGACTTATTCAAAAGCTTGGAAGTGAAGAATAGAAATTATATTCAAGTAAGAGAGAAGCAAGATTAAGGCTAACACGTGCTAAAATTGGGTTATAGAAAATAAAGTTCACTAAATGGAAATACATCCAATTTTCAAATAACGAGAGTTTTGTGCTTCAAGAAGAAAAGGGCAACATTGCTTACTGATGATGCTTGAAATAAAAAAGTTGACGACTGTTGTCTAGGCGACCAGAAGGCTCCTTTTCAATAGCTACTACACCGAGGTGTGTGAGAGGATGCCACTCCTTTCTCTGGATTGCTCCGCTTTACCCTTGATACGTACCTTATATTGCTGAGTGTTAAGCAAGGAGGTATCAAGTACCATTTTTAAAGTCTTTGGTATGACGTGAGATGGGATTGAACCCAAGTCTTCCGGACCATTGGCAAACACTCAACCCACTTGGCTAATACTTGAAATAAACAGGCGTATCAGGAGGTATTAAGATAGCAGTTATATGTGGCGAAGCCCTGGTCGTTTTTCTCCATAAAGGAATGAAAACGGAAGTTATCTCTTTGAGACAAGTCTAAAAATGTACTCAGCAGCACTGAGAACCGTTCGGGTAATCGTATCTAATATGTAACATAAGATATATAGTGCATTAATACGAGGTATAAGTACTAGTCATATAACTCCTATTTTCTTAACATGTGCACACATATATATATATATATATATATATATATAAGAGTGTATGTGTGTGTGTGTGTGGGTACATATGTGTGTGTGTGTGTGTGCAGCGGAAAAGTGCGTAAATGATTGGATTAAACACAAATCTACAAATTAAATAAACTCTATTTCTTTAACATGAGGTTTGGTTTGGTTTCTTTGTTTAATGGCATATCAACTCTTTTTAGGTTATTTAATGCCAAAGCCATTCTCCTAGAAGAATCGTAGTGGCACTATTTAACCCCTAGCTGCGAGGATAAGGTGGGTACATACCTTTCCCAAGGGTATTTGCCCGAAAGTAAACGTAATAGTTTAACATGAGAGAAAGTTTGTTGAAAAGCAAAGATACAAAATTATTGCTTGAAAGAATACATAAAATTAGTTACATTGTTAGGTTCTGTTTAGTTTTATGGCATATCAACCGTTGTAGGTTATTTAATGCCAAATCAGCTTTTATACTTATAACGGTTCTATTTCAAACAATTCCGTTTAGCATGAGTACACAGTATAAACACAACTAAATGTCAAAACAGTTCTATTTTAAACAATTAAGTTTAGCCTAAGCACAGTTTATTTTGTATAACCAAGTTAAATGTAAAAACAGTTCTATTTCAAATAATTCTGTTTAGCATAAGTACAATTTTTAGTTCTATCTAATTCATCGATAAGGCCCTATCAAATGCAACCGCTCCTGGTCAAAGTGAACCAGAAGTATTCTACATTTTCCAAAGCTCCAGCATTATTTGTTCCTGACCACTTGGATTTTTAGTGTCATATCAGGACACCGGATGTGATGCGACCAGTGTATTCAGCAGTCCCAACTGACTGGGCTAAATATTAGTTAGAACGTAAATATTCACCAATATTTACATTATAAGAAAGAAAATTTCATGGTTTTTAATGTATCAGTTTGCCTTGTTTGAAACTAGTTGATGTATTTTAGTGTATAAAAGAGCTTTGATTGAGAATGTCACAGTTTTGGAGGGAAATAATATTTATGGTATAATATGTAAGCGGTGCAGCTAAAAATGTTGTCAGCTTGGGAAGATTATTAGTACGAGTATGTTTGAAAAGAAACTATAAAAAGAAATTAAACAATTTTGAAATTAAATGAAAACTTGAAGGAAAAGAATGTAAGATTTGAACTCAAAAGAAATAAAGTCGAATTTTTTCAGTGGATAATTGTCTCCTTAGAAGCTTAGGGAACCAACGCCTATAACCGTTACGCTATGTGTCCTGCTGGAAAGCTCAGTGAATTTTTGGGAGTTATAAACTTAACGTTCTTACTTGACTAGGATTACTACTATTAAGTATGATTTTTTTTTTACCTGTGTTCATATTCAGATTTTTTTTCATCTAAACTTTTTAATTGTCGGTTCCCATATTGTATTCATATCTATACTTGGTCTTCTCAGTAGGTCATTGTAGCCCAACATATGTGCTGATTCCTTAAGGCGTCTAATCATCCAATGTTCAGCCCTATCAATTATTTCAACTTTATCCCATAAGGGCAGATGGTTTCCCTTTTCCTTCCATATATGGTCTGCCATACCCAACCTTTCAAAATCACCTCGTACTACCGCCTTCTGATTTTCTTCTAGCCTTATTTTTAGTGAGCAACCTGTCTCACCTTTGCATATTTTACCACAACTGCAAGGAATGGAGTAAACACAGTTCTTGATCATGCTGAATTCCGTTGGTGGCTTGTCCCGGAAGAGATATCTCCGGAGAGTTGAACCACTTGTGAATACTGTTCTGATGTCTGATGGACTACACGTCTTTTGGATCCTTTGGGCTAATCCTTTGACATAGGGTAGACCTACTGTTGTGAATTTTCGGGTATTGTCCCCTATCCTCCTATCTAGGTTTCTTGGAACCGATGTTATAAATATACTTAGCATTTTTCTATTCTATTGCTTATCGATAAGATTCGGGTAGGTTCAAAAGTAAATAAAAATGTTGTTGATATTATGATTCTAATTGATTAAAAAAAATTTCTTTAATTAATTTGGCTTTGGTCCTGCAAATTTTGCGGGACAAGTTAAATATTATCACCGGCGAAATCTCAAAAAAATTTTAACAAGAGCCTTAGTGAAATAATATAAAAATTCAGATAAAAAATTGCTTCCGCTTGGGGCCTATTTTTGCACAAAAACTGCAAATTCTTTCTTGAACAGCTGTACCATGGCCCAATATGGATATGCGAAATGGACATATAATGTTCATATATATATATAACATAGAACATGAGAATCTCGAAACACGAAAAACGCTTACGACTTCTTTGTTCAGGTACGAAACTTTTTATTACCTTTGAGTTTAAATGTTTTTCGACATAAGAAGAGAGAGTCACAATCTTTCTATTCCGGCCTTTTCATCTGCGCCCCCATCTCGTGCGACACCAGCCCAAGGCCTCCGCGAGCAAGCGAAAGCCAACCGTCTTCTCCCGAGGCAGGTCACAACTCTTCTTTTACAAATCTCCCCAAATCCTTCGCGCGCTTCCGGTGCGTGACGTTACCCGCACTCTGCAAACCCGTTTCCCATCTCGGGCCATTGTGACATCTCTGAGTGACACGTCCGCTCTGCTCGAGCGCGTGAACACCTGTGTTAATGTTGCACCTAACTAACCCATGTGTTGAGCCGAAAGGTTCTCAGCCTAACTAAACGGAAAGGCATAAATCGAAATCCCTCGATTTACAGAGCTACTGTTTCTGGTGACCAACTCCTATTGCGAATGGTGAGAGCTACCCAATTCCGGTCTGATAGTCTGGTCCAATCACCAACCCAACTGCCTCTGCCCTATTCAAGTGACCTTGAATATATGAGGCCTCAACTTCTGATAAAGTAAAACAACGCTCAAGCACGTACCTCACAGAACCAAAATATACTTTGCCCAGTCGGCTGCTTCTCGGCAGAGGGGTAATACCCACCCCCCAAAAGTGTCCTAGATATGACACTAGACAATCTGATGGTTAGGTTCCAGCAATTTTGTAGCTTTGGGGAATGCGGAGTACACCTTCATTGCCATCTCCCCCAGGTCCACTCTGACCCGGAGTGGTAGCACCTGATAGGGCCTTATCTATGGGTTAAATTGAACTAATGGCATACTTATGCTAAATTGAATTGCTTGATATAGAAATGTTTTTGTCAATTAAACCGTACTTACATTTAAACTGCGTGCTTATACTTAACTGAATTATTTGAAATGAAACTGTTTTTGTTTACATTGAAACTGTATTTACACTTAGCTGAATTGTTATTTATAACTGTTTGAATAGTTTGAAATCGAAATGTTTTTGACAATTAAACTGTGTACTTATGCTAAACTGAATTGTTTGTAAATGAACTGATTATTTACATAAAATGGATTTGGCGTTAAATAACCCACAAAGGTTGATATGCCATAAAACCCAAACAACCAAACTAAACCAACCAAAATATACTGAAAAAAAATGAGAACTTTCCCAACTGAATTTTAACCTTCCTATCACCAAAGACCTCAGTTTTTTTTGGACATTGAAAAAAACGAACATTTCATTCCCATAAAGAAATCCTTCTCTTTCTATTTTATCATCTTTTTGAATCTGCCGACTCCCTTAATTTATTTATCTATTGCTTTAAACTATTATACGCATACATACAGCGGAGGGTGGTATTTTCGTACGTAATGGCTAAAGTGCCGGACTGTCGTATGACTTTTAGTATTCACGTAAACTGGATTGCCTTTGTTAAATGTCTTATCAATCTTCGTCGGCCAAAGCCGTCCTTGTAGAAGAATATATATATATATATATATATATATATATTGTCATAGACTGTTTCGTTGTATCACAACTCTTCAGTGAGGTTAGACATGTAGGACGCTTGAAGCTTGGATTGAAACCCGCCCAATTTTACGTTAGACTTAGTATCAGACAGCTCGGCCAACAATCGTACCACGTCAGCTAGGGAATTATAAGGTATTTAGTAGCAGAAGCAGCGTTCGTTTTGTTTAAATTTTATACCTTACCGGATACCAGAGTGCACAATTCGTTCAAAGAGCTTTGCATTATGCGAGAGGCAGCCCTATAAATATATATATATATATATATTCATTCACAGACAGACTGTTTCGTTGTATCACAACACTTCAGGGTGTTTACAAGAAGCGCTATATCATCTACATAATCTGCGTCCATAAATAATTTTTGCGGGATATTTTATGCTTCTTGTCTTTTTAGAAAATTTTTTTTTTTACGAAAAGCCATTTTCTTTTATGAGAACTCATCATATTGGAAGTGATACTACAACTACTATTAATAATAATAATAATAATAATAATAATAATAATAACCGTTATTTTGAAAAATCTAATGGCTCAGAGGCACTGTTTATATTCAACCAAAGCTACGCTAAAAAAAAAAGCCCTCTTAGCCATCTAACTGGAGTTTTTGACTGGAGGCTGTCAAATGATGAATATAATTAGTGCTCTTCTTTTGAGAATTTTTTTTTTAGCAAAGAACGCATTAGTGATATTCATTAATTAGCTAATTAGAAACATTAGAAACGCTGCCTATTAGTGAGAATTAATTATTATTTCTTACCAATTAGAAAACGAGTAAACTGGGTAAATCAATTAAAAAGAATTTTACTAATTGTGTTGTTATCTCTCAACATTGTGAATCTTCAATTGTCAAATAAACTTTTTCACCGAATACTGATGACGTCAGGACGAACTGCTCAAACATAAAAGCATTTTTTATTATGTTAAATGATAAACCTGTTTAACATGAAGGTGACGATGATACCAATTGTGATTGACGCTCATGAAACAGTCCACAAAAACTTGGAAAGGGGGTTGGAAATCGGAGGGCAAACTACAGTATTTTTGAGATCGGCCAGAATATTGGGAAGCATCCTGGAAATATGAAGAGACTCTGTCACTTAGACTCCTATGAAATACTATCAGTTAACGCTGATATGATTATTATTTCCCTTCTTGCGAAAGCTTCACAGCAAGTGAAATAATAATAATAATAATTATAAGAAGAAGAAGAGCTATTAAATGGTAAATATAGAAGAAAAGTAGAAGAAAAAGAGAAAAGTGGTAAAAATACAAGAAGAAGAAGAAGAATAGGAAAGACGAACAAAAGAGAAAAGTGAAGAAAAGAGAAAAAGGGATAGAAGAAGAAAAAGAAGAAGAAAAAGAAGAAGAACAGCAATGAAAGATAAATTAGAGAGGAAAGTGAAAAAAAGAAGAAGAAGAAGAAGAGCAATGAAAGATGAATAAGAGAGAAAAGTGAAGAAAAAGAGAAAAGTGATAAGAATAAAGAAGAAGAAGAAGAAGAAGAAGAAGAAGAGGAGGAGGAGGAGGAGGAGGAAGAAAGATGAACACAAGAGCAAAGTGAAGAAACGAGAAAAAGTGATAGAAGAAGAAGAAGAAGAAGAAGAAGAAGAAGAAGAAGAAGAAGAAGAAGAGCAATGAAAGATGAATAAGAGAGAAAAATGAAGAAGAAGAGAAAAAGTGATAAAAATAGAAGAAGAAGAAGAAGAAGAAGAAGAAGAAGAAGAAGAAGAAGAAGAAGAAGAAGGGAGAGAAGTGAAGAACAAGAGAAAAAGTGATAAAAAATAATAGAATCTTTACAGATAATGAGCACAGAAATTCGAGTTCAAAACCTAGCCGAGGCTGTTTGTATTGAATCCCCAAATACTGACGACTTTCTTTAGTTCTGATACGAAACGTTTATTAACTTTTTTTGACTTTTAGTTTTTTCGACACGAGGATGGAGAGACATAATTTTAACTATACTGACTGATTCTAAATTGTCCTTCAGTCAACTCCCCAATTGAACTCTCAGCCCGAGTCAAAATCTCAACTCACTGACCCAACAAATGCACGCGCATCCCGTAGACCACAACTGGACTGGCCTCGCCCAGACTCAAAAATCAACTAGCCTCCCCCAGGTTCAAATCTCAACTAACTGCTTTTTTCAAAAATCACCAAAATTCCTAGCCCATCGTCTCCGGGCATGACGTCATTCTCACCTCAGACCTATTTCCCATCTGGGGTTTTTATTATGACATTTGTGATTGTCACATCCTCCGCGCAATGTGTGCACCTGCACGAGCACTAAGACGAATAGTTCTCATCCTAACCAAACCGAATGATAAAATATAATCAACGAAAATTGATAATATAAAAAAAAATCTTTCCGCAATTATATGTAACATTAACAGGTCCAAAAATACGACCAAGATACGTAAAATGTACATAAAGTTCATACGTGTATAGGAATCCGAAAACACGAAATTGGTTCAGGTACGAAACTTTTACTTACCTCTTTGAGTTTAAGGTTTTTCGACACGAGGAGAGAGAGAGAGAGAGAGAGAGATACACAATTTCTTCAACAAACGCGCGGCACATTTCGTAGATCTCCACTGGTCTGGCCGAGGCGAGACCGAAAATCGACTACCTTCCTCTTGACTCGAATCTCAACTAACGTTTTTTTTCAAATACCCCAAACCCTCAGCGCTTCCGGGCATGATGTCATTCACGTCCTCGGTACTTTTTCCTATCTAGGATTTTTATTGTGACATCTCTGATTGTCACATCCACCCCGCGCGTGTGTGAACACCTGCGCTCAATGTGTGCACCTAACTAACCCATGCACTAAGCGAAAAGTTCTCAGGCTAACTAAACAGAAACATAATATAAAATAATAATAATATAATATAGAATATATAAATATAAAAGATAATATTAAAAAAATCCCTCCGCAATTATATTACATATATAAGAGGTTGATATGCCATAAAACCAAACCAATTAATTTCAAATTTATCTTTGTGGAAGAACTAAATTGGTACTATTTAATCCTAAATGGGACGGTTAGGGAGTTCATGCTTATCCCAAGGGTATTAACCTGAAAGTGAATGTAATGGCGTGACGGGAGTTCGAAACCGCTTATGATGGCGCAATCCACTTGGTTTGCTACTAAACCATTCTAATATTAACAGAGGTTTTGCAGTTTTCGACTATGTTTTACAAACAGTGAGGAAAATGAATTCTGTTTCCTGAATCAAGCCTCAAAGGACATTTGCTGAAGAAATCTATCTATCTATCTCAGATCTCCCCCCCTCTCTCTCTCTCTTTTTCTCTGTCTGTCTATCTGTCTGTCTCTCTCCCTCTCTCTCTCTCTAGGCGCCTTTGGTGGTGTAATGGTTAGCAAGCTCGACTAGCAAACCTACACGAATGAGTTCGGGTCTCATTGGGTGCCCCTTTCATATGGCCCTGTGCCACATCTAATCAAAAAGCTTAGTAAATTACCTCTCCGTCTCTCTCTATATATATAGTGTTAACTCGTTCATTGGCCTAATGGGTAGAGTGTTCGCCAATGGTCTGGGGGACCTTGGTTCGATCCCAGTTCGCGTCATATCAAAGACTTTAAATGGTACTTGATACCTCCTTGCCAATCACTCAGCAATATAAGTTATGTATGAAGGGTAAAGTGAAGCAATCTAGGGAAAGGAGTGGCGCCCTCTCCTATACCTCGGTGTAGTAGCTATTGAAAAGGGAGCCTTCTGATCGCCCTCGGCAACAGTCACCAACTTTACTATATTTAGGGGTTGGACAAAACACTGGAAACACCTAGAATCTTAGTAACATAATTTTGAAAGTCTGATAAAACATCAAATGTTAATTATTTTTATGTTTTTGATTTGCTGTTAATTTTTCACGTCTTATTTTATCAAAATTGTTTTTTTGCAGATGTATAGGGAACGAATAAATAGATAAAAAAAAATTAAATTTAAAAATAATTTAATAAATAAATAAAAAGAAAACTATTAAATTTGAAGAAACTCCCAGAGGTCTCAAACGGAAAAGGAGATGAGGCAAACGTAAAAGAAAAAAGGCTTCCCTCTTGACAAAGGGAGCAAAGTATTCTTTCTCTTTCAGGCAGTGACCAGCGAATTGATAACCTCGTGCTGGTGTTTTGGGCACCACGCATATGTCGTTGGATGTAGCGTCGGTTAGTCCCTTCACCCAGCAGCAGTCCTCTCTCTATCGGTCAGCACTATGCTGAAACACACAAGACCCACAAATGAACTATAGACTAACTCTTACCGAATTTTGACAAATTTGCAAAAGAAAACTAAACCTTATGGAAGCCCGAAATACCAAATGATCAATTAGACATTAAAAGACATGAAATTGTTGGTGCTCGTATAGCAGGCGTAACTGTGAGAAAATCCGCTGAATTATTTGGTTTTGTAAGGACTAATGTCCCGAAAGTAATGACAGCATTTGAGAAAGAAGGAAAAAAACCTCTTCACAGAAGCAAAACTCTGGAAGAAAGCGAAAACTCTCTTAAAGGGACCGTCAGTCTTTTACGTGGATTGTGAGGAAGGATAACAAGAACACAGCTCCAAAAATTACAGCAGAGCTTAATGACAATCTCGAGAACCGAGTTTTCTCAAAAACTGTTAGAAGAGAGTTGCACAATGTCAGATTTCACGGAAAGGCTGCAATCAGAAACCAATATCAAAATAAATTTGTTTGGAATTTCCCGGTGTTTCCATTATTTTGTTCAACCACAGTATTTATATAAAGCTCATTGTGTCTTAATTGAATGAGATGGGAGGTAGATGACTGTATTGCTGCTGTTTTCAGAGGTGCTGCTTGGAGCTTTTTTTTAACAGAATCTGGAAGATTCTGTTAAAAAAAAGCTCCAAGCATTCTTGTGTAGTTTCCATCAAGCTATGCACTTTGTGTAGCTTCCATCCCTATGCACTTTTTTAAAAGTCCAGGTGGTGCATCCATACAATAATACTGACACAGCTTGGAGATATTTTCCAATTTATTTAATCTGAGTAATCAGAGTTCCATAAAGACGATAATGATTTGATGGCCATCCATATCTTTCCGATATTTTGATATCCCTTTCAGTAGATGTGATATTACTACCAAAGTATATGAAATGGTTCATAAATTTCAGAGGGTTGTTATTCGTGACTTTGGACAATTTTCAACTATATAATTTAACAAAGGTAGCGATTTTCCTAATTTGCGTATTTGGTTGTGCACAACTCTTAAATCGGCTTGGTAGAGTTTCATATGTTTTAATGTCATATCACCTTTCGTGGGTTATTTAATGCCAAAGCCATCCCTGTAGAGGAACAGTGCTTTTCTAACCCATAGCTGGGGGGGATAAGGGGCTTCATGATTTCCCCAAGGCTATTAGTCTGAAAGTGGATAACACTACCAACAAAAGTGAGATAAGCTCTTTGTGGCAGTATCGTTCTTTTAGTCTCGCCAGCTAAGCAATGTCTCGTCCTCCCACGTTGTGTTTGTTAAAACCCAAATGAACTCAAGAATACGCTTGTCATTTCTTTATTCACGATTTAAATTTGTTCTGTTAAGTTTATATATATATATATATATATATATCAGGGGCGGAGATGGAACTAGTGCTACTCGTGCCCGGCACGACCAATAACTCGGTCAATGTTATTCAAAATGGATTAAAAATCATCCATTAATTTCAAGCAAACATACTTAGTCTGATCTCAATTAAATTACGTATCTATTCAAGTTTCGATAACTAAGAAGCCAAAAGTTTATAAATATATTTGGGAATAATACAACGATGCTGTTTTGAACGGATGGTCTTGGTCCGGCCACCGTCAGATCCATTGAACATCCCATAAAATCGGCTATAATGTTGAACACGCGGAATCCGTGCCAGCACAAGACCCTTATAATAACAGTAATGTTAGAGAAATCCGCTCTTGGCTGTAGCCAATAGCAAGAGCAACTCAAAATACCGTGCTAAAAAAATAGCACAATGTGACTGCTGACAGCTGTCTTGAGAAGGGGGAGAGGGACAGAGAGAGAGAGAGAGAGAGAGGTCGGGATAGCAGATTATAGCCGTTGCCAACGTCATCATCATCGCTATGGTAAATGTTGGTTAAACGGCGTGTTTTAATTCGTTTTTTCACAGCAGATCTCTATTTCTTTAATGAATGTTGCATATATTACATTCTGTAACTAAAATTTGTTTATTTGAATACATTTTCGACAAATAATCTCTGTCATCAATTTCTTTATTCTAATAAACATATTTTTATCGTCATAGTAATGAACATCTTCTCTTTTCTTCTATACTTTTGAAAGGAAAAAAATTATCTTATCTACTGTATTAACAAGACTACAAAAAAAGAACACCATGCAAGGTACGTTAGTCAATCTGTGCAATACAATGGAGAATCACGCAATAGCAACTATGATGAATTACTTTGGGTCAACGGACCACGGGTTGGGGACTGAAGTTGACAGCGGGTTGGGGGGCACGAGTAGCAAAAATAGGCTAGAGTCGCCACTGATATATATATATATATATATATATATATTAATAAGATGATCATATGGGTAAGAAACTGACAATCTCCAAGCATAACTGACTCTCTATATATAGTGGATGTAGGGCTCGTTAATGGTTCTGGTGACCCGGGTTCAATCCCAGGTTGATTCATTGCAAAGACTCAAAAAATGGTACTGGATGCTTTCTTGATTAACTCAGAATTATAAGGTACGGATTAATGAAAAGTGGAGCAATCCGGGGAAAGGATTAATGCCCTCCCCTACACCTTGCTGTCGTAGCTTTTCAATAAAAACAACCTTTGGGTTGCCTTCGACTATGGTCTCCCCCGTCTCTCTCTCTCTCTCTCTCTATATATATATATATATATATATGTATATATATATATTCACTTTGCTTTGTGTGGTTCGATATTTGAGAAACGTTATGTGGGAAATTTTTGTACATTTTAACATTTTAGAATTGATGCATATTTTTCAGCTAAAAATTACTAAAAAACACATTGTATTTTTACTAAACAATTTTATTCTCTCTCTCTCTCTCTCTCTCTCTCTCTCTCTCTCTCTCTGTATATATATATATATATATTACAATTGTTGTGGACTGTTAATAACCATTGAAATGTTTTCTATAGATTTTGTTTTGCTTCTGTTCTATTAAATTTAATTTTTTTTATTGATGATTGAACGACTGCCTCAAACGGAAATCTTCGAAACAGATTTGCAAGGGTTAGAGTGGCAGTCTTAGAGTTTTTATTTTATTAACCGGTCAATTATTCTCTCAATCTATTGATAAACTGTAGCAGGTGGTTATAAAGAATACGGATTCACAAGCCACACATTTCTGCTTAATTAGATTTCTTTATCGCTTCCAGAATATTACTGTGAAGTCTGACAACCTTACATGGGTGTAATTGTATGCAAATTTCGAAGATAATACCTTGCTTGATATTAGTAACACGCATTATACCCGGCAAAAATGAGAGTATATTTTACTTATAGATCAACACATAGCATTAACTACGTGCCTTGGCTCAGATCAAAGTGTTGCTTCAGGATTCTCTGCTAAGAGCAGGGACTTAGTAGAGCAGTTTATCAACCTCGGTAGCAATATCTTCTTTATTGAGATCGATGTCGGGACACGCATGATACCAGACAAAATTGAAAATATCATTTATGTACGGAGAGTATTATTTACGCACGGACCAGCGCTTAGAGTTACCCGTTCGATCTGTCTCAGATTTACGTGTTGCTCTTTGACTGTCAGCTAGAAACGGTTTTGTTTCTGACTGCTCTGCTTAGAAGAACCTTTGCCGAGGATCAGTGTGTAGAGAAGAGGAAAATCTCGTATTTTGGTTTGGCGCGCAATTTAATTCAACACTGAATTTCCCCCAATCAGGATGACTTATCCTATTCAGCCCGGACCTTCATTTCCGGCTAGCAAAACGGGTGAGCGGCCAAATCCAGTCTCTTCAGCGTGAGACGGCGACCTGAACAGACGTGCCTCAGGTCGTCCCAGCTTAGCGATGCTTTTTAGCTAGACAAGCCACCCAGTGTGGACATCTCACTGTGGTTTTAACACTAGCAGCAGCAACATGGACACTCAACGAGGGAACCATCTAATTTATGGATTCTTTACGAGGAATCCCAGTGCAACATAAATTAGAAACATACGCATGCCTTCCACAGGCACCACTTCTTGTCACCCCAAAAATTGACAATGTCGATCCGAGCGTCACTCCGCTCTCGACACACAAAACTACACGGTGACTTTGAATTCTTCCCTCACACGTCCAACAACACGCTGCCATCTCAACATCCCGCTAAGCCATTTCGTCTCAAACATCCAACAAGCCTAAACACCACGAGTCTTGCAGCACCAAGAACAAACCATATTCAAAGCTGCAAATAAAAACTTTCGTTGTTGTGTTGTTAAAGCAAAGTTTCGTAATTCATTTGTGTGCCTAAAAACAATAGTGTTATTCCCAAAACGCTATAAGTGTAATCCTTTTTGTGGGTCCGTTTTATCTGCTTGGGATCAAAATCTCACACACTGGCCCTTTTCTAGAGCTCAACGTAATAAGTTCTACGTAGGATGAGGGCATTGCTCGTCATCTCAGCTCGGAACGGATTTGCAACCATTCGTCCTGCTCGGGATCAAAATTTCACTGGCTCTTTGCTTTAGATCAGTGTAGTATCTGTACGTTCTACGTAGGATCAAATATTGTTCCTCGACTCTTTACTCAGAACAGATTTGCAACTATTCGTCTTTCTTGGGATCAAAATCTAACTCCCTGGCTTTTTCCTTGAGATCAGTGCAGTATCTGTTTATTCTGCGTAGGATAATTGTACTGCTCCTCGACTCTTTGCTCGGAACAGATTTATAACCGTTCGTTCTGCTGGACATCAAAAATTCACTCCCGGGCCATTTCCTTGAGATCAGTGTAGTATCTGTGTGTTCTGCGTTGGATCAGAGTATTGCTACTCGACTCTTTGTTCGGAACAGGTTTGCAACCGTTAGTCCTGCTTGGAATCAAAATCTCACTCCCAGGCCATTTCCTTGAGATAAGTGTAGTAGCTGTTCATTCTGTTTTGGGTCAAAGTGTTGTTCGTCGACTCTCTGATCTAAAATAGTAATAACGAGAATCTACATCGAGGTTTGTGGTTGGTTAGTTGGTTGGTTGATTGGTTGGTTGGTTGGTTGGTTTTACGGCATGTCAATTTTTGCTGGGTTATTTAAGGCCCAAGTCAAACTTTTTTTTGTGAGCAATTCTTGGAGTCTAAGTAACTAAAAGGTCGGTTGATTGAGTTTTAAGGCATATCAAGCCTTGTAGGTAATTTAATACCAAATCCTGTTTAAACATATATACTAAATATATTTAGGATCAAATATTGCTCCTCGACTCTTTATTCAGAAGAAGAAGAAAGAGAAAAGTGAAGAAAAGAGAAAAAGGGACAGAAGAAGATGAAGAAGAAGAAGAAGAAGAAGATTGTTCCGCGACTCTTTGCTTAGAACAGATTTGCAACTGTTTGTCTTGCTTGGGATCAAAATCTAACTCCCTGGCTCTTTCGTTGAGATCGGTGTCGTATCTGTGTATTCTGTGTAGGATCAAAGTACTGCTCCTCGACTCCTTGCTCGAAACAGATTTGCAACCGATCGTCCTGCTGGGCCATTTCCTTGAGATAAGAGTAGTAGCTTTCCAATTCTGTGTTGGATCAAAGTGTTGTTCGTCGATTCTCTGCTATGAACAGTGTAGAAACTACATGCTATGCTTAGGGTGTTGCTTCTCACGCTAAACATGGGCTTTGAGTTGTATAGATATTGTCCATACCCTTCCTTTCTCTCAGGGCTGCATGCCATTTTGCCGTTTCACCATGCAGTCATCTCTTGCTGGGAAGAATCACAAACTCGTCCTTTCCGAGTACACAGTAATTTTATTCATTTCATTTATTAAACCGAGTGAAATTCTAAAGGTATTTTTCCAGCTGTTTACTCCATTCGTCAAAATTTGATTTCACAGATCTATTATGTAACAATCGACTCTTTGATCAGAACAGTTCCGTACCTGCGTACTATGTCCAGGACCAAAATATTGCTCAACGACCCTCTGCCTACGATCTGTGCGCTCTAACTCAGATCAAATTATTGCTCCTCGTCTCTCTGCCATGTGATGTTTTGCGTCTCCGCGTTCAATTTCGATCAAATTCTCGCAAGCCAACCCTCTCTTAAGGATTAGTGAAGTTCCTATGCGTTCTACATAGGATTAGTGAGTTGCTTCCCGACTATGTGCTACTAAGAATTTTGCATCTGCATTTTCTGCTGAGGTGATCCTCAGCATAGGATCAGTATAGTACCTGTGCGTTATCGCCAGTATTAGTCAAGACGCTGACTGTTGGTTTAGTGGTTATGTCATTTATCACAAAAAAGGGCATTCACACCAATTTTCAAATTTTCATCATACAACGTGTGAAAGCACGTGCGATACTCTGTCCTCATCAGCCGCCAACCAATATTGAATTGCTTTGAAAACCTTGTATATGTTCTATACTATTTCTAATGTTTTTTTTACTCTACTCTAATTAGATGTAATAGTCTTTGAATTTCTTCGATGAAGCATTGCCAATTTTTATCAGTTTTTGGTTCGTATTTGTTCCATTTTATTAGTTTTTTAGAATTAAATTAGTAGTATTAGATTTAATATTCTTCGAATTTTTGTTGATAAAACAATGTCTATTGTTAAGAGCTAATGTAAAGACCATTTTTCTGTGTTTGAGAAAGATTTGTGATGATTTGAAACCATTATGAGATCGAAAAAGAGCCGACGGGATTGGAAGATATATATATATATATATATCTTTCTCTCTCTCTCTATCCACACACTCTCACACACACACACACACACACACACACACACACATATATATATATATATATATATATTAGCCTTAACCTAGAAACGAACAGTAAATAATGGAAAATGATTTTCTCTGCTATAAATTCTTCATAGCTACTATTACAGAATGTATCGATTTAAAAGAAATTTTCCTTGATTTCTTTTTCCTTGTTGCGAGGCAGAAAGTGTTTTTTTCAATTGCTTATTCCCAACGAAAAGAACAAAAAAAACAGACAAGTTTTTACTCCAACGTTTGCTTTTATGACCAAGGAGCCTATAACAAAAACTTAATGGTAGACGATATTTGGTAGCTAATATGTGAAAGTGAGTTACATTACAAGTCGCAAATCTCGAAAAAACTTTCTCTTCTAAACTATTTTCTACATTTTTATATAACTTTTTGTATAAATAGATATAGATTTTTATTGATATTTTGTTTTATTCAAAACTTGTGTACATGAAAATAAGCCCAGTTGTACGCTTTCGCATAAAAAATAGGTTTATTTTAAAACATCATTATCCAGGACAGAAAAGCAAAGGCTGAAAGATATAATGGCCATTATTCTTTGACAGCTTTAGCAATTAAGAAATAAAATATACTATCCAGGAACAAAATTTGTTTCAAGTAGTGTTATTCACAGCATAAAAGTTTGAAGGGAATAATGGCCATTTTATCCACTTTTACAAACTGAGCAATTTAGACACGATCCAGGAATAAACTATTTGTGACATTGGACAAACAATGTAACCAATTTAATCTCAGTTCCACACGTACATTCTGATATTTATATATTCACTTATCTGCAGGTCATATAAGAGAGTCATGAGTAATATGGATATTCTATAGTTTCGTCATCATGTACTGTTTTCTTTAACTTCTACTTATTCTAATTCTTTTAGCAGCCTCAGTGGCGTTGAGTCCCAGTTTCAGATATTACCTTAAATTCAAAAGAAGCTCAGTGATTTTATACTCATTATATTATTTTCTCGCTTACATCAGATGTGCGTAGATACTGCATTTCACTTAGGGGACCTGCCGGGAGCGATAAATTATTGATATATATATATAGAGAGAGAGAGAGTGTGAGAGGGAAAGAGAGAGAGAGGGAGAGAGAGTCAGAGGGTCAGGGAAATCTGTGCTTACAACGCTTGATGATACTGACGATGTTTTTAGGAATAAAAAGCATATCTGAATACAACCCTGTCGGCTGGAGCTGTAGAATACATCAACTGCATTTCTGTTGAGGGCTAAGAACCCTGCTCTAATCGAGTAACCAGGATATGACGCTAAACAATCTGATGTCGAGGTTCCAGTCCGAGCGTTCTGGGGAATGTCGATTACTCCTTCATTAGCATTGCTCCCATGTCCACTCTTCTGGAGTGGTAGCACCTGATAGGGTTCTATCTATGGGTCAAATAGAACTGTTTAGCATTTAAAATGAGAGTAAACAAATGACTTATACTAAATTGAATTGTTAGAAAGAGAACAGGTTTTTCCATTAGGGAACTAACAATGATTGATATGCCATAAAACCAAACCAATTCAGAAATCTAACATCTGAATAATACTCATAATAAAACAATGTAAATATCATAATAATTCAGTTATATCTACACAGATACACATATATGATAAAAATAAGTGAAAAAAGGGGATAAATCTAACACTAACGGGTTTAATTGTGATATTTCGTTCTTTATTCACGGAAGAACTTCTTCAGACAAAACATTTCTAGAGTTTTTCAACATTTCAGCAATGTAGAAAAAAAAACCCAAAAACATGTCTAGTCTGAAGAACATCTTACGTGAAAAAAGAACGAAAAACTACAACAAAATTCATTGTAGGTACTTGATTTATCCACTTTTCCACTTATTTTCATCATCTTATCAGATTCACAAAAATCTACCGTTCTTCACAGAAACATATATATATATATATACATATACAACTCACCATCTATGAATATTTTTGTGTGTACGTATGTATGTGTGAATGTGTGTATATGCGTGTGCATGTGTGCATGTGTATACGTAAGTGCATCTAAAAGTTTGTAGCACAATTGATAGAAAAGAGTATTACACTCAAATGTATTTCTTCTGATAAGACACCTTCGTTGTGTTTCGAAAAAAAACTTTTCAAAATGACAGTTGAATCCATTTTGAAAAAAAAAAAAAAAAAAATTAAGAAAGAACAAAAAATAAAATTAAAATAAAAGAAGACGAAGAGATAAATAAAAAGTTAAATAAAATTGAACAAACACAGGATGTTTGATGAATAGAAAGATATATAGAATATAATCATACTTAGATAGATAGATAGATAGATAGATCGAAGCATATTTAGCTATCTATTTATATACATACATATACCAACAAGCTTCCCTTATATATATATATTTATATATACTTACATATATATATATATATATATATATATATATATATATATATATATATATATATATATGTAACTGGGCTTCATTTTATCTGATAGTGTTGTATATTGACCTTCGACCCGGCCAAAGACGGCGGAAGTGACACATTCCGATGGCAGTTACGGAAAGAAATCGCGTAGGCGGACTCGGCTGACAATATAGTACAAGATAAAATCCTATGGTACAGTCATAGACTGATGCACCGGAAGAGAGTGACCTGTGAACTGCATGACAGTTATTTCCGTTTGATGACGATCAAACATGTCATTCCAAAGATATTGAGTGGGCAGTTGAACTATTATCCTATTTACCAACCCCTCCGCTCGGGCAGGATATGACACAAGGTCAATTTTTAAGCGGAGTTTAACAGGTTTCAATTCAGAGTTTTCCTTCTCCTAGACTAGTTGCCTCGCCAAGGCTGAAGAACCTAGTCTACTATTTACCCATAGCTGGAGGGAGAATAATTGGATTCATACCTTTCCCAAGGGTATTAGTGCTATGTGAAATGCAATCAGTCTCGTCCAGGATTTGAACTATTATATAACTCGGTGAAGACAGGAAGTCAGTTAATTTTGAGACCGGACCCGTTAGTGACAAGATGCGGTAGAGAAAGCCCGCATCCAGCAGAGTGGGCCCCTGGGCTTCCAGCTGAGCAGCCCTGGAGAACGAGAAAGACACAACGATGATGGCCATAAGAGTGGGGGTCAATATGTTGCCGTTCTGTTCGGTCTCCAACTCCCTCTCACACGCAAACCTTTCAAATAAAGTGAGAGGTATATTTTTTATAAAAGGCTGTTTTGCTCGTCTTTATTATTGTGTCGTTATGATTCTTTCTGTATGAATCTGCATATGACTATACAACAATAGGTACGCCTTCCATATGACCGAGATATATATATATAATATATATATATATATATATATATATATCGGTCATAAGGAAGGCAGACCCATCAGAAAAAATAAGGCCCAGTTTTTTTCCAAAACACCGGTTGTGTCAATATATGAATGCACCATATGGAAGCTCACAATATATGAATGCACCATATAGACGCTGACAAATATATGAATGCACCACATGGACGCTGACAAAGCGTGTGAAGAAAACCTTGACGGCAATACACAAAGATGCCATGAGCTGTATTCTACAAATCCCAGCGGCAACATCCCAAAAAAAAACCCAGCTGTTCCGCCACCTACACCCATCTCAAAAACCAACCGAATTAGACGAACCAGACATACAGGACACTGCAGGAGAAGTAAGGACGAACTGATAAGCGATGTACTCCAGTGAACCAAATCTCACGGACGAGTTAATGTTAGACGACCAGGTAGAAACTATCTACAACAGGTCTGTACTGATAGAGGACGTTCCATGGAAGACTTGCTGGGGGAGATGGATGGTAGAGACGAGTGGCGAGAGAGGGTCAGTGAAATCCGTGCCAGCGGATATATATATATATATATATATATATATATATATATATATATATATATAGCGAGATATGAGCAAACTGAGAAAGATGGTGAGTGAGATAGATAGATAGATAGATAGATAAGACAGACTGAGTTAAGATGGACACACACACACACACTCACACACACACATATATATATACTGGATTAAATAAGACGAACACTTTGAGGAAGACTATTTCATCTTTAACCTGTTCAAGTCTTAATATGAGTCGTTTGATTTAAGGATGGAATAAATTCCGGAAGGTGCCGTATTTTTCCCAAGTACTTTCAACCTCATCTGGGGCCATCTTTGAGGGCATGAATAATCAAATGACAAACATAATGACGGTTTATATGCGTTTATATAAATAGTAGGAGAAAAAACAGGTGGGAGGAGAAATACAAAAGAAAATATTACTACAAGTAAGAGGAAAATTTGACAGGAAACGTGATCAAGTTATTTCAGAATGTCGCAAATATATTCGAACTTGATCTTGTTTAAGAGGTGGGGGGTAATCTTTATATAGAGAACTTTAAGAATTTGGTGTTTTCGTTTGTTTTTTTTTGGTGAGGTTGTGTTATATGAAGGTATTTTCAGTTAGAAAGTTTCTGTATTTCGAGGAGGGACATGAACATAAAAGAAAAAACGTTGCATATATATATATATATATATATATATATATATATATATGTGTGTGTGTGTGTGTGTGTGTGTGTGTATGACTTCCTTGAGGAGCATAATTTTCTATTCTGCATTTATAGAATATTGTGGATGTTCTGCACTGTCTTCAAGAAGACATGGGTTTATTTTGTTCCAAGAAATAAACGTTCCTTTTTCGATAGCTCCGTTAAGTGGAACAAGTACATTTTTTTTATTGATTCAGTAGCTGAAAATCTACGGAAGAAATCAAGCCCAAATACAAGAACGGCGAAAAATTCGTGATTTCCTATGTAAAAATTTAGCTGTGAAATCAATAAAAAAAGGATGGACTTGTTCTATTTAACAGAGCAATACGAAAGACAAAAAAGAAAATAAATCAAAATGACAAATCATAAATCGGTATTGTGAACAGAAGCAGCAAAAGAATTGCTGAAGTTGCATTCATATAGCAAGAACGTTGAGAGAAAAAGTAGAAAAAATTAGCAAGAAAATAGTAATAACGAGAATTGTATCTATATAGAGGCTTGAGGTCGGTTAATTGGTTGGTTGGTTGATTTTACGGCATGTCAATTCTTGTTGGGTTATTTAATGCCGAAGTGAAAATTTCTTTGGTGAGCAATTCTAGCAGTCTAAGTAACTGGTTGGATGATTGAGTTTTGAGGCATATCAACCCTTGTAGGTTATTTAATGCCAAATCCTGTTTAAACACACACACACACACACTCACACACACACACACACACACACACACACACACACACACATATATATATATATATATATATATATATATGATACATGTGATTTGGTTTGGTTGGGTTTTATAGCCTATCAAGACCTTTAGGCTATTTAATGCCAAATCCTGTTTAGACATATAACATATATTAAACATATACGATTTGTTTTGGTTGGGTTTATGGCATATCAATTCTTGTAGGCTATTTAATGCCAAATCCTGTTTAAACATATACATTGAATATATGTAATTTGGTTTGGTTGGGTCTTATGGCACATTAACCCTGGTAAGCCATTAAATTACAAACCATATTTAAACATATACATTAAATATATATGATTTGGTTTCGTTGAGTTTTAAGACACATCAACCCTTGTAAATTATCTAATGCCAAATCCAGTTTAAACATATATTGAATATATGTAATTTGGTTTGATTGGGTTTTATGGCATATCAATCCTTGTTGGCTATTTAATTACAAATCCTGTTTAAACCTATATGTTGAATTCATGTAATTCTGGTGGGTTGGTTTTTATGACATATTAATCCTTGTTGGCTATTTAATGCCAAATCCTGTTTAAACATGTATATTCAATATATATAATTTGGTTTGGTTTTGCAGATTTTATGGCTTCAGCGGACCACAGGATGCAAATAAAAAAAATACCGAAAAGATTGACAAATGCACAGATCTTGATAGACCAAAAATGTTGTGAAATGATGATCCCAATAGGGTGATAGTCATCCCAGTAGTAATTGGTGCACTTGGAACAGTCCCCAAGGTTATGGAAAGGAAACTGAAGGAATTAGAAATAAGAGGAAGAGTCATGGGGGGTCTGAGGAGACCTGCTGTCACTCAGCCTCCAGCGGAAGACCACCATTTAAAACTGGTGTTAAAAACTCGCAGAGTGAAATAATGAAAACCTGATGGATACTTCAAGCAACAATTTGAGTAAATTACAACTTTTTTTCTGGAAAAGTAATAGTAATAGCTATAATAATGATTGTCTTGACCCTGAGTATTAGGATAAACTGGATGGCGTCGACTGGTTTTTTTTTTTTTTTTGCTTTCTTAATTATGTGGTCTTATTCGCTTGCTCGCCGGCGACTCCGATTGGCGATTGACACAGCGCGGGCTGATAGCGAATTAATCGTATCATTCGTGGATATATCCAACCAACGAACCAATCAGCAGATATGGAGAGAGAACTGCCCCCGCATTTGGCGATAACAGATGTGCCGTCAAAAATTAAGAGTGTATAAAAAGAAAGAATAATAAGATGGAATAAAAAAAACAAATGAAAACAACACACACACACACACACACACACACACACACATATATATATATATATATATATATATATTAGTGCGTAGCATCCCGAAACACAACATGTTAGTCATTGGCGGAGACATGAATGCCCAAATCGGGAAAAATGGAAACAACAAATACAGCCTCCACAACACGTCAAATAGGAATGGGCAACATCTAACAGATTTCATGATAGAAAATAGATTAGCATGCCTCAATACAAACTACCAAAAAAAGAGAGGGCAAACTATGGACATACACGTACGCAAACAATACTAAAGTTCAGATAGACTACGTCCTTATAAACAAGAAATGGAAAAATAGTGCACTGAATTGCGAGGCATACTCCTCTTTTGAGGGTGTGTCCACCGATCACCGAATAGTCACGGCGAAAATACGGTTAAGCCTACGAAAAAACGCCAAACGAACAGTGACCGCCAAACACTATGACTGGGCCCTATTAAAAAACAAAGATATAAGAGATAAATACGTATTAGAATTAAGAAACAGATTCGAAACACTACAAGAAAACACGGAAAAAAGTACACCAAACGACGAATACGAAAATTTCGTCAATGCACAGGAACAGACAGAATACATTCAAAATCAGATAGATAAGATTAGAGACTCGGTGGAAGATAGACAATCTAGAATAGCCTGGCAAACAATAAACGAAGTGAGCAGAAGAAAGAACACAGCCAAAGCAAAACTTAAAGCAGCAAACCAACAAGAAAGAATAAAACTGTGGAAACAGCACTTCGAAAACTTACTTGGAAACCCACCAAAAAATAACGCATGAACCAATCACCAGAATAATTAGCAAACAATTAGACATTAAACTAGGACCGTTCACACAACAAGAACTCGACTCGGTTCTCAGAAAAATTAAAAATAGGAAAGCTGCAGGGCTGGACGAAATTCCCCCGGAAGTATGGAAGACCAGACAATTCGACGACATACTGCTCCGACACTGCAACGCAGTATACAATCAAAATCCGATAGATAGATGGATGAAGGGATGCATACTCCCCTTCCCTAAAAAGGGGGACCTCGGATTAGCCAAAAACTACCGAGGCATAACACTTACATCCATAGCTGCCAAAATCTACAATGCCCTACTACGAAACCGAATAGAACCCAAAATCGACAAAATACTTAGAAAAAACCAAAATGGCTTCTGAAGAAATAGATCCACGACCTCACAAATATTAACCATCCGCAGAATCCTCGAAGGTGTACGGGCAAAGAACCTACAAGCGACATTAATATTTGTCGACTTTACCAAGGCTTTCGACTCCATTCACAGAGGAAAGATGGAACAAATCCTACTAGCGTACGGCATACCTAAAGAAACCGTAGCGGCAATAACGATTCTCTATAGAAACACTAAAGTAAAAGTACGATCACCGGATGGAGACACAGAATACTTTGACATTGTAGCAGGAGTACTACAAGGGGACACGCTGGCCCCGTATCTCTTTATCATTTGTCTAGACTACGTACTTAGAACATCGATTGACAAAATCCAAGAGAATGGCTTCGAACTGACGAAGAAAAGAAGCAGAAGATACCCCGCAACAACAATTACCGATGCCGACTACGCCGATGACATAGCGATACTGGCAAATACACCTGACCAAGCCGAAACACTTCTGCATAGTTTGGAACGAGCAGCAGCAAGCATAGGCCTCTATGTTAATGCACACAAAACGGAATATATGTGCTATAACCAAACGGGGGACATCTCCACTCTAGAAGGAACCCCACTTAAACTAGTAGACAAATTCACGTACCTAGGAAGCAGCGTCGAATCAACCGAAAAGGACATCGAAACGAGGTTAACGAAAGCATGGACAGGTATCAATAGGCTATCGATTATATGGAAATCAGACCTAACCGATAAAATGAAACGCAGCTTCTTCCAGGCAGCGGTCACATCGATACTGCTATATGGATGCACTACATGGACGCTAACTAAACGACTGGAGAAGAAGCTAGATGGCAATTACACAAGAATACTGCGTGCAATCCTGAACAAGTCCTGGCAGCAACACCCCACAAGACACCAACTGTACGGCCACCTACTCCCTATCACGAAAACTATCCAAGTTAGACGAACCAGACATGCAGAACACTGCTGGAGAAGCAGAGATGAACTCATAAGAGATGTACTCTTATGGATCCCCACACATGGCCGCGCAAAAGTAGGACGACCAGCTCGAACGTACATTCAGCAGCTATGTGAGGATACAGGATGTTGTCCTGAAGACCTACCTAGGGCGATGAACGATATGGAGGACTGGCGAGAGAGGGTCAGGGATATCCGTGCTACCAGCGCGATATGATGATGATGATGATGATATATACCTTACCTAACATTTTGATAATAGAGTAGCTCGATCCTAGATATTGACAACTATCACTAAAACAATATGTTTTATAGCTTAACTATTACTGATTATATATATATATATATATATAATAAAAGTAAAGTTGGCCACCATAGTCGAGAGCAACCCTCAGGATATATATATATATGTATTCGTATCAATTCCCTTCTTTAGTTCAGGATTTTCATTTCTTAACGTTTTAGGATGCATAAAAAAATCATCACAGAGAATTGATTCATTTGTTCAGCTGCTCTATGATGTCGCAGTCCAGCACGATTGCCCCTATGTGACGAGGACTCCATTTTCATTGACCCTGTTGTCCACTTTAAAATAATGGCTCAAAGTTCCAGAATTCTAATTCTTGTTTTCTAAATTATAACACCTGGGATATTTATTGGTTAGTTATTGTTCTTTCGATCTTTGTTTTTTTTTTCTTCTTTTTACTCGAGGAATTTTAAAGTATTCAAAGTTAGCTGTTGTGGAGTAGCTGTTAACGCCGGCGATCAGAGTTCAAATCCATGATAAGACTGTTAACGTTTCATTTGAAGTAATGCCCTCGGTAAAGTTATGTAACCATCTTTTCTTTCTCCTCCTTCACTATAGGGACAGACTAGATTCTTTAGCCTGCAATCGGTGTCTCGTGGTGTAGTGGCTAAGATTCACAATGGCGATATCGCAGTGAGTGAATTCGAACCTCTATTCATGCTATTACGTTCATTTCGGACTAATACCCTTGAAAAATCTATAAACACTATTATTCCCCGAGCTATAGCTTAAATCATGGCACCATTCTTCTTCTACAAGTATGGTTTTGGTATTAAATAGTTTACGAAGGTTGATATGCCATTAAATGAAGAAAAAATTAATTCAGGCCAGCTTCATTCGCATCACAATCAAAGTGTGTTGACAGCACGGATTCTTTTGATTTTCTTGCAATTCGTCCCTATCAGCCATCACTTTTGATAAGTCTTATAGACTGCATCCAGTGTCCGCAATTTACCCAACCCTCCACACGAGCAGGATGTGACACAAAGTCAATTTTTAAGCGGAGTTTAACAAGTTTTAATTTAGGATTTTCTTTCTCCTTGATAGGTTGCTATATACCTAGGTTAAAGATCCAAGTCTAGCTGGATTCATATCTTTCCTAAGGGTATTAGGGCTAGATGAAATTTAAACAGTCATGTCCAGGATTTGAACTCCGTTCGCCATATTCATTTCCAAAGATGATAACCATTACACTATGAGTACCTGATAACCAACCCTTCTGCACGAATAGGATACGACAAAGGGTCATTTTTTAATGCTCTGTTTAACAGGGTGGAATTATGGGTTTTCCTTTTCCTAGACCAGTTGCAATACCAGAGCTTAAGAGACCACTTTGCCCTAAAGCTAACGAATGTAAGTTTTTGTTAGTTGGCCGAGGCTTATATGTTTATGTGTAGGCGTCCGTCGGAGAACGACTTGTAATCATCATCATCCCTGACCCCTTCTCACCGCCCATTGCTCCCGGGAGGTCAAGGTTACATCCTGAATCGGCACAGAGCTGTTGTATATAGGTCCTAGCTTGTCGTCCTGCCTTTGCTCGTCCATGTGAAGGGGTCCACAAGAGTTTATCGCTTATGAGTTCGTTCTTACTTCTCCAGCAGTGTCCTGCATGTCTGGTTCATCTAACTTGGATAGTTTTCGTAATCGATGGTAGGTGGCCGTATAGCTGCTGTTTTGTGAGGTGTTGCCTCTGTGACTTGTTCAATAGAGCTCACAATTTTTCTTGTGTAATTACCGTGAAGCTTTTTTTGCATACGTTTAGTTAGCGTCTATGTAGTGCATCCATATAGCAGTATGGATACGACCGCTGCTTTGAAAAAATCTGTGTTTTATTTTATCGGTCACGTCTGACTTCCATATAATCGATTGTCTATGAATAGCTGTCCATGCCTTTGCTAGTTGCATGTTGATGTCATCTCAGTTGACGAGACGCTGCTTCCGATGTAGGTGAAATTGTCCACTAGTTTCAAAGGTCTACCTTTCCGTGTGGAGTTGTCGCCTCTTTGATTAAAGCGCATGTATTCTATCTTGTCTGCGTTGACTTGGAATCCCATGCCACCGGCTGTTCGTTCTAGACTATGTAGCAGAGCTTCGGCTTGAGCGGGTGTATTTGCTAGAAGTGCTTTGTCATCGGCATATTCCGCGTCCGTAATTGTTTGTGCGTAGTATTTTCTGCTTCTTTACTTCGCCAGCTTGAAACCGTTTTCTTTCATTAAATCTATAAACGTTCTTAGCACGTAAGTCTAGGCAGATAATAAACAGGAATGGGGCTAATGTGTCTCCTTGTAGCACACCTGCAACAATATCGAAGTAGTCTGTGTCTCCATCCGGTGTGTGAACATTTACTTTCGTGTTTTTATATAGCATCATTTTGGCTGCGACGATTTTGCATTCAGCCCGTTGCGAAGGTATTTGGTAAATATACGATTTTGTTTTCGAATAAAACGAAATATAGAAAATGTCAATAAAAAAATCTACCGTTCATTTTATACAAAGGATTGGATATGTCTACGCCGGCGTGTATATTAATAATTAAATGTTTTCAATTGGCTAGAAATTTAGGGGTGGGCTGCGCCTTGGGTGTGGTAACAGTTAGCAAGCTAGACGAACAAAAAACCTTCACGTGTGACTTCGTATCTCACTGGGTGATCTTGTGCCGCATCTAAGCAAAAACATGTGAAAATTACAATTAGCTAGAAATTTTGGGCGCAATGAGCAATCGTGGAAACAGATGTATCTTTCAAAGGTTGCAAATAGCCAGTAGAAGCAAGCTTATCGTCACGGTAACTCAAGTTCAAATCCTGGACGAAGCAGTTAGACTTTCACTTCGTACAAATACCCTTGGGAAATATATGAATCGGTTTGTTCTACCCCGTCTTTTTTACATTGTTAACGAAGCAAACAATTGAGGCATTATTTTCGAAGTGGTTATCTTCACGGACAGGATGTGGCCCAAGGTCAATTTTTAAGAGGAGTGAGTTTTCTATCCTCTACATTGGTGGTCTAACTAAGCCTAAGAACAGTCTATCCAACTATTTTCCAAGAGCTAGAGGCAAGGACAGCGAATGGATTCATGCCTTTCCAAAGGGCGTGTGGAAATGCAAATAGCTTCGTCCAGGGTTTGAACTCGCATTGCAAATTCCATTTTTTAGGACTACATTCATTATCTTCAATCCGATTCGAATAATTTTTAAAGAGAAGTATTTTAGCCAGAGATAGGACACCAAGAAATAATGGCCATTCAGGTCTAAGTAGAACTGGGAATAATGCTAATGAATCTGTAATCAGCTCTTAAGTACAGAAGTCTCACTGTTACATACTCAATTCAACCCCTCGACAGTTAAGGTCGCCCCTGATCTCCTGATATCTTCGACCGGATGCACCTGTTATTTACACTGGGGCATTCTTTCTTTTGACAGCTTGGCCGGGTCGGAGGTCAATAAGCAACGATCATCCCATAATCATTTTTCAAAATTCCACATGTGAAATTTTTTTCACGTCCGTCTCCATCCCCTCACACACATTTTCTAGAATAATTTTCGAGGATATAATACTGAAAAAAAAACACACACAAAAAGAAATCACTTGAATCACTGCAAAACAAATCCTTACTTGGAAGGTGACCTTCTCTCTATGTCACACTTGCCCAGCTAATTAACATCTAAATTTGTTTTACTACCTTTGCGTGGTTGGCTATCTTGACATGTGTGCATCAAGGTACAATACGCATGCATTTTTTATCCTTCCAAACACAACGGGGCCCTCTGTAATTCCTTGAAGAATTTCAAAAAACTAAAAGGACCATACTCTGGTCCCAGATCCTGGTCACGGCACCAAATTAATACATATTGCATACTTATATACGAATGCATGCAGAAACATATTCAACACAATAACGACGAGCGGACACAGCTCTTTAGGAAAATATACCTCTCACTTTTTGAAAGGGTTGTGTGTGAGTGGGAGTTGGAGAGTGAACAGAACTGCAACATATTGATCCCCACTCTTATGGCCATAACAGCGTTTCTTTCCCGTTCTCCTGGGCTGCTCAACCTGGGGGCCCAACCTCTGCTGGGACATGGTTCTCATTCCAGCATCTTCTTTCCAACTCATCTGAACTCCAACTGATCTGAACTTCCTGTCGCCGGGGTTATATAATAATTTTACGTCCACCTACTTCCTGCGAGCGTCTTAATTCGCACTCAATTCAACCCCTCGACAGTCAAGGTCGCCCCTAATCTCCTAATATCTTCTACCGGATGCACCTGTTATTTACACAGGTGAATTTCTTCTTTTGATAGCTTGGCCGGGTTGGAGGTCAACGTGCAACATCACCAACTGGTTTTGGTTAGTTGGTTAGTTGAGTTTCATTGCACACACACACACACACACACACACACACACACACACACACACATATATATATATATATATATATAAGATTTGTAAACGCTTACTTTTTAGACTATATTTAGAAAGAAGCCTAAGCTCATTTGTTTGCACACTGTTAAACGGTTACAAATATTCAAACATGAATACTTATATTTGATATAAATCATTTGTTTGAACTAACAAAAATGGTTTCAAATATTGCCCATTGGCATGAATACTTTTATTTGCACACAGTCAAATTGTTCCAAGTATTACTATATATCACGAACAATTCAATTAAACATCAATTATTTGTTTACACACAGTTAAAAGATCAAACAGTTCTATTTCTAACAATTCAATTTATCACGTTATTTTTCTGCACTCAGTTTCAATATCAAACAGTTCTATTTGACCCATAGATAGGACTCTATCAGAGTAAATGGCAAATGATCAAACAGTTCAATTTATAACTATTCAATTTAACATAAGTCAGCAAATTTAAATTGTTCAAAGTATTGCTAAGTATCATTAACAATTAAATTAAACATCAGTCATTTGTTTTCACACAGTTAAATAATCAAGCTGTTGTATTTCTAACAATTCAGTTTAGCATTAATCATTTGTTTGCACTCAGTTTAAATGTCAAAGATTCCATTTGACCCATAGATAGGACTCTATCTGGTGCTTCCACTCCGGCCAAAGTGGACCTGGGAGCAATGGCAATGAATGGGTACTACACATTCCCCAAAGTTCCAGCATTACTAGAGCATCACCATCAGATTGTTTAGTGTCATATACAGGTTACATGTTGGTGAGGGGTTCTTACCCCTCTGCAGTGATGCAATCAGTGTATTCTATAACCTCAGCCGACTGGGCTGGCCTGATTTTGTTCGAAATTTATTTAGATAGAAGAGAATCTTTGTGTAAGGTTTAAGGTCAGATCTCATTAATTTTTGATCGTTACTAAGAAACAAGTCTGGTCGTTACCGCTTATTACATCAAACAGATCGATATCGATTTTTCTTTGTATGATCAGAATGTTCCGGGATATATTTTTCGATATTTGAATTTATTTCTTGTGTTCATCAGACATTAATACCGTGCGGCTCCAACCACGTTGGATTCAAGGATTAATAGGAATACGCTGGCTTTAGGTCTGCCTATCTCTCTTTATTATTCACGAGGCGGGAAATAAAAACAGTCTATGAAAGATCTTAAAGAAATGTTCTTTGTTGGTTGGTTGGTTGGTTAATGGAATATCAACCCATGGAAGGTTACTTAATGCCAAATCTATCTTTTTTGTATATATGATTTCTGCTAAACTAGCATTTACAGGGAGCAAGAGTGTCACTCCAAAAGTAATGCCTCTTATTTATTTTCACAGAAACAAAACAGATAGAGAGAGTACAGTAACACTATTGGTTTGAACAAGTGTGTCACTCCAAAAGTAATACATCCTGTTTATTTCCACGGATGATGCAACAGATATAGAGACCACCATTACACCATATGATAGAGCAAGAGTGTCTCTCCAAAAGTAATGCCTTCTTTTTACTTCCATTGGAACTCCAGCAAACACAGGCAACTTAATAGCACCATTGGATTGAACCAGAATGTCATTCCAAAAGTAATACCTCCTGTTTATTTCCACGGATGATGCAACAGATATAGAGACCACCATTACACCATTGGATAAAGCAAGAGTGTCTCTCCAAAAGTAATGCCTTCCTTTTACTTCCATTGGAACTCCAACAAACACGGGCAACTTAATAGCACCATTGGATTGAACCAGAATGTCATTCCAAAAGTAATACCTCCTGTTTATTTCCACGGATGATGCAACAGATATAGAGACCACCATTACACCATTGGATAGAGCAAGAGTGTCTCTCCGAAAGTAATGCCTTCCTTTTACTTCCATTAGAACTTCAACAAACACAGGCAACTTAATAGTACCATTGGATTGAACCAGAATGTCATTCCAAAAGTAATACCTCCTGTTTATTTCCACGGATGATGCAACAGATATAGAGACCACCATTACACCATTGGATAGAGCAAGAGTGTCTCTCCGAAAGTAATGCCTTCCTTTTACTTCCATTGGAACTCCAACAAACACGGGCAACTTAATAGCACCATTGGATTGAACCAGAATGATACTCCGAATGTCATACCTTCTATTTATTTCCGCCCAAACAAATGTTGCATAGCCACATAATACAGATGTGTGGAATAGACATAGGGAATCTAAAAACACGAAACTTTACGAAATTGGTTTCATATGAAACTTTTTTTATTGCCTTTGATTTAAAAGGTTTTCGACATGATAAGAGAGAGACACACAATCTTTCTATGCTGCCTGCTTTTACATCGTCTGCTCTTAACCCAACCAACGCGCAGCGCCCGTAGCGCACAAAGTCGTCTGGCCTCGCCCAGCTATGAAAGTCAACTTTCTTCTTCCGAGGCAGGAATTTAACTCACTGCTTTTTCTCAAATCTCTGCCCACACTCCCGTTACATGACGTCATTCACATCCATCTGGGATTTTTATTTTGACATCCCTGAATGACACATTCTCTCGGTGCGCGTGTGAACACCTGCGTTTACGTTGCACCTAACTAACCAATGCGCTAACCGAAAGGTTCTCAGCCTAACCAATCCGAAAGGCAAGATATATAAAACAAAATCCCTCCGCCATTATATTACACAAAAACTTTTGAATAGATTAAGTTTTAAAGTAGAAAATCGCTTTTTTGTTCTGCTTTTTCTCTCCAGATATCATCTGTGAAATTGTGCTTACGTCATTGAAACTTGGGTACGAATCTTTTTCGTTCCTCCAACTATCAGAGGATTTTACGCATCCTCCTTGTTTTTGGAAATAAAAATATAAGCCAGCGAAAGATTACCCGTTTATACGCATGTCGGAAATCAGATTGTTTCGTCATAATGGTACAAATAGAACTCCACATCATCTAAAAGATTAAAAAATCATTATTTTCGAATCTGATAAATTGCTAGAGTACCGGAATGTCTTTTGAATGTTATTTTTTTACATTATCATTTTTCGTTGGTTATATCTTATCTTTCGGTTTAGTTAGGCTTAGAACTTTTCGTCTTAGTGCACGGGTAGGGGTACACATTGAGCGCAGGTGTTCACGCTCGCACGGGGAGGATGTGACAATCACAGATGTCATAATAAAAACCCCGGATAGGAAATAGAACTGGGTATGTGAATGACGTCATGCCCGGAAGCGATGGGCCGGGATTCTTGGGTATTTTGAAAAAAGCAGTTAGTTGAGATTTGAGACTGGACGAAGCGAGTTGGGATTCGAATCTTGGCGAGGCCCGTCCAGTTGTTTGCTGCGGGATGCGCGCGCGTTTGTTGGGTCAGTGAGTTGAGAGCTGACGCTGGACGAACAGTCAGCCTAGTAAAAATTGTGTCTCTCTCTCCTCGTGTCGAAAACCTAAAAGTCAAGAAGGTGATAAAAGTTCCGTGCCTGAACCAAGAGAGTCGTCAGTGTTTCGGGATTCCTATGCATGTGAACGTTTAACACATCCGTATATATGCAATATGTACATTTCACATATTCGTAGATTATGG
This sequence comes from Sepioteuthis lessoniana, assembly GCA_963585895.1. Classification (NCBI taxonomy): domain Eukaryota; kingdom Metazoa; phylum Mollusca; class Cephalopoda; order Myopsida; family Loliginidae; genus Sepioteuthis; species Sepioteuthis lessoniana. The sequence goes on along the minus strand of OY757927.1, from coordinate 19,852,940 downwards.
CTATGTTACATGAATGCTGAGGAAGAAAATTGTTTTGAGAATTAATTTTTATTTATTGCGAACTTTTTGTTCTCATCTTGGTAGGTTTTGTGTTGTTTCTTCTTTCACTACGTTTCGGCCTAATTTCACGTCTGGCCTTCTTCAGGCGATTTATCGCGACCTCGTATAGGAATGCTGAGTCTTGTAACCGTATCACCAGTAATTACTGCCTTCTATAGTTGTTGTCTATCGCACCACGTTTTTGACCAAGTAAACCTCTGGGCGGCTTGGATAGGATTTGAAATCGCTATCTTCTGACAATGCTCACCTGGAACCGTAGAGACTCAATAACTCTATCCGCTGCGCCACGGGCCCCGAAGTAAGTAAATTAGGCCGAAACGTAGTGAAAGAAGAAACAACACAAAACCTACCAAGATGAGGACAAAAAGTCCGCAATAAATAAAAATTAATTCTCAGATTAAGAAGCCTCATCTCAAAATGATTCCAATTAAAAGACAAGTACGAAAATTGTTTTGTTGTGTTTTATGGCATATCGATTCTTGAGGGTTTGTAATGTCAAATTCTGTTTAAACACACAAACATATATATTATATGAAAACTTACTTGTCATTGCGTATTTCTTAGAAACAGGAGGATTTACTTCGTTTCTTTAAGAAATCCAACATTTTCAAATATATTTCCACGTGCCAGACAGGTTCTTAACACTTCTAAATTAAGAACGCTATGTGCATGTTTGTATCTTTTTCAGTTACTCTTGTTATTTCTACAAGCATCCATCGCTATGGGAACTATTCTGATATTCAAGTCCTGATGATGGTTACTGAAACCGAAACGTTCAACGTCGATTTTAAATCTTAATAAATTCACCTATTTGGATTATGTTTTTCTGCTATCTTCATGCTGTCGGATTGTGATCCACATTTACTTTCATACTGTCTTTCGGAAAAACAAATACCAAATATATTCTTACACGACATCTAACATGGATGATTTCAAAACGATCTGTATGTATGAAAACTTGTCTTTGCGTATTTCTTTATAAATGGGAGGATTTATCTCGTTTCTTTAGGAAATACAACATTTTCAAATATATTTCCACGTGCCAAATACGTTCTTAACACTTTTAAATTATGAACGCTTTGTGCATATTTGTAACTTTTCGTTGTATACTTTTCAGTTGCTCCTGTTATCTCAGCAAGCATCCATCGATATGTGAAGTATTCTGATATTCAAGTCCTGATGATGGTTACTGAAACCGAAACGTTCAACGTCGACTTAATAAATCTTAATAAATTTACCTATTTGGATTATGTTTTTGTCCTATTTACCAACCCCTCCGCTCGGGCAGCATATGACACAAGGTATTTTTTTTAAAGTTGAGTTTAACAGGTTTGATTTCAGAGTTTACCCTTTCCTAGACTAGTTGCCTAACCAAGGCTGAAGAACCCAGTCTGTCCTATTATTTACCCATAGCTGAAGGGGGAATAATTGGATTTATACCTTTCCCAAGGGTATTAGTGCTATGTGAAAATGCAATCAGTCTCGTCCTGGATTTGAACTCGTGTCGCTGTGTCCATTTCCTACGACGGACATTATGTTTTTCTGCTATCTTCATATTATATGATTTGTAAGCAAACAATTTGTTGGTAACTTTATTTTTAAACGGGCTCGAGCTTATTTGTTTACACAAAGTCAAATGTTTTCAAGTATTGCTATCTAATACTGATCGTTCTGTTTCATACTACTTGTCTATCGGCAATGGTTTTAAATAGAACTATTGGTACTTATGCTTCTATGTTACCGCGAGAAAGCCGAACTTTCACGAGCGTTTCCGGGCCGATAACGAAAAGAATCGGAATATGCCGACAAAACGCATGAAGACCAGTCTGTCAGGGTATGCAATGACTTGATGCTGCACTCTCATCTTATATTTTTAACTGTAGCCATCTTGTGAGACCACAGATATATCAATTTTGATATTTGAGCAATGGCCAGTTTGGATCGGGAGAAAAACGTCCCTTTGCGCAATGCAGTTCGCGTCCTGCATTTGGTATTTCGACATCTCCACGCATAGCTTTTTCTCCTTTTTTCTAATGGCAAGGATGCTTGCATGTCCGGTAACTTTTAATTTTGCCAATAATTTTTTTTCTTGGCAGAATGGTATCACATTTTCCACAAAATTGTAGTTTGTCGCTTTGCTGCGATAAATTCATGTTGTTTAAAATTGCTTGAATAATACTGTTCTCACAATTTTGTCAGCAAATTTATTGAATTATTCTATCGTCTACTTGCATAAATTTGATTGGTTAGGCGTTTTGTCGGCATATTCCGATTCTTTCCGTTATCGGCCGGGAAACGCTCGTGAAAGTTCGGCTTTATCGCGGTAACATAGATGCATGAGTACCGAACTATTTACTTTTTGTGCATAGTTAAATTACTATTACTATTTAGCAATAGAAAATTAATCTAGAATAATAATCCCGAATCAAACGGTCGAGCAGTTCTTTTTTCTACTCATAGATGGGAGCTTAACAGTTATTACCACTCCAGGACAGAGTGGACCGGGGAGTAATGTCAGTGTAGGGGTACTCAACATTCCCAAAATTCCAAGACTGGTGCATCTCCATCAGATGGTTTTGGGGCGTTTCCTTGCTGTGTAATACTTAAAGCACTGGGCTGTGGAAGCGTAGTGAGCGAGTTCGAAATCCAGTCGAGCTATTACGTTAACTCTCTGACAAATACCCTTGGGAAAGGTATGAGCTACTTTATACTCCCAGGTATAGGTTAAACAGTACCACTACTGCCCTTCTAGGAAGATGGCTTTGGCTTTAAATAACCTAAAAAAGTTGATATGCCATTAAACAAAGAAAGAAGAATCAGAGGGCTTTGGGTCATATTCAGAACACTCTTTGGTGGACGAGGGTCTGATCCCTCTCCAGAGTCTATATTGACGAATTCTACATCTCCCTCAATTGTTTTCTGACTGTACCAATTTGGTTCATCTTTGCTGACTAAAATGCCAAATCTCCCCACAAAAAAGTGAATTATTGGTTAGGTCAGAGATCGTTCCTTTATTTTCGACACATTAACTTATCACTTGTACTAAAGTGGAGGTGCCCGTGGTGTAATGGTTATCATCGTAGGAAATGGACACGGAGACACGAGTTCAAATCCTAGACGAGACTGTATTTTCACATAGCACTAATACCCTTGGGAAAGGTATGAATCCAATTATTCTCCCTCGAGCTATAGGTAAATAATAGGACAGACTGGGTTCTTCAGCCTTGGTTAGGCAGCTAGTCTAGGAAACTAGTCTATGGGTCCAATAGTACCCATACTGTTCTTCTACAATGATTACTTTAGCTTTGAATAACCCAAGAAGGTTGATATCCCAACCCTAACTATGGTTTCAATTGCACCACTACTGTTCTATAACAAGGATAGCTTTAGCTTTAAACACCCCATGAAGGTTGATATGCCAACCCCAACTATGGGTTCATTTGTACCATTACTGTTCTTTTACAAGGATAGCTTTAGCTTTGAATACCCCATTAAGGTTAATATGCCAATCCCAACAAGGGGGTTCAATAGTACCACTACTGTTCTTCTAGAAGGATAGCTTTAGCTTTAAATACCCCATGAAGGTTGATATGCCAAACCCAACCTGGGGGTTCAATAATACCACTACTGCTCTTTTACAAGGATGGCTTTAGCATTAAATAACCCACGAAGGTTGATATCCCAACCCCACCTGTGCGTTCAATAGTACCACTACTGTTCTTCCCCAAAGATGGCGCTGACATTAAATAACCCACGAAGGTTGATATGCCATTAAACGAAGAAACCGAACCGATCTTTTTTGGTGTTTGTTTAGCAGCATCAACCTACTGAATAAATTTAAATAAAACCTCGTAATAAAATGAAATTAAAATGCACTAAATTTTTCTCCAAGATGAGAATAACCTTTCTTAAAAGAATATTTCATATTTTCTTTTTTTTTTTGTAGATATGGGTGGGAGAAATTTGAAAAAAATATGATTGTGAAAACGAGATTTTTATATTTTTATTCATTCTGGTAATTGAGCAATTTTCCTGGTTGCAGAGTAGAAATGGACCGTCCCATTAATTTATGGAAGCCTCTGTTATGCAGAAGAATGTCCCGACTCTGACTCGTGGTTTGAACACGGATCTCCAGCCAACAAACAAAAGTGTTGAAATGGATTATGCTACTAGGGTCATGTGACTAGAAGTGGTGGATACATAAATAGGTAAGACCGAGGTCTGACAAGAGCCGAGAGTAGAGACGAGACACAAGTGCGTATGCACAGTCGTTGAATGTCACTGGGGTGGGACACATCTCGGTCGGCCATGTTGGTCGGTACACGGATCTGGTCAGGTGTGTTCTGGCTCAGCTGAAAAACCGTCGAGGTTCGCCTGACTGGCATACTTGAACCTCAAGGGGCGGTCCCCACCAAGCTCTAACCCTCCTTGGACGGGCTGGGTTCATCTCCTGGAACCTGAGGCACCCATTATGGGGAATGCCGACGGAGCCCGAGGTATTTTGGGGAATGCCGGGCGTGTCTGGGTAACGGCCTTGCGCTTGGATCCGCCTTAAAAAAGGGCTACTGCCATACTCGTCCGGTTGGTGGGACGGAATACATACCGAAAAATACCGACGAGAGTAGAGACGAGAGACACGTGCGTAGGCAAAATAAATGTGAAATATAACATTGCGAGTAAGTATTGTTTAGGATTGTATACTCAGTATTCGACATTTTACGAGAGTGAAGATATTTTAAGTATGGGAAAAAATACCCCCCCCAACTCACAGAAAATTACAAAAGTGGCAACCAAGAATAGACATTCGTTTAAAATTAAATAAAATGTGTAAACATGGAGTAAGCCAAACAAACAGAAACTCCATATTATCTGACAAATGGTCAACAAGTGATGTTTTAAAACTAAAAAATTTGATGCCAAAAATAATTGCAAGTGAAATGACCCGGTGATGGTTAGTCATAAATAACATGAAAACCATTAACATTATCAGTTCAAATGAAATCTATCAGAATTCAAACAAACACAAATATAATAAGAAAAATAACGAAATTGGCATGTGAACTGCAGAAGCTACCTTCTGGGATTATATAAAAGTGCTCAGTTTGGGCACCACGGTGGTGAAATGTTTACCATGCTAGACTAATGAACCTTCACGAGTGAGTTCGAGTCTCATCGGGTGCCCTGTTCATAATGCCATTTATAAGCAAAATACTTGGTAAATTATTAAAAGACCCCAATCTTTAGAGACAGAACTTTGTTTTTGCCCTCAATATTGAATAAAACAACTGAGTATCAATTCCACTTCTTCCTTGTTGATACGTTACATTGGTCTAAGTTCTTTTCAGTTATTACATTTCGGCTTTCTACTCTACGGGCTTCTGGTAGAGTTAGATTTAATTAACTAGTGGTAATCAGTGTTTTATATCTTTTGAATTGAAAATATAAATTTGAGTTGAGAAAATGTGTTTGACATTGGATATCAGCTTTAGCAAGTTGAATCAATCAACCCAACCGGGAGAAGGTCGAAGTGTTCTCGGCCGCAACATTAGAAATATCTAAAAATATAGATGAGGGGGAATAGTTCAATTAAAATAAAGAAACAGAAATAGAAACAGAAAAAAAAAAACCTTGAGCCAATCTGCAGACTGATTATATTAAAACGTATATAAGTTTTATGGATCTGTTCATTTCATACTTAGTTAAATGAAACAGGCAACATCTCCACACTTGGCGGTAGCTCTCTGAAACTAGTTGACAATTTCACCTACCTAGGAATCAGTGTCTCATCAACCGAAAAAGACATCGACACGCGACTACCAAAAGCATAGACAGCTATCAATAGACAATCGTTCATATGGAAGCCAGACCTGACCGATAAAAAGAAACGCAGTTTCTTCCAAGCAGCGGTCGTGTCGATACTGCTATATGGATGCACTACATGGATGCTGACAAAAAGTATGGAGAAAAAGCTTGACGGCAACTAGGCAATAATGCTGCGAGCAATTTCGAACAAGAGGCAACACCCCACAAAGCAGTAGCTGCACGGCCACTTACCTCCCATCACGAAAACTATTAAATTTAGACGAACCAGACATGCAGGACATTGCTGGAGAAGCTGGGACGTGCTCATAAGCGATGTTCTCTATGGACTCCGTTACATTGCCGAGCAAAAGCAGGAAGACTAGCTCTAACCTATATACAGGAACTCTGTGAGGATACGGGATGTAGCCCTGAAGACCTGCCAGAAGCGATGAACAATAGGGAGGAGTGGAGAGAGAGGGTCAGTGATATCCGTGCTGGTGGCATGACAAGATGATAATGATGATGATGGGACAAGAACTTAACAGTTTTATTCGTTGTTCCTTCTTTATTTATTTTACCAGTAGTCTTGTTTGTTATGATGAATAAGTGCTTTTTCTCGGATTAAAACCAGAATAATTTGTCGGCTTTGTCTTATCGGCTCAGTATCTTAAGTTGATAGAGATACTTTTCTTTTCCGTGCATGCGCGTGCGCGTGTGTGTGTGTGTCTATATATTCCCGGTATAATCACTTGAGAGGCTTCTAAGAATAATGACAGCCCTCAAATACGATCTGCTGTCCTCGTAAAAGATTGGCCAAACGATTATCGTCATTAAATACTGTAAAACTAAGAAAAGGAAGAAACATATTTTGGATTGCGTACTGGAACGTATCCTTTTAGTATAATTCCGGTTTTAGGGATAGATAAGAACTCTATCAATCATAACAAACAGCAAGAAAGAGAGAAGAAACAAACAAGGCGATGATAATTAGTTTGGTTAGGTTTTACGGCATATCAAACCTTGTGGCTTATTTAAAGCAAAATGCTCTTTATGCAAATATACTAATTATATATGATTTGGATTTGTTAGGTTTTATGGCACATCAACCATTGTAGGTTATTTAATACCAAATTCTCTTTGTTTGGTTTGGTTTTATGGCATATCAAATTTTATAGGTTATCTAATACCCAATCCTCTTTATACATACTAACTAAAAAATCTGGTTTGGTTGTATTTTATGGTATATAAACTATTTAGGTTACTTAAAGCCAAAACCTGTTTATACATATATATTAAATATATAGGATTTTGCTTTGTAGCGTTTTATGGCATATGAACCCTTGTTGGTTATTTAATTTCAAATCATCTTTATACACATATATTAAATATATCTGATTTGGTTTGTTTAGTTTTATAGCATATCAACCATTGTTGGTTATTTAACGCCAAACCCTCTTTATACATGTACGTTAAATATATGATTTGGTTTAGTTTGGTTTTATGGCATATCAACTTTTGTAGGTTTTATTTATCCAGCGGAGTGAGAACCAGCTCCAGACAGAGGGCTTAGGCCCTTAGAGACCCACGGTTAAGCAGCCCAGCCAGAATGCAAAAGAAGTGCTGCTATGGTCAGAAGAACTTGGGGACAATATGTAGCAGTCTGTCCCCGTTTCCAACTCACCTCTTACATACAACCAACATCAACCCTTTCGTGAATAAAGTGTGAGAGATATATTTTTATAAAGAAGTGTGTTCATTCATTCATTGAAGTTCGTCATTATGTTTGATCGTGTTCTGCATATATTTGTATATGTATTATGTATATATTACGAGTATACAATAGTAGTAGCTATCGAAAAGGGAGCCTTCGGGTCACCCTCGACAAAGGTCGCCAAATTTACTTACTTACTACTCGGGTAAAACAAAGGTTTTGCAATATTTTTGCACCAGCTAGTCTGTCACATGTATTTCAAGTGACCTAAGCAATTCAAGCCCGAAAAAGGTACTCGTTATGATTAGCAGTGTCGTGGCAGTTGGTACGCTGACACGTTAGGCATTGCTACACTACGTGAGTTATTTATGAGTTCGAACTAGGTCATAACGCCACCGAAGAAATCCCAAACTATTTGTAGTGCGATAGGTGATAGCGCACTTGATCACCATTCAGTCACCAGACGTTTGCAAGGACCTCGATGATCAGGCTAAGCTTGGTAGTTCTAAAAACATTCATTTGCAATCTCTTCTTTAATCTAAAGAGGCAAATCAGGTGAGTTGCAATCGGAGAGTATCAGGCGAGCGTAAAAAATTTCACAGTCCAGAGCTGCCAAATTGTGTCTTACGTTACCAAAATATTGGAAAACTTTTGTCTCACCCTTTTTTTCATGTTCGCTGGTTTAAAAACCGTCCATTGATGCATTTTTTTTTTTTTTAAATCAAAGAGAATGGCTTTTTTTTTTTTTTAAATCAAAGAGAATGGCTTCGAACTGACGAAGAAAAGAAGCAGAAGATACCCCGCAACAACAATTACCGACGCCGACTACGCCGATGACATAGCGATACTGGCAAATACACCTGACCAAGCCGAAACACTTCTGCATAGTTTGGAACGAGCAGCAGCAAGCATAGGCCTCCATGTTAATGCACACAAAACGGAATATATGTGCTATAACCAAACGGGGGACATCTCCACTCTAGAAGGAATCCCTCTTAAACTAGTAGACAAATTCACGTACCTAGGAAGCAGCGTCGAATCAACCGAAAAGGGCATCGAAACGGGATTAACGAAAGCATGGACAGCTATCAATAGGCTATCGACTATATGGAAATCAGACCTAACCGATAAAATGAAACGCAGTTTCTTCCAGGCAGCGGTCACATCGATACTGCTATATGGATGCACTACATGGACGCTAACAAAACGGCTGGAGAAGAAGCTAGATGGCAATTACACAAGAATGCTGCGTGCAATCCTCAACAAGTCCTGGCAGCAACACCCCACAAGACACCAACTGTACGGCCACCTGCCCCCTATCACGAAAACTATTCAAGTTAGACGAACCAGACATGCAGGACATTGCTGGAGAATCAGAGATGAACTCATAAGAGATGTACTCTTATGGATCCCCACACATGGCCGCGCAAAAGCAGGACGACCAGCTCGAACGTACATTCAGCAGCTATGTGAGGATACAGGTTGTTGTCCTGAAGACCTACCTAGGGCGATGAACGATAGGGAGGAGTGGCGAGAGAGGGTCAAGGATATCCGTGCTGCCAGCACGAGATGATGATGATGATGATGATGATGATTGATGCATAAAAAATCTGTTGATGATTTATGAACGGATTGTTGTAGGTACTATTTACCAACCCCTCCGCTCGGGCAGGATATGACACAAGGTCAATTTTTAAGCGGAGTTTAACAGGTTTGAATTCAGAGTTTTCCTTCTCCTAGACTAGTTGCCTCAACAAGGCTGAAGAACCTAGTCCGTCCTACTATTTACCCATAGCTGGAGGGAGAATAAGGGGGTTCATACCTTTCCCAAGGGTATTTGCCCGAAAGTGAACATAATAGCGCGACTGGAGTACGAACTCGCGTACTACGATTCCGCAGATCATCGCTTTAACCATTACACCACGCGGACACCACGGATTGTTGTAGGTAAGTATTTTCATAAAAGCCTGAGCTCATTTGTGTCCAAGCAGTTAAACAGTTTCGAGTATCTATCATTTAGAGCATTCGGAATATTGTATTCATCGTAATTCAGAACGGTTCGACAGATACATTCTTCAACCTTCTTTAAGTTTTTATTGTCGAACTCGGAAGCCTACATGGAACTTTGAATCGAACCCTGTAGATTAGATACAGGGTCAAGTTCAAAGTTCTGAAGGATGTATCAAGTGAAACGTTATGAATATTAGTACAAAGATGAAGACAATAGTTCCAATACTTTAAATGTTAACAATTCATCTAAGAAATTTGGACAAATAAGTTCAAGAATGGCTAAAGCTAATAGTTTTATTTGCTCAACAATAGTCGGGCTGTAGAATACACCGACTGCATCTTTACATAGGGTAAACCCCACCACCACTACCACAACGAGTGACCTGGATATAACATTAAAGTGTCTGCTTTAAAATTGACCTTGTGTCGTATCCTGCCCGAGCGGAGGGTTTTATAAATATATGATAAACAGGATTTGTCATTAAATAACCTACAATGTTTGATATGCCATAAAAGTCAAACCAACCAAATCATATGCATTTGATATATATATATATATATATATATATATATAAACAGGATTTTGCATTGAATAAACAACAATGACTGATATGCCATAAAACAAAACAAAACCAAATCATATATATTTAATATATAGGCATAAAGAGGATTTGGCATTAAATAACCTACAAGGGTTGACATGCCATAAAACCAAACCAAACGAAATCCTATATATTTGATATTTATATATAAACAGGAGATATTAAACTAGGACCGTTTACTCTAGAAGAACTCGACTCAGTACTTAGAAAAAATTCAAAATAGGAAAGCCGCAGGGCTTGATGAAATTCTCCCAGAAGTATGGAAGAACAGACAATTCGACGACATACAGCTCCGACACTGTAATGCAGTTAATAATCAAAATCCGATAGACAGATGGATGAAGGGATGCATGCTCCCTTTTCCTAAAAAGGATGACCTCGGATTAGCCAAAAACTACCAAAGTATAACACTTATATCCATAGCAGCCAAAATATACAATGCCCTACTACGAAACCGCATAGAACCCAAAATTGACTTCTTTGGAAGAACAAAAATGGCTTCCGAAGAAATAGATCCACGACTTCTCAAATGCTGACTCTCCGTAGAACCCTTGAAGGTGTACGGGCAAAAAACCTACTGGCGAACATACTATTTGTCGACTTTACCTAGGCCTTTGATTCCATTCACGGAAGAAAGATGGAACAAATTCTATTAGCATACGGCCTACCAAAAGAGACTGTTGCAGCAATAATGATTCTTTAGAGAAACACTAAAGTTAAAGTACATTCTCCGGATGAAGACACAAACTACTTCGACATTGTAGCAGGAATACTACACGCTAGCCCCATACCTTTTTATCATATGTCTAGACTACGTGCTTAGAACATCGATTGATAAAATCAGAGAAAACGGCTTCGAGCGGACAAAGAAAAGAAGCAGAAGATACCCCGCAAAAACTATTACCGACGCCGATACCGAAACATTACTGCATAGATTAGAACAAGCCGTCGCAGGCATTGGCCTCCATGTCAATACACACAAATCTGAATACCTGTGCTTTAAGCAAACAAGCGACATTTCCACACTAGTGTGTAGCTCTCTGAAACTAGTTGACAAGTTTACCTCCCTAGGAAGCAGTGTCTATCAACCGAAAAAGTCATCGACACGCGACTAACAAAGGCATGGACAGCTAACAATAGTCTAGCGGTCATGTGGAAGTCAGACCTGACCGATAAGATAAAACGCAGTTTCTTCCAAGCAGCGGTCGTATCGATACTGCTATATGGATGCACTACATGGACGGTAACTAAACATCTGGAGAAAAAGCTTAACGGCAACTACACAAGAATGCTGCGAGCAATATTGAACAAGTCTTGGAGGCAACACCCCACAAAGCAGCAGCTGTACGGTCACCAACCTCCCATCACGATAACTATCAAAGTTCGACGAAACAGACATGCAGGACACTGCTGGAGAAGCAGGGTCGAGCTCATAAGCGATGTTCTCCTATGGACCCCCCCCCCCACATGGCCGAGCAAAAACAGCTCCGTGAGGATAGGGGATGTAGCCCTGAGGACCTACCAGAAGCGATGAACGATAGGGAGGAGTGGCGAAAGAGGGTCAGGGATATTCGTGCTGGCGGTACGACATGATGATGATGATGGTAGTTGATGTGCTATAAAACCCAACGCAACGAAATCATATACATTTAATATATATGTATAAACAGGATTTGGCATTGAATAACCAGCAATTGTTGATATGCCATAAAACCCTGCCAAACGAAACGAAACGAAACCACCGATTGTACCTCATGCCAACCGTGCAGAACTGCTGTATCGTATGAAATGAGTTCTAGCGCAAGTTGCGCTATTATCTTCACTCATAAACTTGAATCGTCTTCTACCTCTAGTTATGGGTTAAATAATACCACTAGTTTCCTTTTATAAAGATTGATTTGACATTAAATAACCCACGAAGGTTGATCTGCCATTAAGCAAAGAAACATAACCAAAGCAAACCAAACCATGAAAATCCTCTCATTTCTTTTTGTCGTGTATTATATTTCTTTGTAAATTTAAACCAAATAATGTTGAGTAATGTGCCAAAGACAGCAGAGAAAACAAACAAACAAACAAACAAACGAAAAAGCAATTGGCTGTAAAATATTTTCCAAGGGTAATTGGCACTGGATAAAGATAAAATAAAATATCTCCCCTACCGAAAAAAGAATTATCAATTTAGGAAGGGAAGTACAAAAAGAAATGAAGCGCACTTTATCCATAATGGCGAACGAAAGACGATTAAAAAATTCTTCAATAAACATTTCTATCAAGAATCAATTATTTCTTATCTGCGTTGTTCTAACCAGTCGGGGTAAAAAAAAATCCATTCAACTTGAGGTCATGAATAAATGAAGAAAACCAGAGTTGATAATATTCCATAAACTACTGTATAAATCAAAATGTGGCACGATTAGAATGTGACACAAGATCACCTTTGAAGCGGAGTTTAATGGGTTTTAATCCAGACAGTTCCTTCTCCTAGACTGGTTGGCGTACCTTCGTTAAAGAGCTCGGTGTGCCCTACTATTTATTCTCCCATAGCTGGAGAGAGAATAATTAGATTCATACCTCTTATTAGAGTTCTAATTAACGCTATGTGAGATGCAAACAGCTCCATCCAGTGTTTGAAATCAAATTGCCGTGTCCATTTCCAACGTCGACACCCATGACATCACGAATACCTCCACAAAAACACATACCGACACACACACACACACACACACACACACACACACACACACATATATATATATAGGGACCGCTCATTGGCCTAGTGGGTAGAGTTTTCGCCAATGGCTCGGGAGACCTGGGTTCAATCCCAAGTCGCGTCATACCAAAGACTTTAAAAATGGTAATTGATACCTCCTTGCTTAGCACTCAGCAATATAAGGTATGTATGAAAGGTAAAGTGGAGCAATCCTTGGAAAGAAGTAGCGCCCTCCCTTACACTTCGGTGTAGTAGCTATCGAAAAGGTAGCCTTCTGGTCACTCTCGACTACGGTCGCCAGTTTTACTTTATATATATATGTATATATATATACGTGTATAAAGAGATACCCCGAAAGTATAAGGATATTACAACATAATCCTGCTAATGAATATACCAGCTGCAGCTGCATATATATATATATATATATATATATATATATATATATATATAAATCATTGGGGTCAGCCTCGACTACGATCGCCAAGTCGCGTCATACCAAAGACTTTAAAAATGGTATTTAATATATCCTTGCTTAGCACTCAGCAATATAAGGTACGTATCAAGGGTAAAGTGGTGCAATCCTTGGAAAGGAGTAGCGCCCTCCCTTACACCTCGGTGTAGTGGCTATTGAAAAGGTAGCCTTCTGGTCACCCTCGTTTACTTCATATATATATATATATATATATATATATATATATTGGCAGCATTTCTTCGTTAATACAAATTTTTTAAACATAATAGACATTTTCTGTCTACATATTTTCTTCTGGATCCATTCGTATTCCTGTATTGCTTTTATCGTATTGTCCATAGTTGCATGTATCCCTAGCACTTTCTGCCCGACTTTGGACCATCATCAGGGGAGGATCTATTACAAAAGTAATGTAACTTTTGTTTTTGCATATTACTACTATGTAAGAGCGTCTTTACCGTTGAGGATTATAGCGTTAGCTTTTAAATGGGTTTCTATAAATAGTGTCAGTAGCTAAAGACATTTAAGTACATTAGCACTGGTTTGGAAATTAATTCTCTTAAGTGTCGGTTGCATGTTTCTAATATGTAGTGCTTGGAGAATCTGTAGTTTTTGTTTATTATTTTGATGTTCTAATATTGTTGTGTTGTCGGTGAGAATTTTCCGTAATTGAATGTTTTTTTTAATGCTGAGCTATTGAACTTATATATATATATTTATATATCATTGGGATCAGCCTCGACTAAGATCACCAACTTTACTTACTTTTATAAAGATTAATAAAGGGTTGTTGAAATCAAATGCATTCTTGAAAGAAAAGATTGGAGATTTTCACTTAAAAAAATAAACCGAAAAGTTAAATAAGTATAATATAATCCATAATAACTCAAGAAATATTTATTTCTTCGCTAATCTAAACAATTTACGTTGGCTCTAAATTAGATTGAAAAATGTGTTAATGATTCATCTTTGATTCTAAGTGGTTAAAAAAAATGTATTTTTAATATTCGTTGAAGGAAATTATTTCTTAAATAATTTTGGCAAGTCAAATATTGTCGTCGTATTTCGCAAAGCATTTCGAAATTCAAAAACCTAGCGCGAATGCGCCGATAGGCTAAAATGCAAAAATGCAGACAAAAAATTACATGTTCAGGGGCCTATAATTTTAGACATGAATTAACATATTTTAGAATGGAAATTAGTTCATTTCACAGACACACTCACAGTTAAATAGTTTCAAGCATTTCTTTTTAACTAAGATAATTCTATTTAACATTATTCCTTTGTTTTATACAGTTAATTTTTTTCAAAGTATTGCTAAGTCAGTGGAGTTTACCCTAAGTCACCGCCTTTCAAGATAGAATAATGTTGGTTACGTATTTGCCACTCGATTAATTTAAAGAATACGGTCGGGACAATCACATAGGTGCCAAGGTTTGACATAATCAGTCGATTTATTTGATGAGGCCATTTCGACCGCCTTTTTTTAGTCCAGTAAATGCTAAATGACAGTTTTTTTTGGTTACATGACTATGTTTGCCGAGCAACGGACTGCTCAGCTGTTACATTATTGAACGGTTCATAGAAAAAAAAAATGAAAAAAAATGAATTAAAAAGCTGACAGTCTCCGACGGCCAAGCCATAGTTCTTGACGTTAAAAACGGCTAGGGAAAACTGGAGGTCCCCAAAATTCTTGAACGCATGTGTGAAATCGGCCGAAGCGGATGTTTCTGCCCCCGATATGACAGGCGGAAGTGAGTGGACGACTCGTGTATTTTGAGCAGTTGTGGGCGAGACGCGATGGGTTAAAAACGGACAGTTGAACATCAGCCACGAAGATGTAAGGTTTGGTTTGGTTTGGTTTCTTTATTTAATGGCATATCAACCTTTGTAGGTTGTTTAATGCCAAAGCTATTCTCATAGAAGTACAATAGTGGTACTATTTAACCCATAGTTGGGAGGATAAGGGGGTCCATATCTTTCCCTACGGTATTTTTTTGAAAGTGAACGTAAACGTAAAAAGTAAGGAGACGAATGATTACGAGCCCAATTTCGGGGGGTGCTTTCCAAAAGGAACCATAGACTAGACGTAACCCAGTGGCCAAACATGTTAGAACCACGAAAAAACTCAAGGTCTGTGTTTGCTCCTTTTTCTTACCAGAATATTTTGCTTCTCCTTGTTTAGCTGATGCGGTCGTTTTAGTTTCCATACTCTCGTTCTTTCTCCCGGTGACTACCTACGAGTTGTAGCAGTAAATTAACCTTTAAGTAGTTATACAAACTATCTTGAGTTCGTCAACTTTTACCACGGAAGGGTCTAAATTCTCTTTGGTACCGTAACGGTACACAGCTTCCAGGATCCCATCCATAAACATTACAGATCACCATCCACGATCAACAATTTCAAACTTTACAGTGGCTCCCGTCCAGGGTCTCTGGGAAACGCAGGATAACAATTCATTACCATTTCTTCTTGATTCACTTGAAATTGGGATGGAAGAACCTTTTAGAGTCTCAATGATGGAACCGATAGAACTATTCAATCAATTACTAAGGACTTTTTGTTATGGGCTATTTGAAACCATATAACTATGTAAATTACTTGTATATTTCAATGGACGAAATACTATGAATTTGCATGAGTCCAGAAATTAGCACACCCATATTTTTATTTTCAGGGTTCCAATGCTATGTACCTGATCTTGAATGATACCCAGTAATATCCGTTTCATATACCGACGCCGACTACGCCGATGACAAAGCGATACTGGCGAATACACCCAACCAGGCCGAAACCCTACTACATAGTTTGGAATGAACCGCTGCAGGCATTGACTCCCATGTCAATGCACACAAAACTGAATATACGTGCTATAATCAAACAGGCGACATTTCCACACAAGGTGGAACCTCTCTGAAAATGGTAGACAAGTTCACCTACCTCGGTAGCAGTGTCTTATCAACCGAAAAAGACTTCAACACGGGGCTAACGAAGGCATGGACAGCCATCGATAGGCTATCGATCATATGGATATCTGACCTGACCGAAAAAATGGAACGCAGTTTCTTCCAGGCAGCGGTCATATCGATACTGCTGTATGGATGCACTACTTGGACGCTAAATAAACGGCTGTAGAAGAAGCTAGACGGCAACTACACAAGAATGCTGCGAGCAATACTGAACAAGTCCTGGTGGTAACACCACACAAGGCACCTACAATACGGCCACCTGACTCCCACCACGAAAACTATCCAAGTTAGACGAACCAGACATGCAGGATACTGCTGGAGAAGCAGAAACGAGCTCATAAGTGATGTACTCCTATGGACCCCCACATATAGCCGAGCAAAAGCAGGACGACCTGCTCGAACCTACATACAGCAGCTATGTGAGGATACGGAATGTATCTTTGAAGACCTGCCGGAGGCGATGAACGATTGCGAGAAGTGGCGAGAGAGGGTCAGGGATATCCTTGCTAGCAGCACGACATGATATATATATATATATATATATATATATATATATATGATTTGATATTAACAATTTCTCTCTCAGGGTTTATAGGGGGTGTCCTCGTGGTGTAATGGTTAAAGCGATGGACTGCAGAATCGTTGTAAGCGAGTTCGAACTCCAGTCGCGCTATTACGTTCACTTTCGGGCAAATACCCTTGGGTAAGGTATGAACCCCTTTATCCTCTCGGCTATGGGTTAAATAGCACCACTGCTGTTCTTCTAGGCGAATGGCTTTGGCATTAAATAACCTACAAAGGTTGATATGCCATTAAACAAAGAGTGAGTGAGTGAGATCAGGGTTTATATATATATATATATATATATATATATACACACACACACACATATATATATATATATATATATATATATATATATCAACGCTCTCGCTCTCTCTTTCTCTCTCTTTCTTTCTATATATATATTGGGGTGTCTCCCCTAAAGATGGACTCGCGCTCATGTGGCATATACCGAGTAAGCTCTCTTCTGCACAGACACGGCGAGCTGTTACCAAGAACGGTAATATGTTAAGCTGAGGAGGGTTTTTATGTATGTACTATTTTCTTTCTATATATTTTTTATCACTCATTTCCGAGTCGTGTTATCATTTGAACCTCCCCTTGACCATAACAATATACAACCACACTGAAGAGTAGTGATTCAACGAAACAGTTTGTGGATGGCAATATATATATATATATATATATATATATATCACTCCTGAAAGTACACCCCTAATGGGTTTTTATGAAAAATATTTTCTTGTCCTAAACCAAAGATACCAGAAAATTAATGAATTCTAGTGGACCATTAGACGATCAATATGGAAATCATTTATCATATGATGACCTCGTCCATCACTGTTGACATTACAAAATAACCCACGTAAAAACAAAAGGTACGTGCCAGCAGGGGCAAAACAACAAAAATGCAACTATAGTCTTGTATTTCGGGTCAGCACGGAGAATTTGGCAAATGAACAGCTGATTCAAATAGCAAAGTTCAAAGTTCTCAGATCAGAGATGACCGTAGAGCAAAGAACTTTGGGTAGACTGTCCCAGCCATCTTGTGAGCTTGATAAAAGCAGCCGTTGTTTAAAAAATGCTAAAATTCATGCGTGGTCGGGACATTGGCCTAATGAGTTGAGTGCTTGCCAATGGTCCAGCAGACTGGGGTTCAATCCAAGATCGAGTCAAAAAATGGTACTTGATGCCTCCTTGTTTAACACTCAGCATTCTAAGGTACGTTTCAGACTGGGTTCTTCAGCCTTGGTGAGGTAACTAGTCAAGGAGAAGGAAAACTTAGTAATTGATTGAACAGTTCCGTCGGTTCCATCATTGAGACTCTATAAGGATCTTCCATCCAAATTTTAAGTGGATCAAGAAGAAATGGCAATGAATTGGTATCCTGCGGAATTTAACAGGTTTGAATTTTCTTTTCTAAACCTGTTAAATTCTGCTTAAAATTGACCTTCCGTCATATCCTGCCCGAGCGGAGGGGTTGGTAAATATGATAAGGTAAGTTTCAAGCGTAAGGTGGAGTAATCCTGGGAAAGGTGTAGCGCCATTCCCTACACCTTGGTGTAGTATCTATTGAAAATAAAGCCTTCGGGTCATCCTCGACTTAGGTCATTGCTTGTGGCCAACTGATAACGACATTGGTGGAGTGTGGGGGTAAACATATGGAAGCGTAGCTACCACGTGCCAGTAATGGACTCGCTCATCCTAGAACCCTCCTCTCTGGTAGATTTAAAAATTTGTTGTTTTTTTTTTTTGTTTTTTTTTTCTTTTACTGGACAGGACCAGTCTGATTGCAGTATTTCTTATTATATGAAGAATTTGAAAATCGTTGGTCTACTGTTTAGCAAAGAATAATTTGTGTGTTGTTCGGCTCTTGCAGGAGCCAATATTTTTGCTTCAAATTCGGTTCCAGCAGTTACTAGGCGACAAACAGCAAGATCTGAGTTTTGGTGCAACCAACTGCTAACCCACTGTAGCATGTAGCTTGTCGAACATTTAAATTGGGAGAATTCGCAATTAAAGAAAGCTTCTCCAAAGAACAGTTGTCGATAATGGCACACACTTCTCATTACTTGAGCATAATAGTAATCCAAAACAGTCCAGTATTTCAGGATGAGTTGTTGTGCGTGACCGTAGTCAAGGGCGACCAGAAGGCTTCCTTTTCAATAGCTACTACACTAAAGTGTAGGGGAGATCGTTTACCCTTAATACATACCTTATACTGCTGAGTGTTAAGCAAGGAGGTATGAAGTATCATTTTTAAAGTCTTTGGTATGACTCGAACTGGCATTGAACCCAGCTCCCCCGGACCACTGGTGAATAGTCTACCCACTAGAATGAGTAATCATACTAAAAGAACAAAGAAGGAGGAAAAGAAGAAAGGCCCATAGATGTAATGTAAGTAATATTGGTGACTGTAGTCCTGGGCTACCAGAAGGTTTCCTTTTAAAAAGCTACTACACTGAGGTGTAGGGGAGGGCACGACTCCTTTCCTTGGATTTCTCCACTTTAACCTTGATACTTACATTATATTGTTGAGTGTTAAGCAAGGAGGTGTCAAGTACCATTTTTGTAGTCTTTGGTATGACGCAAACTGGGATTGAACCAAGGTCTCCAGGACCATTGGCGAACACTCTAATCATTAGACCAATAATATGATATCTTAATTATTCCATTTACTAATGGTGTAAGAACACATGCCTTTAACTTTCCAGAGGGACATCCTCTTCCTCAGTCAGACGACAGAATATTTACTTTTTAATATCCGGCCTACGATTTAAAAACAAATCCCAAATATGTCATCCTAAGTGATTTCCAAAACAACCGTTCAGCTTGATATCCTTCCACTCGTGCGACACGTGCAGCCATGTGAACTTCACGATTTACACTTCCATTTAAAATTTTTGGCTAACTTTTAATTCATCACTAGAAATAGAATAATTTACTTATATCATTATTCATCCTCCTCGATGTAATATTCTGATGGCCTAAGAGCTTATGGAAAGCATAAAACGCCAAATTCCGACTGCAAAATGTATTATAACTTTATAAAATTGGTTAAATGACAATATAATTGCTGTTAATGGCAAAAAAGTCTCATCTAATCTCATCTGACATTGGTGATAACAATAGACAAAAACAACCATTAACTTAAAGTCTTGTTGATTGGCTTCTTTGTTTAATGACATATCAACCTTCGAAGATTATTCAATGCCAAAGTCATCATTTTAGAAAAACAGAAGTGATAATAATTAATGGTGGGGATTTCAACCCTATCTTAAGGTTCTAAGTCCAAAAGTGAATGTGAAAGCGTAACTTGAGCTCGAACTCGTTTTTTTTAGGCTGCATTAACTATTATACCACGGAGACACCCTCATGTCTTTATGAGAAATTCACTTCCTTATTTGCCCAGTCGGCTGGGGCTGTAGAATACACCGACTGCACCTCTGCAGATGGGTAAGACCCCCGCAATGAGTATCCTGGATATGACACTAAATAATCTGATGGCGAGGTTCCAGTAATACTAGAGCTTTGGGAATTCGGAGTATCCCTTCATTGCCATTGCTCCCAGGTCCACTCTGGCCCGGCGTGGTAGCAGCTGATACGGCCCTATCTATGGGTTAAATAGAACTTACGGCATACTTATGCTAAACTGAATTGTTTGAATAAACTAAATAGCTTGAAATAGAAATGTTTTTGACAATTAAACCGTACTTACATTTAAACTGCGTACTTATGCTAAACTAAATTTTTTGAAATAGAACTGTTTTTTGACATTGAAACTGTACTTACACTAAACTGATTTGTTTAATATAGAACTGTTTTGACATTTAACTGTGTATAAACAAAATCTGTAAATGTACTAAACTGAATTAGCTGAATTAGAACTGCTTGACTAAACTGACTAGCTTGAAATAGAAATGTTTTTCCCAATTAAACTGTACTTATATTTAAATTGCGTATTTATGCTAAACTGAATTGTTTGAAATGGAACTATTTTCATAAAAATAGATTTGGCGTTGATTAACCTACAGGAGTTGATATGCCATAAAACTCAACCAACCAACCAACATCACTTCCTTATCATGCTAATAATTTGTAGGGAAGTTTTCAAGTTTCACTTTCCTCACTCCGCCGTTGTTTGCTATCTAAAACAGACTTGTGAGAAGTCACTATCTTCAACAATAACCACTCTATGTCTGTTGATAAATATCCACTGGGCTTCTCTGTGGTATTTCCTATCTGTCGGAAACTATCAAGTTGCTTAATTGCGACCCACGGTCCTTTCGACCTTGAGTTCAAAGATTTCTTCAGATCAATAATCCCAACCTAGATGTAAGGAATTACCGACTCAGAGTGTGCCGGCCCGTGAACGGCGATGCAATCCATCTGCATCTGCAGTATTTCAAGCTTACACCGTGATTGTCACCCCGTCGTGTTAAACTACGGTTCCAGTTCAGAGTGAACTTAGGAGTAAGGGCTACAAAAGAGTTACCGTACACTCCCCATAGCTTTAAAACTGGAGCCTCGCTATCGTATGCAGTTGTGTGTCATACTCAGGGCAGTGCAAAATGTAGACCTGTGTGTGCATGTAGGTGTATATTCAGCTCCCCACGAGATCGTGCAAAAGTTGCTTAGTTTAATCGGCCTCCCCCTTCAAGATCGCCTCAAACACCGGGTAATAAATCTCGCCCTATTTAGGTGAGGAGAAAGTGTTGCTTTAGATATGGAGACCGCCTAGAATTAAGCTGTTCTTTTAAAACTTTTCTCTAACCCTGCACGGCTATATTAATCCAGATTCTCCGTCAGGGATATGATGTAGCACAAGGTCATTTTTTTTTTAAATTTCAGTGGAGTACAGCTGGTATGACTTTAGAGATTTCCTTCACCTATACCGATTGACGTAAGAAGGCTAGAAAGCCCACTCTGCCTAACTATTTCCCTATATAAAGAACATATGATTTTTCTAAGGGAATCAGAGCAAACGGAACCACAAACAGCCTCCTCCAGGATCCGAAATTGTGTCTCCTAGACCATTTCCTAAGATGTTAATCGTTACACTACAGGTGCCTTTTCGAATAAGCATGTGTGTGCAATTTATAAAACCACAAGTAAACTTTCTCTTTTTTTATTTCTCTCAGGTTTTTTTTTTCATTTAGATTTCATTTCACCATTTTTTAAAAATCTACACAAACTAAACGTCACTTAATTGTACTTAATAAACTTTAACAATTTTGATTCTATAAGAGAACTTTTAATTACATTTAATACCTGAAAATTGTTCTGTCCGTTAAAAACACCCATTACTTGTGAAGAGATTGAAGTAAAATCAATATTATTTAAGACAGTTCCATCCGCACCTGTCATTGAGTGACCGCTAAGTCTAATTTTCTATGTAATACAACGGTACCCCAAACTTTTTAGACTGTCACCCCCAACACCTTGGCTCCCAGACTTCGTCTGTAGCGTCTCACACACACACACACGCGTACACACACACAAACATTTATCTATTTCTTTGCTCAAGAACAAATTTAAAACTATTACCATGATTACATCTTTCTACACTGAAATTAGATATGATCAGGAGCTTCTGCTGCCCCCAAATAATACTTTTTGTCAGGATTCACAAACTAAATGACTCAAAATGGCCATTATGATCAGGGGAAGTGGGACCAAAGTGAGTTGGGGGGGGGGGGAGACGTGTTATTTTAATACATCCTTAATGCTGCCATTTATTTATCTATTCATCAAAATGAATACCGTCTACTTTCTTTGTCTAATGGCATATCAATCTTTGTGGGTTATTTAAAGCTAAATATATCCTTGTAGAAAAACAGCAGTTATAATACTATTTATACCTAAACTGGGTTGGGGATAAGGGTGTTCATGGTCTTTATTTGACATCTCACAACGTAAAAATTTGGTACAAGGTCATTTTAAAATGGGGGACCCTGCATAGTTTGAAACCGATGCGATACAGTTACAAAAACTAATGAAACAATTTCATGGTATTTATCAGACATCCCACCATTTCAGAATTAGGCACGTTTTATAGTAGGAATCTTGCATAGGTCAAAAAGAAGATTGGGAAAAAAAGAATCCTTTACAAGTCTTTTAGTCCGGAAGTGGACACAATGCCCGACTGGAGTTTGAACTCGCTAACTACGATGTCTTAGTCGTGCACGTTAGCAACTAACCCACCCAAAAATGAATACACATGTATTTGTGGGATAGATGAATGCCGGAGGACAAATTTTCAGTTTCCAATTTTCTTTAATACCATTTTTATTTTCGATAAATTCTGTTTTTTTCTTTCCATTTTATAAGTCAGGGTCATTAAAGAAAATATCTACACTCTTATGGGAGCCCATTTATGATATAATATCAGAGAGACTCTATATGATCACCCTCCCTCTCAGCATATTCTTGGATCTCCCACTGGTGATAAAAAAAAAATATTTACATTCTTATGGAAGCACCTTTATGATATAATTTAATACACGTTCAACATCTCTGTCAACACTTTTTTGAATCTGCGAAAAAATATTTAAAAAATTATTCATATTTTTATGGGATTATCTTTATGAAAAAGGCAAAACTGATAATATGGAGACAACCAGGGGGAAGATTTCAATAGTATTTTGACAGGGGTCTTAAATACGTACAGATTTTAAAATCACATCCTAAAGGGATTCTCATAGAAATATAATCCTTTTGTTTTGCTATCCTGTATTTCATGGGTAAATTGCATTATATCAAAAAGTTAGCGACCATAGTCGAGGGTGACCCGAAGACTCCCTTTTCGATAGCTACTACACCAAGGTGTAGGGGAGGGCGCTACTCCTTTCCCTGGGAATAATATTATATTATACGATAAATATCATATAGAGAAGAGGAAAAAAAAGGTAAAATTAAATTTTTATCCGATTTAAAGAAATTGTTGATATCTTCGGCAACAACAAAAAACTTTTAAAGTCCTGTTGGGTGTGAATGAAAGTGTTTAAGGTCCCCGATAATTTTAATGATTTGTTTTGTATATTTAGAATAAGGTTTAATATTTGTTTCCCCACAAGTTTAATGTTGAGTTTTGTTATATAGTGTTTAGGTTAAAAGGTAGGATATAGGCAGATGGATAAAGTAGTAAATGAAGGAAGATATGCAACAAATGAGTAAAAGATATGAAGCAAATAAAGGTTGTAAAACGGCGCGGACGAAATGAACATTTAAAACAAGGCGACGAAGAAAAACAAATTTATATTCTACAACAATAAAACTTAAATTGATAAATAAAAAATATTACTAACTCTACTAACAAAATAATAGTGTGTGTATATGTGTGTGTGTGTGTCTAACACAACTAAGATACAAAAGAATTACATGTTTAAAATGTCCTTTTTTTATGATTAGAAACGGGCAGTTTCTCTGAGACAGGAAAGCGTCTCATAGTCAATGTATATTTTGAGTGTCTGCGAGGCCCATCCATGTTGTTGCTTTTCTCTCCTGTTGATTCACTCTGGAGTGGGTGTGTTGCTGCTGCGAAGAAATTTGGTAAAAGAGAACAAGGGTGTTTGAAGACGACGTATTTATAGAAAATACGCGTCTTGTAGGTGGCTCAAAACGCAGGACTAGAATTTACGGGCGGACGTAGTTTTAAGCATGTCACGTGGTCCTCCTGGCCAATGGTTTCCCGAGACTGAATATGTGAGCGTCCACCCAAAATAATTTATTGGAATGCAAAGTCCTATAGTCCTAAACAAGGAACAAGTTACACTGCCATTTTTCCAGACTTTTTCAGGAGTTCATTGAGTGCACGTTCGTATCATTTCACAACAGTCTTCGTACCTTATGACCTTGCTTTGTTTTTTTGTTGTTGTCTTGTTTCTTTTTTTTGTGGAAGGGTTGTTCCTTTTTTGGTTGGTATTGTTTGTATTTTCGACTCTACTCCCTTCCAAATTCTCCACACCAACATTTGCTGACAGCTCCCCCGGTATCCATCTTAAACAGAGAAAGAATTCAACAGACTTCCAATCAAGTCGATGCATAATTGGAGCCTCACCGTCAGATGGCTTAATAACATATCCAAGACACTCCCTGGGGGAGTCTTACTCCTCTGCAGAGATGCAGTCGGTGTATTATGTAGAAACAGCTGTCTGTGTTAGTGCGTGCGTGTGTGTGTGATAGGTCTTTCTTGAGATTCACATCTTATACGAACAAGACTCCTCGATTTAAGTGATCAAAGCTTTTTAACTATCGACTTCGATGGTCAAATAAACCTTACAATTGAGACGCTGCTCTGTATAAATTAGCGAACTAAGTTATTAAACAAATAATTAATCATAACTATCTCCTCTTCTTTCTCTCGTTTGCAAACGAAACGGAAAAGTGACTCTTTTAAGTTCCATGTTCGCATTTTGCTTCTATTTAGACACAAAGCCCAGTCGGCGAAGGCTGTAAAATACACTGACTACATCTCTATAAAGGGGTAAGACCCCCATCCAACCGAGTGTCTTCGAGGCTGGAGCCTCACTATAGGATTGTTTTGTGCTATACAAAACAATCTGATGGTGAGGCTCCCTCCTTGGAGCTTTGGCAAATTTTGAGTACCCCTTAATTTCCATTTGTACCAGGTTCACTCAGACCCAGTTTAATAACATCTGATTTGGTCTTATCTACAGGGTGAAAAGATAAAATTGTCGTCCTAAAGAAAACAACACTACAGCTTTATTTTAAATCTTTATTGAAAAAATTAATTCAGGTAACTTGATTATGTAGTAGAGCCGACATCTATTCAATGTAGCCTCAATCACCGCCTCTATAGGGAACTGGGAGCTCGGCGAATACTCGCGGATGGCGGCGATCAGGCTGGCTTTGGTGTTGTGGGAGGTCATGTTGGTGATGTTCTCGACGTATGACCAAACGAAGTAGTCCAGCGGGTTCATGTCGAGGGAGGAGGGGGCCTGAAAGACTTGATTAGCCTGAGGTTCTTTGTCTTCTCAGTCAAGATCTGGCTTGTCTGGCGCCTGTAGGACCTACACTTCAAGTCCTCCTTCACACATGCATTCACAGTTGTGTGTGAGACGCCTAAATCTCTGGCAATCTGCCGAATAGGCCGCTGGGGAGTTTCATCAATGGTTGCCTGGACCTTTTTGATGAACTCCTTGGTCCGGGTCTTCCTGGCTGTGTCCTTCCGCTCCACCACCTCCAAAGAGTCGTCCGATGCATTGAGCTGTGCCCTCAAGCGTTGAACCGTCCGGATTTGCATGTTGAGGGTGCTGGCAATGGACCTGTTGTCATAACTGGGATCGGTAGAGAGCATCAGTTGTACAGTGGCGCATCTCCGATCTCGCTCGTTGAACATTGTGTCACTTCCAGACATGATAGAAGTCTCCTATTGCTCTTGGGATTTGTACACAACTCGCCAACTAGTAGATGGTCTGCAACAAAAAAAGAAAAGCGGTTCTCATTAAACGGAAATGGAATCATGTCGTCTTTTCTAGGGCGACTATTTTATCGTTCCACCCTGTAGAAAGCTCCTATCGCTCTTGGGATTTGTACACAACTGGCCAAATAGTAGATGGTCTGCAACAACAACAACAACAACAACAAAAAAAACGGTTTTTCATTAACGGAAATGGAATCATGTCGTCTTTTCTAGGGCGACAATTTTATCGTTCCACCCTGTATGAGTCAAAAAGAATTGTTTAACATTTATATTAAGTACAAACAAATGACTTATGCTAAATTGAATTGTTTGAAATAGAACTGTTTGATCCGGGAAAACAAATGAATTATGTTTTATCGAATTGTTAGTGAGACATCAAATAACCAGACAAATCATATTGTCATGGATAACGAGTCAAATAATATGTTTAATTAAAAAGGTCTGAGTCAGATAAGCTTGAAAAAGCTTTATTCAACTAAGGACTGGTCTTGAAGGTAGTCACAGATAAAATGGCCACCTACCAGTAATCTAAACAAAGGGGAACAATTCGTTCCCAGAAAGTAAGGGAGATTATATAGTTCTTTCATTTATCACCATACATATATACATTCAATACAAAAATATTTATGAACAAGATGTGGTATTAATTTACTTTAAATAGTTGATATGCAATAATAACCAACTATTTCAACTGTAAGTAAATAAAACTATTATTGTTGAAACCATTTAACTGTGTGCAAACAAATGACCTCTTGCCTGAATAAAATCTTTGCTACACACATTCTCTCTCTCTCTCTATCTATCTATCTATCTCTCTCTCTCTATATATATATTTATTAACTATATATTAATTTTGTTAACAGCCTGATGATTTTTGTTTTGTAAAAAACTCCATGAAACCCAGGTGTCGTCGTCTAAATTCCATGGCATTAGATATATAAATCTAATATATCATCATCATCATCATCATGTCGCGCTGGTAGCACGGGTATCCCTGACCCTCTCTCGCCACTCCTCCCTATCGTTCATCACACTAGGCAGGTCTTCAGGACAACATCCCGTATCCTCACATAGCTGCTGAATGTATGTTCATGCTGGTCGTCCTGCTTTTGCACGGCCATGTGTGGGGGTCCATAGGAGTACATCTCTTATGAGTTCATCCCTGCTTCTCCAGCAGTGTCCTGCATGTCTGGTTCGTCTAACTTGAATAGTTTTCGTGATAGGAGGCAGGTGGCCGTACAGTTGGTGTCTTGTGGGGTGTTGCCGTCAGGATTTCAGGCACTGAGCACCGGAATTGTTTTGCACATATATATATATATATATATATATATATATATGTGTGTGTGTGTGTGTGTGTGCTCGACCCCTCCGCATATGTACACAAGGTGAAACAAGGTAATCTTTTAAGTGGATTTAAAAAGGTTTCAATTCAGAATTTTCATATACTTAGACAGGCTATCATTCTAAGACTAAAGATCCCTGTCTACACCACTGTTTAACCATAGCTGGAAGGAGAATCACTGGATTCATGCCTTTCTCTATGGTATTTACGCAAGGTAAATTGCAAGAAGGCTTGCCTAGTATTTGAACCATCATCGCATGAAATTCCTACGACGATAACCATTGCATCACGAATGCCTCCACATGTTTTTACTCAACCCCTCTGCTCAATCAGGAAGTGACACAAGGACAATTTTTGATAACCGTTACACTAAGAACGCCTATGTAAATGTGAGTGTGTTGAAATTGGTTAACTAGCTGATTTTAATGGGCATGTCAATACGATTTTATGCTCGGTGTACGTCATTATTTACACGTTGCCGTCTGTGTTTTATGACATATCAACCAATGTTGGTTATTTTATAATAAATCCTGATATGTATATATATATATATACATATATATAAAGATATATATATATATATATATATATATATATATATATATATACTCCCCTACCCACGTGGGGTTGAATTCTCTGGCGAAGAAATAATCGTGTTGCCATTAGCGTCTATTGCAAGCCTCTTCGTAGTTGAATTGAGGTCTCGGCAACCGTTGAACGGATGTATATAAACAATAGTAATTGTGATTGATAACCGTTTAAAATTTACTTCGCAGCTAATATCTCCTCCTGGCTGAATGGTTAGAAGCTTTGGTTTGACGTTTGAGTCAACCGGGTTTCGATCCCAGCTACGGGAAGATACTGTCTTGCCACACTGATGAGTTCTGATAGAACGAAACAGATCTGTCTATGGATTACTATATATATATTGTTTACAAACGTTTAAATGTCAAAATAG
Source organism: Sepioteuthis lessoniana (assembly GCA_963585895.1). NCBI lineage: Eukaryota > Metazoa > Mollusca > Cephalopoda > Myopsida > Loliginidae > Sepioteuthis > Sepioteuthis lessoniana. The sequence continues at coordinate 19,824,288 of OY757927.1, read as the reverse complement.
TTGTATTTCAAATAATCCAGTTTAACAAAGTTATACATTTTCAATATCAAAAACAGTTCTATTTCAAACAATTCAGCTTTTCCAAAGGTCATACAGTTGTATTTCAAACAGTTCAGTTTATCATAAGTATGCAGTTTCAATGACAAAAACAGTTCTATTTAAAACAATTCAGTTTAGCTCTGTTTGACCCATAGATAGGACTCTATCAAATGCTACCACTACGGATCAGAGTGGACCTGAAAGCGAGGGCAAGTGTTGTTAGGACTCATTCTATTACACACAGTTAAGGGTTTCAACTATTCCAAGCACTCATAATTCTAAATGGTTTCAAGTATTCCTGTATAAAACTAATAATTCTATTTAATACTAATCATTTGTATGTATACAGTTAAACGATGTTAAGTATTCCAATCTAACACTAAGAATTCTATTTGATAATAAGCATTTGTTTGCATAGTGTTAAATGGTTTAAAGTAATGCTATTTAACATGAGTTATTCAATTAATCAAGAAGTGGCGGGAAAAGATTTACTTGCATTTTAGAATTTGGCCGCTATATTCGAAGTTGACCTTGTTCGAGGAAGGTTTGTTGATCTTTATATTAAAAAAAATAATAAAAATTTTCCCGGCCATTCTTCTTACCTCTAAAAAATTATTTTCTCCTAATTCTTCTTCCATCCACTCTTGTGCATTTCATTTCATTATTAGTTCTCCTGAAGATAGTTCCAGTTGACACTGAAAGTATTTGGGAAAAACACGGCTCCTTCCTGAATTCTTTCCGTGGCGAAGTCAGACGACTCCTACGAAGACTTGAACGGATCAAAGATAAAATAAAGGCAAACACAAAATATCTGTCCTATCCACTCAATATATATGTGTGTGTGTGTGTATGTGTGTGTGTGTAGAGAGAGAGAGAGAGAATGATAGAGAGAAAGAGAAAGAGAGAGAGAGAGAGAGAGATAAAGGGATTTGATTACATTGACTAACATAAGTACTAGCTGTTAAATAAATGCACACAGCAACATATGTTCCAACAATACATGTGAATATGGAATTAAAAATCTTTTAATTTGTTTAGGTATGCGAATGAAGATATGTTGCACATCAGCATATATATATATACATATATATATAATCTATAAAGACACGTGTGTACATCCCCTAGAACGTACGTACATTCGTACATGCAAATATATATATATATATATATATAAGCATTTTATTTTAAACATATTATATTAAAGTTAACTGACACGTCTATTACACTTTAGAATAAGCGTCTTTCATAGAATATGCCTAGAATTATATATATATATATATATATATATATAAATTTATATATATATATGTGCGTGTGTGTGTATATATGTGTGTGTGTGTGCGTGTAATAGCAAAACTAATCCGCCTCAAAATAAAGGAAAAAAGGTTTCTCTTTTTTAATGCTATATATATATATATATATATATATATATATATATATATAAACACAGAAACATCTGTATTTATGCAAGAGATTTATTTGCAGTTCTTTTATTTTTATATATATATATATATATATATATATACGCGCGTGCGTGTGTGCATTGTTGATATGCTTGTATGCATGTGGGGGGTGTTTGTCTGTGTAATCTTGGAACCAATCAGCAGCAAAATAAAGGGAACCAAATAAAATACTTACCTCTTCTCTCTCTCTCTCTCTATATATATATATATATACAATGATGGATAATATTCGAAAGCTGATGCTTCCAACGTTTATGGTTTGGTGAAAGAGAGAAGTAAAGAAGAAGAAAGGAAAGGAAATCAGCGGTGTTTAATTTTTAAGTTTCCCTATTTAAATTTTGTCAGTCGAACATTTCTTCGCAGAACTGACAGCGGCCATTAACACGGTGAAAAATATTGGAGAGATGATGGTGCTGGAGTGAATTTGCTTGAATCCGTCTAAATTTAAAGCCAAAAATTTGAAATTGGAAAGAAAAACGAAAAAAGAGAGAAAAAAGTCAAATAAATTTAAAAAAAATAATAATAATAAACGAAACAAAACAGAGAAACGAAAAAAAAAAATCAAACCTTTTTGAAAATTATAAGCGGAATAGTTGAGCGGATTTAGCATTAAAAAATGTTTAAAAACCCAAACAAACAATGAAAACACGATTCCAATTAAAGATTAGAAATAGTATAAAAAAAATTCTCTCTGCCTTGACGTTTAGTGGCTGATTAAGTCGATACCATGAAGCGTTCTGTCTCCCGTAATAGTGAACGTTAAGTATACTCAAATATAGACAGTGACTCCTACACCAAACCACGACTCTCAACTCATACGTACGTATATATTTACCTGAGTCCACCGAATGTGCAATATACGGTACAAGGAAAATTTTAATCGGAAATTAACTCGTTTTAATTTAAAGTTTTTCCTTCTCCTTGACTGGTTTCCATGCAAAGGTTAAAGAGCCCAGTCTGTTCTACATTTTTACCTATAGCTGGAGAGAGAAAATATGGATTCATTCTTTCGTAAATGTATCAGCGCTATGTGAAAAGCAAACAGCCTCGTCCAGAATTTGAACTCGGGTCCCCGTGTCTATTTCCAACGACGTTAATCATTTTACCACGAACAACTTCATCACTGTTGTGGGAGCCTTACCAATCTCACCATAATGGACTCTTCTCACCGTTATTAGTTCTGAGAGATTTCACTGCCAGAGGGGCAAATCAATCTCGTTCTGCACCTCTCCAGATGCCGTGTTGCATTTCGGCCGGCCGTGTTATCTGCGGCACGGATCTGGCCGAGTGTGTCTCGGTACCTGGAGATTTTCTTTTGGCCTCAGGGGGCCTTCCCCTAGGCTTTTACCCCCTCCGGGGGTTTATCGCTCGGTGCCTGAGGCGCCTCTAATAAGGGGAATGCCGACGGGGCCGTTCAGTTCTCATTCAGCCAATTCATTTAAGTATAAGTATAGATTTTGTATATATTTGAAGCATTTCTATTTCAAGCTATTCAGTTTATTCGAACAGTTCTCATTCAGCCAATTGATTTAAGTATGAGTATAGATTTTGTTTACTCAAAGTTTAATGTCAAAACAGTTCTATATCAAACAATTCAGTTTAGTGTAAGTATAGTTTCAATGTCAAAATCAGTTCCATTTGAAACAATTCAGCTTATCATAAGTATGCAGTTTATTTCTATTTAACCCATAGACAGGGCCCTACCAGGCGCTACCATTCCGAGACAGAGTTGACCTGGGAGCAATGGCAACGAAGGTGTGCTCCGCATTTCTCAGAGCCTCAGCTCACTGGAGCCTCACCATCAGATTGTTTAGTGTCATACCTAGGACATTCATTGGAGGGTCTTATCCCTCTTCTGAGGTGCAGTCAGTGTATTCGACAACCAAATGGGCAAGAATATTTTAGTGTTTACACAGATCTATTACTTCTACGATTACAAAAATCATCCCGGATGTAGATTGTTTCATATTTAACACGAAATCAAATAAGCGTCATAATGTTGTTCTCCCACGACATTCGAAGTGCCTATGATAAGTTTCCAAATTTTTTTCGTATGGACACTTTTATTGATAGTACACACATGAAACTCCAGTCCCCTTCCAAGTAATCTCCTCCGGTTGCCATCCAATTGTTGTACCGTTCCAACAACTTCTGGATGTCCCCATGGAAGTCCTCTTGTGCGAGCGTGTCAATGACCTTCGTCACGACATCTTTCTTCTCAATTGTCTCATAACGACAGTCTCTGAGTTTAGGGAATAACCAAAAGTCATAGGGAGCAAGGTCTGGACTATAGGAAGGGTGAGGAACTGTCTTGATGCCCATCTTGTCAAATAGTCTGTGACAAGGATGGAGTTGTGGACTTGTGCATTGTCCTCCTGGAAATGCCACTGACCCGATTTGAAGAGTGTTGGCCTCTTCTGACGGAATCTCTTCCTGAACTCCCTTAAAACCTCAACATAGTAACCCTAACCCTAACCCTTTGGCCAGTCAACTCTGGTGTATTGACTTCCTTACTCTTCCTCCCACACCTCTCATCCTCCCTCACAGACTCCCTGCCTTCCTTGAATCTCTTATGCCACTCAAAAACTGATGCTCGATTCATGCAAGATGCTCCAAAAGCAGTCTGAAGCATTCTATACGTTTCTGTGGCAGCATTTTTTCCAAGTTTAAAGCAGAATTTTATTGCATATCGTTCTTCTAAAGTGTCAGAATGCATTTTTAATATTCCCCAGCTATGACAATCAGGCTTAGTAAGGTGTATTTCAATTGCTGCTGTAATTGTTGATTTGAACCTGAAATCATAAAAATTTGTCAGTCATCTCATAAGATGTATAGCAATAACATAGTGAATTTTCAAGAGTCTACGAAAATTTTAAATGCCCATACAAAAACGTCAGGAAACTTATCGTATGCACCTCGTTGTTTCACACTCATACGATTATCTTTTACACACGCGGGAGATGTTGTTTTAGATTCAAGCAAATAATAACTGTTACATTGTTGCATACATATATATACTAGATACATACCGACGCAATGATAACAGACGCAATAATGAAGGACGCAGGAAGAAACGACGCAAGAAGACTTCTTTAACAATATTTTTACCTTTCACTTTATGTCAAGGGTTCAAAAGGGTTGTTCAAGGTTTGCATATGAGAGGGTGCTGCAGACCGAACATAAACTTCATATTTTGACGTCACGTTGTGTCTTTCTTGTTCTCCTGACTTTGGGGTCCACTCCATCGGGGGTTTCCGAGGGCCTCCTCGGTCAGGTGTGGCTTTCCCTATCACATCTGGTCTCTAGCTGTCTGGAATTCTTCTGGCAACTGCTTTGGCTCGTCGAACTCAACTGAGTTAAATAATAATTCAACGCCCACACGATCGCCCACTGGATCTTTGAAATCGAATGTTTAATCGTCATCAAGCGGAAATAACTGTCATGCAGTTCACAGGTCACTCTCTTCCCGTGCATCAGTCTGTATTGGCACAGTGGGACCTTCACCTTGTCCCATATTATAAGCCTTAATCCGTCCACGCGATCCCTTTCGATTACTGGCTATTGGAATGTATCACTTCCTTCCGGTGCATCACCTTGGAATAGCATTTTTTGGGGCCGGGTCGAAGATCAAAACATAACAACATTACATGCATGAATCTTCACTTTCTCTCATGGAATATTTACACTCTGGCTGATATCATTTTTTCTTGCAAGTAAACATTTTGTGACTTTTGTTTCTCAACAAAGTTTTCACACAATTAAAGGTAATGAAAATGTATAAATTTAGAGATCGATGTTTTCAATCAATTATAACTTTGTTTGACATACACACACTCACACACACACACACACACACACATATACATATATATATATATATATGTGTGTTTTTTCTTAAATATGTATATATGTATATATGTTTTCTTAAAGGTATATATATGTATATATATATATACCTTTAAGAAAAACAAAAACAAAAAAAAAAACACGGTCACATTAGGAGAATAAATTTATTTTCACCCTGTTATGGGTATTGATATGAATCAATAACAGCAAAAATAACAGAACTTCTTCAGAACTAATAGATAAAATAATTACAGACAGAATAGACACATGAGGGAAGGGTGGGAGGGAGTTTAAGAGGGGTGAAGAGTTTCCTCCCTATTTGTCCACTACTGATTGTTCTTTTTATTTCCGGTTGAAATTACAATAAAAAAACCAAGTGTATATTCTAAACTCACTTTCTACGGCAAATTATTTTTTTAAGATTTAAAACTTAAATTCTAAATACATTTCAACATAATTTTCCAGATTTAATTATAATTTAGGGAATTACAACATTTCTTTTTAATCCTACGTAATATATATATATATATATATATATATATATATATATATAGCAACACCATACTTATAAATTGTTGACCACAATCAAACCTTTACAGACAAACTAAATTTTGGCCTTAGGTACCTCATAAGGATATAATATACTGTTTAATAAATAAGACGAACCGTTCAAATATCTTGTAAAGTTTTGACAACAGACCTAATTGCTTCCAAAGGTTTCATCAAATTTCTTTCCAGACCATTCCCCTTGAAGACGATCTGATAAAAATGAAAGATTAATGTTTAAGTATAAATACAGAGGGGAAAAACAACAAAAATATTTTATATTTTCTTAATATTCTATTTCTGTTTATATACTTGCTCGAAAAAATTTTTTAAAAATGCAAAGAAGCGGAGAAAAATTGGACTCTAATTGGAATTTATTTTCTGTTGGAGGGTACTATAGATCAGGTAATTTTTAGGGGTATATTTTCTTCCAAAAATAATTCTTAAAAATTTTGATTAAAAATTAACCAAAATGAAAAAAAAAAGAATTTGATAATTTAACTGATTAAAATTACGGAAAATTATTAGTAATTATAAGCAACTAGTTAGTAATTTACGTATTAAAATTCTTTTGCAGACGAAATTAAGGGACAAAATCCCACTTACTAAAAAAGTGATTTTAAAGTAGAATATTCTCCCATGATAGAGAAACAGATTAATGGGTATCGAAGATTTTGTTATTTGTTCTTCTATGCAATACATGGTACAAAAGATTTTCGCACATAATGTCAAGCTAAATGTAAGTTAAAAAATACCTGACTCCTTATATATATATATATATATATATAAGGAGTCAGTTATTTTACTCCCCTGCCCCCGTGGGGTTGAGTTCTCCGGCGACTCAAGTAATCGTGTTACCATTAGCGTTTATTGCAAGCCTCTTCGTATATGAATTGAGGTCTCGGCAGCCGTTTGAACGGTTGTATGTAAACAATAGTAATTGTGATTCATAACCGCTTAAAATTTACTTCGCAGCTCATGGCTCCTCGTGGCTGAAGGGTTAGAGGCTTGGCTTGGCGTTTGCGTCAACCAGGTTTCGATCCTGGCTACGGGATGCTGATATGTCTAGCCACACTGATAAGGTCTGATAGAACGAAAAAGATCTGTCTGTGGATGACTATATATATATATATATAGTGAGTGAGTGTACATACATGTGTATTGAGTAAAATTAATAAACAAGGTAATCCACGAAGAAGAGTTTATTTAAAAAGAAAGTCGACGCTGTTACGTTTTGGTTCAAATGAACCATCAACAGGGCTAGGAAGGATGATAACTGGTGATGCTGAATCAACAATGGATGTTAAATAAAATATAAAAACAAGGTAAAAATACTATATATACTGCGAAAAGTGTAACCCTTTGATCAATAAATCAGCGTTCCTTTTTAAAATATATATCATATGATCGTTTAATAATATTCTGTGGAACATATTTGTCCTATTTGTTCGCCAAGAAAGGTTTTGAATCAGAAGAAAAAAGAAGGAAAAAAGGAGGCGGAAGGAAGGAAGGAAGGAAGGAACCCCCCCAAAAAAACCCCGGAAGAATATATATATATATATATATATATATATATATAAAGGAAGCTTGACGGCAGCTACACAAGAATACTGCGAGCAATATTAAACAAGTCCTGGAGGCAACACCCGACAAAGCAGCGGCTAGACGGCCACCAACCACCTATAACTAAAACTATCAAAGTTAGACGAACCAGACATGCAGAACACTGCTGCAGAAGCAGGGAAGACCTCATAAGCAATGTTCTCCTATGGACCCCCTCACATTACCGAGCAAAAGCAGATTGACCAGCTCGAAACTACGTACAGCAGCTCAGTGAGGATACGGGATGTAGCCCAGAGGACCTACGAGAAACGATGAACGATACGGTGGAGTGGCGAGAGAGGGTTAGGGATATCCATGCTGGTGGCACGACAAGATGATGATATATATATATATATATATATGTGTGTGTGTGTGTGTGTGTGTGAGTGTGTGTACGCATATATCATCATCATCATCATGTCATGCCGCCAGCACGGATATCCCTGACCCTCTCTCGCCACTTCTCCCTATCGTTCATCGCCTCTGGCAGGTCTTCAGGTCTACATCCCGAATCCTGACTTAGCTGCTGTATGTATGTTCGAGCTGGTATTTCTGCTTTTGCCCGGCCATATGTGGGGGTCTATCGGAGTACATCACTTATGAGCTCGTCCCTGTTTCTCCAGCAGTGTCCTGCATGTCTGGTTCGTCTAGCTTGGATAGTTTTCGTGATGGGAGGCAGGTGGCCGTATAGTTGGTGCCTTGTGAGGTGTTGCCGCCAGGACTTGTTCAATATTGCTCGCAGCATTCTTGTGTAATTGCCGTCTAGCTTCTTTTCCAGCCGTTTTGTTAGCGTCCAAGTAGTGCATCCATACAGCAGTATCGATGCGACCGCTGCCTGGAAGAGACAGTATTTCATTTTATCTGCCAGGTCTGATTTCCATATATCTATATCTAAATACGCACACACAGTCATATATATATATATAAATATACGTACACATACACATGTATATACATATATACATATTTATGTATATTCACACACAAACACACATACTTATGATGAAATGGGTATCTTCGGAGGAAACTGATTTGGTGACCCGAGTTCAAATACTGGACGAGGTTGTTTTTATTTCTCATAGTGCTAATACCCTTGAAAAGGTATATATTCAACCATCCTTCCTCCAAATAGCAGGGTAGACTGGGAACTTTAGCCTTTGTATGGCAATTAGTGTAGAAGAAGGAAAGCTTTAAATTAAAAGCTGTTAAAATCCGCATAAAAATCGACCTCTTGTCGCATCCTGCTCGTGCTGTGGTGTTACTAAACGCATACATATTTGTATGGAAGTTAAAGAGATTTGAGAAAATATATTTAGATCAATAAAAAACTGTTTAAAATTACTATGTTATATAAAAACGGATGTTATTACGTACTAATTATTACCAAAATCTTTCAGCATTGAAAGTCCGTCACCAAAGGTATAAATATGCTGTAATTCAAAAATCAAGTACATCTTAAGGTAAAATATGGTAGTATACTGGCAGAACCTAACTTGATGTTCTTTTTACGAGTTTGAATTTCATATATATTTAATATATAAGTATAAAGAGGATTTCGAATCAAATAACCTACAATGGTTGATATACCATAAAACCCAATGAAACCAAATCATATATATTTAATATATATCTATAAAGAAGATTTCAATTTAAATAATATACAATGGTTGAAATGCATAAAACCCAACCAAAACAAATCATGTAAATTTAGTATGTATGTATAAAGAGGACTTGGCATTAAATAGCCTTCAATGGTTGATATGCCATAAAACCCAACCAAAACAAATCATATATAGTTAATATATATGTATGAAGGGGATTTGGCATTAAATAGTCTACAATGGCTGATATGCCATAAAACCCAACCAAAACAAATCATATAAATTTAGTATGTATGTATAAAGAGGATTTGGCATTAAATAACCTACAATGGTTGATATGCCATAAAACCCAACCAAACCAAATCATATATGTCTAATACATATGTCTAAAGAGAATTTTGCATTAAATAACCTACAATGGTTGATATGCCATCAAACCTAATCAAACCAAACCCTATATATTTAATATATATGTATAAAGAGAATTTTGCATTAAATAACCTGCAATGGTTCATATAGTATAAAACCCAGCCAAATAAAACCTATATATTTAATAAATATATATGAAGAGGATTTGGCGTTAAATAACTTACGATGGTTGATATACCATAAACCCTAACAAAACCCCAACCAAACCAAATGACAAAAGCACAAATAAATATTTTAACAACCCCATCGTCCCCCGCCCCCTCAAAAAAACAAAACAAAAAAAAATAAAAGATTAAAAGTCTTGCGATAAATACAAATGATTTTTTAAACGATAAAATATGAATAAAAATCTTAATAAGACATACAATAACATTTTAAAGAACAATTTAAACCAAAATTCTTAGCAAAAGTACTTCTAATAATAGAAACAATATACAAATAAAATTGTAACGCTTTCCCCCGGAAACCTAATAAATATTTTTATGTATGTTTCGTCTTTATGAACAGTTATCGATTTTTTTTTCTCCTCTGGGAAACAGAAAGATCTTCAACTTTTTTTTTTCTCTCTTGTAATGTTGCCAATAGTTCGGCGTAGACAGTCATGGCTTATCCGTTTTGTTTTTACCTCTCTTTCCGTTCATAGAAAATGGAGTATTTATTGTAACTAAAAGACCTTAATATACCAACAGAAATTTACGAACATAAGTCGTGATTTCTAGTTTCTCCTAACTTTGACTTTTTTTAAATATAACTTTTTACTATTATTTAAGCATTTTTTTCCCCGTAAAATGATACAGACCCCAGCAGAACAATCTCCAAGATTTAAAATATGACTTTGAGCTGCGGCAATCATGACGTGCGTTTACGGTTGATTTATTGATTTTTCTACTATATCAACCCGTCTACAGTTAGTTAATGCCAAGAGGTAAGGGAATTGCATTCATATTTACATTTTTTGAGTAGTTCTTTTAAGAAACTGGAAACCATTTAACTGTGTACAAATGATTGAATAGTGTAGATTTGGTTCCTTCTTTTAATGGCATATCAACCTTATTTTGTTATCTAATGCCAAAAACATTCTTCTAGAAGAACAGTAGTGGTAGTATTAAACACAAGGGGTTCATGCCTTTCCAAAATGTATTTGTCCGAAAGTGAACCTAAAAGCGAAACTGGAGTTCGAACTCGTTTACTTCGATTCCGCAGCCAATGGCTTTAACCATTGACACCACGAGGACACCGCTGAATACTGTTGGATAGAATTAGTGTTAAATAGAAATACAAGAAACCACTTCACTGTGCCTTTACGAAGGATAAATCGTAAATAGAATTATTTGTGTGAAATGGGAATACTTGAAACTATCTAACTGAGCTAACGAATTTTATCTACAAACTATGCGTTTACAAATCATATGTGCTTTTTTTCATCATACAACGTGTGAAGGCACGTGCGATGCCCTGCCGTCATCAGGTGCCAACCAGGGGGAGATAACACAATTTCGGTAGTTCAAGGTGGTACTGCCACTCTTGGCGCTACCAATATATAATATATAAGTACAAACATATAATATACATTTCATGCATAATGCGCGTGCGCACACACACACATACACACACACACACACACACACACACACATATATATATATATATATATATTAGAAATAATGCACACACAAAGACAGACCGATAAACATACACATACACAAGACCTGTGACTCAAAAAACCCTCTGCAACACAAACTTTGCTGCTTGGTGTCTAATTCATATATTTTCCTCCATATTTTTAATTTTCTTTTTCAATTAGATATTCCAAAGTAGTCAAAAAAAATTGACATGACAGGGTGTGCCTAGGTCGTCCCCTCCACCATCTCCACCATGCATGTCCAAATTTTTCCTTTTAATACCCTTATATTCCTCCCTCTCAAGACTTTCCTCTTCCTCATATCATCTCTGTCTTTTTCTCACTTAAATTAAGTCAAACCAACAACCAGTACCACCACCACCAACACCACTCAATCATAGATTTTCCCCCTTTTCTCATTTCTGTATTTTGTGTTCAGACCCCAATTGCTTTCATATTTACATTTATATAGCCATATCTAATTCCTCTTTTTGCTAACCTGTCAGTTGAAAACATTATTTCAATAAATTAGAACGAAATATTCTGAACTGAATGCGTTGTTTGTGTTTTTGGTATATCCACTGTTCTATTTATTTTTCACCATCTTGTCAGATCCACCAAAAATATTTACTCTATATATATATATATATATATATATAGACGTTTATCATCATAGAAAATGAACACGGAGACGTGAGTTCAAACCCTGGGCGAGGCTGTTTTCATGTCACATTAATACCGATGGGAAAGATACAAATCAAACAATTCTCACACGATTTTGGGGGTAAATTGTAGAGCCGATTGGGCTCTTAAACCTTCATTTGATGATTAGTCTTGAGAAAAAAGAACTTTGGACTTGAAATCTGTAAAACTCCGTTTAAAATCGATATTAAGTTACTTACTGCTCAAGGTAGGTGGGTTTGGTAAATACATATTCAGACACAGACACACACACACACACACACACACACACACACACACACACACATATATATATATATATATATATATATATTACAAACCATAGTGACCTCAAATTTTGACCCATTGTACCACGCCCATCATGCCCGACAAGCACACTCAACAAACAAATAGACATTTTACTACAAAATTTCTAAATAAGATAAAAAGCTATATTAGAAATTATATCTATTTTTTTAAAACTCCATATCACAAAAAATGATCCCGACACACTCATAGTTGAATTTTACGTTATACACCTATTCAATAATATACTCCGTGAATTAGAAAAACAAATCATCTCATTTTGGATTGATAAATATCCAGAAACATTACACCCAAAATTCCACAAAAAATGATCACATATGGTGTAGAACTATTCATTGATAATAACTCTATACAGTTCAATAACGTAATTTACATCCAAGCCATAAAAACACCTGTGCGAACTAAAATGGCACCAACATACACTTCTCTAACCATAACATATTTTAAAGAAAAACTAAGTGAAATCACTTGGTTGTTTGTTTGTTTTCTTTTTTTCAACCCTTTTTGGGTCATTAAACGCCGAATTAAATATCAAAAAATTCAGTATATAAGTATACCTTTTGTTTGCAAACAGCTAAACGTCAAAACAGTTCTTTTTCAGATAATTCAGTTTAGCGTAAGTACACAGTTTCAATGTCAAAAACAGTTCTTTTTCAAATAAATAAGTTTAACATAAGTACACTGTTTAGTTCTTTTTAAAAACAGTTCTATTTCAAACAAATCACCTTAGCAAAAATTCCCTGTTTAGTTCCATTTGGCCCACAGATAGGACTCTATCAGGTGCTACGACAACGGGCCAAAGAGGACTTAGGAGCGATGACAATGAAGTAGCACTCCGCATTCTCGAAAGCTCCAGTATTACTGGAATCTCACCACCAGATTGTTTAGTATTATATCCAGGAAATTACATGGCGGTGAGTCTTCTGCAGAAAACCAGTCTATGTGTTCTACAGCCCCAGCGGACTGGACAAAGAAAACATAGGCCAAAAATACAACAAAATAAAAAGGGAATAAACTTGGTCAAGAAAAAGATAATTAGAAGATGGTTTCATATTCTAGAAATGCCGTGGGGAAACATAAGCTACTCCAAAAGCTAAACCCCAAAATAAAATTTATGCTGGAACACAGCCTTAAAGAACTACCATTTTAAGACATCTTCATTAAAAACGAAAATGGCTAAAACATTATAGAGACTTACCACAAACCCACAGACACCCAACAATACCTCCACTTCAAAAAACTGCATAAAATCCATCCCTTATACTCAAGCACGTAGAATATGTACCATAATCAATTAATAAAAAAACTCAGAAAAACTCACCTTAATGGGCTACATACAACCTTCCACCAGAGAGGATACCCAACAACAGTAATAAATATAGGAATCGAATTAGCAGAAAATACCTCTAAAAGAACTACGAATCACTGGAAAAATACAACAACGAAAAACTCTTAGCATACGTCGCTAACTACGATAAAAACGACGCAGAACTTTTCACAGAAATAATAAAAAATCTAGAAGAACTAAAAACCAATGACAAAATCAAAAAATACAAGACGTCACAAAAGTTAGTAAAAGCCAGAGACAACAAAAATCTTTAAAAATACTCATCTCTTCTACATTCGGAAAACACGCAACACATGGGGTCACAAAATACAAGAACAAAAGATGTAGAGAATGAAATATAATTATAGGAAGAAAATCTTATACATTTAAAAATCTCAAAACAATATTCATTATAAATAGAAATTTAAGCTGCAAATAATAAAACGTGGTCTAAATAATCGAATATAGCAAATGTAAAGAGGTTTCCTAAGGATCAATGCAATCTGACTCTGACAGAATATCACTTCATAAAAGCAAAAGTAAATTACCAGAAAACAGAAAATAAAATGTGCCTAAACACCTATACGAATGTAGCTACACATCATTCAAAACAATGCCCATATACCAAACTAAAGACTACACAAACGACTTCAAATAAAAGAAAAACTCAAGCCGACATATAAACTATACTGAGAGTGAGATGTGACACTATGTAGGTGGTCCGCCAAGCAGACGATCTCTTTGTCTGTTTTGGCGCGAAACCAGACAAAGGGTTTGGACTCGAAATCTCGATGCGACTGGAAGTAGGAAGGGAACGCCAATCAGAGTGTTGGACAAAGCAACGCAGAGAAGTGAGTTGGCGACGGGCAACGGAGAGTGGCAGATGAAGTCGACACCGGACAGCAGAAGTGACCAGTTGGCATGAGAGAGAGTCCAGCAGCAGTGAGGGAAGACCGGTCAAGATGGGTTGGCATTCCTAGCAGCTTTATAGAAATTTCGCTAGAAATCCACTCGAGCGTTAGTCTACTTATGCACAAAGGAATGCACAGTGTCACAGAATCACCCTTCTTACACTTTGAGTTAACCAAGTTCGTTTGTTCGTTTGTTCTTTTTCTCTCACTCCATTGATTCAATTTCTTGTAGCTATGAAGAAAAGTGCGATACCCCTGTCGGAGCCACTAGATGATCACCGGCCAAGATCGAAATGGTTCGAAGAAGTTGATGTATTCGGGGGACCGAGGGGGTATTGTCACACAGAGAGAGAGAGAGAGAGAGAGAGAGAGAGAGAGAGAGAGAGAGAGAGAGAGGCACACACACAGAGAGACATGCACACAGAGAGAAACAAACACACAGAAACATACACACACACAAACACACGCACACACACACACACACACACAGACTGAAAAATAAAAAAAGAGTTGTCCGTTTAATTTTAAACAACTTTGACAACCACAGAAAACTTTGCAAACACATAAAAACACAAAAAACCCAGAAAAAAAATAGTTATATCAACTATACACACACCGATACACATACACATGCACATACACACATACAGGTACAACGACCCAGAGTAAAATCAACAAAAAGCTTTATAGCATATCAAATACCAAAGATTAATAGCGAGAAGAGGAGATGCACCTACAAGGGAGGACACTAAACACGTTCTTTGAAAGAGAAGAAGAGAAAAGGGATTAAAAGAATAAACGAGAAAGGAATCTATCACTGAATAAAAAGAAAAAAAAACGTCAAAATAGTGACCTGTATATTAAGGTAAGACTAAACGGAATAAATCATTAAAAGTTCTCTAAAGAAAGCAAGAAACTTCAAACACGTGTAAAGACTAAATAAATGATTTTTGAAAGAATATAAATCTCTTTGTGGACCAATTGATTTTAAAATATTTACTTTTTTCTCTCGTGGGAGCAACAAAATAACAAAAAGGTTTTTGCATTATATATACATATATATACCTCAGATACAATATATATATAGCCGAGTCGGCTGGGGTTGAAGAATACATCGACTGCTTCTCAGCAGAGAGATAAGAAACCCGCCAACGAGTGTCCCGAATATGACACTAAACAATATGATGGTGATGTTCTAGTAATGCTGGAACTTTGGGGAATGAGGAGTACCCTTTCATTGCCATCGCTCCCAGATCAACTCTGGCCCGGAGTGGTAGCACCTGATAGGGCCCTATCTGTGGGTCAAATAGAACTAAGATACGTATTTATGCGAAAATGAATTGTTTGAAATTGAACTGTTTTTGACACTGAAAATGCTTACTTATGTTAAACTGAATAGTTTGAAATAGAACTGTTTATTTGTGTTGTATGTGGGGTTTGAAGGTATTTAGCGTCGAGGTTACCAATGTGGGGTTTAAAAGGTTTTTATGAAGGTCAGTGGCTAAGGGTAAGGCTGTGTTGCCGTAAGTTATCTGACTCCATATTTTGGTTATATTATTTTACCCCACGTTGTCTGGCTGGCGCAATGCCTTGCCCAAAGAAGGTCCAAAAGAAATATACAAAAAGAAAAGATAAGAACAGATAGGAGACGAAAACATTTCTTTCATACTTTCCTTTATTTACTTGGTGAATGGACTAACCAACGCTACGTCCCAAAACATAGCGTGGTGTCCAAAACACCCGACAGTAAAATCGGTGTTGTCGGTTCGACGTCACTACCCGAAAAGAGATCGGTTCACAGAAAACCTGAGTATTTATCTCTCTTCACCGGCTCCAAATTCGCCACGCCAAAATCCTTCTAATTTTGGCGCGACCGCTTCCTATTGGCTACTTTACATCTTATTATTTTTCTTTTTTCTGATTTTAACCGGATGGATGCATGGAGCCTTATGCGTGGCGACGTATTTATACATTTTGTATCTGGCAGCCGACGAGTCAATATCCGGTTGGGAGTTTTTTCTGTTAATTCCTAAATCGCCACACGTATAGTCATCTACATACATATGCTGGATACATACTGACGCAATAAATAAGGACGCAATCATGATAATGACAGACGCAGGATGTGATAAAGACGCAGGGAGGAAAACGCAGGAAGACTTCATTAACAATATTTTACCTCTCACTTTATTGCAAGGGTTCAAAAGGGTTGTTCAAGGGTTGCATGTGAGAGGGAGCTGGACACCGAACATAAACTGTAATATCTTGACCCCACTTGTTATGACGGTCACGTTGTGTCTTTCTTGTTCTCCTGATGCTGGGGTCCACTCCATCGGGGTTTCCGAGGGACCCCTCGGTCGGGTGTGGCTTTCCCCTACCACATCTGGTCTCTAGCTGTCTGGAATTCTACTGGCAACTGCTTCTTGGACACGAACTCAACTGAGTTAAATAATAATTCAACGCCCACACGATCGCCCACTGGATCTTTGAAATCGAATGTTTAATCGTCATCAAGCGGAAATAACTGTCATGCAGTTCAGAGGTCACTCTCTTCCGGTGCATCACTGTAGTGGCACAATGGGACCTTCACCTTGTCCCATATTATAAGCCTTAATCCGCCCACGCGATCACTTTCGATTACTGGCCATTGGAATGTGTCACTTCCTTCCGGTGCATCACCTTGGAATAGCATTTTTTGGGGCCGGGTCGAAGGTCAAAACATAACATTTGTATAAAAATGGATTTGGCATTAAATAACCTACAAAAGGTTATATGCCAACAAAAAACAACAAAAAAACAAAAACAATATAAACAATATATATATAAGACTCATTATATATATATATATAAATATGCATATAGTTCAGGATAATTTCAACATGGGTGATTTTTATGGTATCACAGTGTGGACGTTAACAAAACGTATAGAAAAAAAGCTAGATGGGATCTATACAAGAATGCTACAAGCTATTTTCAACAAATACTGGAAGCACCACTTTACAAACCAACATTTGTACGGTCACTGACCTCCCATATCGAAAACTATCCAAGTTAGACGAGCAAGATATGCAGGACATCGCTGAAGAAGAAATGATGAACTCATAAATAACGTTTTTCTCTGGACCCCAACATATGGATGAGCCAGTGTTGGCCGACTGGCAAGAACTTATTTGTATCAGTTCCGTGAGGACACAGGATTTAGTTTGAAAGACCTGTCGGGAACGATTAATGATACGGATGGATGGAGAGTCTGACTTGATAATGATGATACACACACACACACACACACACACACACATATATATGGTAGCGCCAGGAGTGGTAGTACCGCCTTGAGCTACCGAAACTGTGTTATCACCCTGGTTTGCGGCTGATGAGGCTAGGGTATGGCACGTGCTTTCACACGTTGTATGATGAAAATTTGAACACTAAGACTCTCTGGAAAGCAAGATGACTCTTTGGAAAGACAAAGTGACTCTTCAGAAAGTTGGAGTGACATCCTGGAAAGACAGGAATTTTAACAAATATGGATAATACAATGAAAGAAAAATGCCCTCAGGGTGTCTGTAGCGGGGAGGGAGAATATATCACCCATCTTACCCGCTCCTACGGTAACGATCTGGATATGTACCCGGCTATAACGTGTGTTTGCGGCAGAAAATTCAACAGCTTGCGAGGAACACGAATCCACAAGGCACGCTGGTGCGAAGAACGTAATTCTCCTGCCAGAGAATGTAAATCGATTGATGGGCCAATGAGTCAGGTTTACCCCCACAGTATTCACGAGCCCATTGCTGACCATCAGCGTCCTGGAGACATTTTTTGCAAGCCAAGAATTTAGTGGCCCAAGGGTAATCAGATAGCTACCTGACCTAACTTAGACCAGGAGCTTTCTTTTTACTCACCACCCATCTTGAGGGCCCATTGATCAACAAATAAAATCTTTTAGCGGAATTATATATAACGTTTGTCTCGAGTGCTTTTGGGCAGTAACGCATAAATGAAAGAAAACGAATCGAATAGATAACGGATATAGAAAGGATTTTAACACGAATGTTATACACGTGTAACCACCATTCTCGTGTAATTACGCAAAATCAAGAAACGGTTGCTATGACATCTAACGGCCGTAAGTAAACGCTTTTTTAAATCACAAACTGCACCAAAATGAAGATGAACGAACGTCTAATGTAATGTCCGCTTTTAGTTGATCTTGTGTATACATAGATATATATTTCTTTTAAATACCCTATCCGGTGGCAAAAGCTGCTCGGTAGCGCCAGGAGTGGCTGTACCGCCTTGAGCTACCGAAACTGTGTTATCACTTGGTTGGCGGCTGATGAGGCTAGGGTATCGCACGTGCTTTCAGACGTTGTATGATGAAAAAATATATATATATATATATATATATATGAAAAAACTCAATTCACATTAGGATTATAAATTCATTTCCATCCTGTTATGTGTTTTTGATATAAATCAAAAACACCCAAAGAAATTAACAGGACTTCTTCAGATCTTATGGATAAAATAATTCAGAATAGACACAGGAAAGAAGGGTGGGACGGGATAGAAGAGGGGTGAAGAGTTTTCTCCTCATCTTTCCCACTTCCGGTTTTTTTTATTTTATTGCCGGTTGGAATTATTGTAAAATATCTTTTTTTGTTTTTAAATTCTAAATACTTTTCGACTTAAAACTCTAGATTTAATATTAATTTAGATAAAATAACTTTATTTAATAACTTTACGTAAGGATACAGTAATACTTATATTAAATTAAATTCAAAATTTAAAATTAAAATTAATTTTTTTTTAATTTCAATTTTATTTTCGTGCCTTTTAATTCAGGTACCCCTTCATTGGAGAGTACGTATACATGATATGGTTTCTTCTCATTTTCTTTATTCATTTACCTTCCTTATATATATATATATATATATATATATATATATATATATATATATATATATATATATATATATATATATATATATATATATATATATATATATATATATATGTTAGTTAGCTGGCGACGTTAGACGAGGGCGACAAGGGGTCCCTTTTCAATCGCTACTACACCGAGGGGTAGGGGAGGGTGCAACTCCTCTGGATTGCTTCACTTCACTCTTGATACGTACCTTATATTGCTGAGTGTTAAGCAAGGAGGTATCAAGTACTATTTTTAAAGTCTTTCTTATGACGCGACCAGGGATTGAACCTAATTCTCCCGGACCATTGGCGAACACTCTACCCACTACGATAATTTTTTTTAACTATAAATAGATTTTTTTAAATTTATATCAACATTGAATTATTATTTCCTGATAACATGGATTATATTATTTAATATTTATAATACATAATATTTATAATACATAATATTTATAATACATACTATTTATAATACATAATATTTATAATACATAATATTTATAATACATAATAGCTTTAACGGAAGTAAGAAAACATATTTTATCTTTAATTTTAGATAAGTTGCATGCCACTATCTAATTATTTCATGAATTAGGTTCCCTAAATTTCAGTACTATTTAAATTAGGGGACACGTTTTTTTTAAATGCATGTATAAGTATTGTATCAAATAAAAGTAATAATAGATGTATTTCCATCGTAAAAAAAAAATTCTTGATTAAAAAATATGATGAAAATATATTTAAAATATTTTAATCAGAAAATTATTGTAATTAAAAGTTTAAATTTTTTTTCACATCCTATTCTCGCCGGAAGCAATATAAGAATACCCAAATAAAAAAAACATCGTGCAACATCAGATGATGGTCATCTGTCTAGAAATAAATTCATCATAACAAGAAATAAGTAATTTTTTTATTTTTATTTTTATATAAAAATAATTTTTTGGATCTGTTGTTGAGTTTTTATGTATTTTTAACCCCAAATTAATTATACGTACTTCGATAGCCGTTAACATTGAGGACTACTACCCCTTAGATACTCCTACCTATTGGATTTTCACCTCGGATTATATATATATATATATATATATATATATATATATATATATATATATATATATATATATGTATATATATATATATATATATCAGTTTCAAAACACTCAGGGTTCTATTACAGAGCCTTTTTCTGTCGCAGGTCTTAAGCTTATTTTTCCCCACTCTTTAAAATCCTTAAAAGTATTATGTACTGCAGGAATGTAAGATTCTTGGTTGAAATGTTCCTTTTTAAATTAAAACTCAAATTGAAATTCACCTTAAAATACATACTATTCCATGTGTTCATATCTTGAGACTCAAGAAATTTTAGAGAATTTTGCGGGAATCATTTTTTATTTAAATGGCAGTGACCGTAGAATTCAAATAGTCTGTTTATTTTCCGATAATCTACAACGTCAGATTAATTCGAATTAAGAACCCTTTCACAGTCAAACGGTGCAACCAATGAACTTACTATTTTGTATTCATATTTTCTACAAAGAGAAAAATTCAATGAGAAAATTCAATTGGCGGGCTGGTTTTTTTTTATTTGAAATAGTCTGATATTGGCAAAATTTCAATATTTTGGCAATTTTTACGATGTTTTTGATTTTTGGTCATGTTGGGTGTCGTCCACAATGTGAAACTTTTAGAGATATGGCGTCTAACCTAGCCTACAGCATAATTCCACCCTTCAACAATTATGAATAAGCTCCACAACACCAGGGATGGCCTACGGGCTCCAAGATAATCCTCTTCGTTTTCATCTTTTAAAACTTTTTCTTGAAAAAGTGCCTAAATTATGTTTTCTTGAAAAAATGCCTAAATTTTGTTTTCTTGAAAAAATGCCCAAATTTTGTTTTGAAAAAAAAGTTTAATCATGATTTTTTCTGGAAAGAAAACTGATAAGAACAAGTTCCTGTTTTTTGTGAAGTTCAAATAATGCTCTTTTTCCCCACAATGAAAACCATTCTCGTGAAGTTTGCCCAGTTTGCCGGGGCCGTAAAATACACTGGAGTAAAAAAAAAAGCAACAACAACAAGTGTCCTGATTGACACTAAACTCCCTGATGGTGACGTTCCAATAATTCTGGAGCTTTGGGGAATGCAGAGTACCCCTTTCTTTGCCAGTGCTCTCAGATCCACTCTGGCCTGGGGTGGTAGCAACTGATAGGGCCCTATCTATGCGTCAAATGGAACTAAACTGCATGCTAATGTTGAACTGAATTGTTTGAATTAGAACTGCTTGACTAATTTGAAATAGAAATGTTTCGTACTCATCCTTAACTGAATCCACTGCAAATTTGTAGCCCATCTTTTTTGTAAAAAATAGAATAAAACAAAGCATCTCCTTCGCCACTATTGCCCAATCGACTGCGGCTGTAGAATACACCGACTGCCCCTCGTCAGAGGGGTAAAGATCTCCCAACGAGGGTCCTGGATATGAAACTATACAATTTGATTGTGAGGTTCCAGTGATTCTGGGGCTTTGGGGAAAGTGGAGCACCCCTTCATTGCCATTGCTCCCAAGTCCACTCTTGCCCGGATAGTAACACCTGATCGGGCCCTATCTATGGGTTAAACTACATACTTATGCTGAACTGAATTTTTAGAAATTGAAATGTTTGACTAAATTGAATAGCTTGAAATAGAAATGTTTTTGACTATGAAACTGTGTACTTAGATTTAAACTACATACTTATGCTAAACTGAATGGTCTGAAATGGAACTGTTTTTGACATTGAAACGCTACTTACGCTAAACTAAATTGTTTGAAATAGAACTGTTTTGACATTTAACTGTGTACAAAATCTATACTTATACTAAACTGAATTAACTGAATTAGAACTGTTTGACTAAATTGAATCGCTTGAAATAGAAACGTTTTTGACCAATAAACTGTGTACTCATGCTTTGTTTGAAGTAGAATTGATTATTTGTATGTAACTGTTTTGGCATCAAATAACCTTTAACGGTTCATATACCATAAAACTCGAACAAATAACCATCTGGTAAAATGCTGTCTTCAGGGATGAACATTAACTTTAAAATACACCACTTTTGTAAAAAAATCGTACAAAATTACACCCTCCGATTAAGGATATTGGTCTTACATCTTAATTAGATCGTAAAAGATTTTCACACTAACTAAGCCACAATATGATCACTTAATTAAAAAAAACTTGTCGAAAATACAATTAATTCATTTTTCAAAATATATTCCCTCAATTTAGTCATCTTGGGTAAAAAATATGTCTGGTAATCATGATACGTCAGTGCATTTGATTGTCTTTAATGACATTTCAATCCATCTTGGGTTATATCATGTCACAAGGAAGACAATCAGCATATCCTTAGTCTTACTGATAGGGTAACTTTGTAAATAAAAACTCTCCCGGTCCTACGATTATGAAAAGTTGTAACGAATCAGAGGGGCTTGGGGAAGAGGTGTTGGGACTTTTGCAAGGCACGAATATATATATATATATATATATATATATATGTGTGTGTGTGTGTGTGTTTGCGCGTGTGTGTGTGTGTGTGTGTGCTAACGTTTTGAGTAAAATGGAAAAAATAACCTTAATATTTTTCAGATATTGGTATTCACCATTCTTATTCAGTAGGCTTTTCATCTCTCATTCCATTTCTTAAAATCCATTGTTTGTCATGGTACATGAGATAAGCAGATGCGTTTATCTTTATGTCCTCCATGTCCTCAAAACTTACTCTTGATATGAATTTTCAGTTTAAGAAGCAAGACAAAAAAGTAACACTGTGCATTATCTGGTAAATATTGAACACGTTGCTCTAATACAATTCTGTGTTTCGCCAAAAGCTACAGATAAAAATGTGCCGAGACTGAGGGTCAAAAGGTTTCGAGAACTGGCAGAGATTTATTCAAACATACTCTAGATGTGGAGTCATCATCCCTTTATTTTATAGATTGTTCAGCTATGCACACATCTTGAGAATAATCTAGACGTCTAGACATCACCCCTTTATTATATCAGTTGCTCAGCTGTGCACACACGTAGCAAATAATCTAGACCTCGAGACATCGTACCTTTTTTAATAAGTTGCCCAGCTTTGAACATATGTATCCAATAATCTAGACGTCAAGACATCACTCTTCACTCTTTTTTCATATAAGTTGCCCAGCTGTGTACACATGTTGCGAATAATCTAGACGTCCCTACATCATGCCTTTATATTTTAAGTTGCCCAACTGAGGCACATGTAGCGAATAATCTAGAGGTCCAGACACCATCCCTTTATTTCATAAGTTGTCCAGCTGTGCACACATGAGCGAATAATCTAGACGTCTAGACATCTTTTCTTTATTTTATAAATTGCTTAGCTTATTAACACATTTTGAGATTAATGTAGACGTCTAGACATCAATTCTTTATTGTATAAGTTACGCAGTTGCGCACACATCTAGAGAATAATCTAGACGTCAAGACATCATCTCCTTATTTTATAAGTTCATCAGCTGTGCACACATCTAGAGAATAATCTAGACGTCGAGACATCAACCCTTTATTGTATTAGTTGGTCAGCTGTGCACATATCTAGCGAATAATGTAGACATCGAGACATCAGCCCTTTATTGTGTAAGTTGGTCAGCTGTGCACATATCTAGAGAATAATCTAGACGTCGAGACATCGGCCCTTTATTGTATTAGTTGGTCAGCTGTGCACAAATCTAGCGAATAATCTAGACGGCGAGACGTCAGCCCTTTATTGTGTAAGTTGGTCAGTGTGCACAAATCTTGCGAATAATCTAGACGTTGAGACATCAGCCCTTTATTTTATTAGTTGGTCAGCTGTGCACATATCTAGCGAATAATCTAGACATCGAGACATCAGCCCTTTATTGTGTAAGTTGGTCAGCTGTGCACATATCTAGAGAATAATCTAGACGTCGAGACATCAGATCTTTATTGTATTAGTTGGTCAGCTGTGCACATATCTAACGAATAATCTAGACATCGACACATCAGTCCTTTATTGTGTAAGTTGGTCAGCTGTGCACACATCTAGAGAATAATCTAGACGTCGAGATATCTCCTTTTTATTGTAAAAGTTTATCAGCTGTGCACAAATCTAGCGAATAATCTAGACGTCGAGTCGTCAGCCCTTTATTGTGTAAGTTGGTCAGTGTGCACAAATCTAGCAAATAATCTAGAAGTTGAGACATCAGCCCATTATTTTATTAGTAGGTCAGCTGTGCACATATCTAGCGAATAATCTAGACATCGAGACATCAGCCCTTTATTGTGTAAGTTGGTCAGCTGTGCACACATCTAGAGAATAATCTAGACGTCGAGACATCCTCCTTATTGCAAAAGTTCATCAGCTGTGCACAAATCTAGTAAATTATTCAGACGTCGAGATGTCAGACCTTTATTATATAAGTTGGTCAGCAGTGCACACATCTAGAGAATAATCTAGACGTCGAGACATCTCTTTATTGCAAAAGTTTATCAGCTGTGCACAAATCTAGCGAATAATCTAGACATCGAGACATCAGCCCATTATTGTATAAGTTGGTCAGCAGTGCACACATCTACAGAATAATCTAGACGTCGAGACATCTCTTTATTGTAAAAGCTCACCAACTGTGCATAAATCTAGCGAATAATCTAGACGTCGAGTCGTCAGCCCTTTATTGTTTAAGTTGGTAAGTGTGTACACATCTAGAGAATAATGTAGACGTCGAGACATCTCCTGTTTGTTGTAAAAGTTCATCAGCTGTGCACAAATCTAGCAAATAATTTAGACGGCGAGACGTCAGCCCTTTATTGTGTAAGTTGGTCAGTGTGCACACATCTAGAGAATAATCTAGACGTCGAGACATCTCCTCTTTATTGTAAAAGTTCATCAGCTGTGCACAAATCTAGCGAATAATCTAGACGTCGAGTCGTCAGCCCTTTATTGTTTAAGTTGGTCAGTGTGTACACATCTAGAGAATAATGTAGACGTCGAGACATCTCCTGTTTGCTGTAAAAGTTCATCAGCTGTGCACAAATCTAGCAAATAATTTAGACGGCGAGACATCTCCTCTTTATTGTAAAAGTTCATTAGCTGTGCACAAATCTAGCGAATAATCTAGACGTCGAGACATCTCCTCTTTATTGTAAAAGTTCATTAGCTGTGCACAAATCTAGCGAATAATCTAGACGTCGAGACATCTCCTCTTTATTGTAAAAGTTCATCAGCTGTGCACAAATCTAGCGAATAATTGAGACGGCGTGACGTCAGCCCTTTATTGTGTAAGTTGCACAGCTCTGAATTGAATTTTAGAATTTTAAAATGTTAGAATGAACAGATAAATTAAGAAGTAAAACGTTCTGCTCCCACTTCGTATACTAAGCGTCCTGGATTTCATACAAATATAAATCTAATTGTGAGGATCATGTTCTTGAATTCTGGGGTCAGTGGAGTACCTTTTCATTGCTATTACTCCCAGGCCCACTCTCACTTTAAGTAATACTACTTGTTAAGAAAACATCTATATATCAAATAGAGCTATTTAAAAATCATTCATATTTCGTGTACGAAAAATCCCTCTAATGAAACAATTACACAAAAATATTAATTGAAGCGAACAATGGCGCGATTTCTTAATCCCGAGGTCCAAAATAACCCAAGATGAGATGAACTGCCTTTAAAATCAGTCAGTCTATCATTTTGCATGCCTAAGCGGGAATCAATTACTCAATCTATGTCAAAAGTTTTCTTTCTGCTACCTAAATGTCTCGATATGTCAACACATTATTATATAAGTTGGTTTGGTCTTGTTGCATTTTATGACATGTCAACCCTTATAGGATGTCAACTCTGTGAAGGGTGATGAGAGGTGTGGAAGGAGTAAGGAAGTCAGAACACCAGAGTTGATTGGCCAAAGGGTTAGGGTTAGGGTTACTATGTTAAGGGGGTTCAGGAAGAGATTTCGTCAGAAGAGGCCAGCACTCTTCAAATCGGGTCAGTGGCATTTCAGGACAATGCACCAGTCCACAACTCCCTTTTTGTCACAGACTATTTGACCAAGATGGGCATCAAGACAGTTCCTCACCCTCCCTATTAGTCCAGACCTTTCTCCATGTGACGTTTGGTTATTTCCTAAGCTCAGATCCTTTTAAAACATATATTGTAAGTATATGATTTGTGAACAGATTTTGTTGAGAACATTTTTAAACGAACCTGAGCTTATTGTTTTTTTCACAGATGAATCGTCTCAAGTATTTCTATCTAGTAGAAATAATTCTATTTACTATTAATCATTTGCTTGCTCACAGTTTAATGGTTTCAAGTATTAATGTATGATACGAACAAGTTAACATCAGTCATAGTCTGTTGGTAATTCCATTTTTTAATGAGTTAAAATTAATTTGTTTGCTCACAAGTATTGCTACTTTTTGTACACATTGCCCTGTCATCTGCGACTGTTGAATGCACACACTGCTTCTCTGCAGAAGAGTAAGACCCCCCCTCCAAATGAATGTCCTCGATATGACATCAAACAATTTGATGGTGAGGTTCCTGCAATGCTGGAGCTTTGGAGAATGCAGAATACCTCTTCATTATCGACACTCGTAGATCCATTCTGGCCCTAATAGGGTTCTCTCTATGCGTAAAATAGAACTAAACTGTGTAATTATTCTTAACTGAATCACTTGAAATAGAACTGTTTTGACATTTACTCTGCGTACTCATGCTAAACTGAATTGTTTGAAAGTGTTTTTGTATGCAGAACTGAATTATTTGAAATAGAACTGTTTTGATATTTAACTGAGAGTAAACAAAAAGTCTTTACTAAATACAGCTGTTTATATGTATAAAAATAGATTTGGCATTAAATAACCAACAATGGTTGATATGCCTTAAAACCTAACCAAACCAAACCATATCTTTCTACACAGTTAAATGGTTTCAATCATTGCTATCGAACACAAATATTTCAATTCAGTATTAATCATTTGTTTGCAGACAGCGAAGTAGAAAGAAGTCTTGCTATCGAACACTAATTTTTCTATTCAACACTATTCATTCATTTGAACACAATAAAGTATTGCTATTCGAGGATCATTAAATACGTTTCCAGACTTTTTTTCGTATGCGCACTTTTATTGATAGTACACACATGAAACTCCAGTCCCCTTCGAAGTAATCTCCTCCCAGTGCAATGCACCTGTTATACCGTTCCAACAACTTCTGAAAGGCCCTATGGAAGTCCTCTTGTGTGAGCGTGTCAATGACCTTCGTCACAGCCTCTTTCATCTCCTCAATTGTCTCATGACGACAGCCTCTGAGCTTAGGGAATAACCAAACGTCACAGGGAACAAGGTCTGGACTAATTGGGAGGGTGAGGAACTGTCTTGATGCCCATCTTGGTCAAATAGTCTGTGACAAGAATGGAATTGTGGACTGGTGCATT
The DNA here is from genome assembly GCA_963585895.1 of Sepioteuthis lessoniana. Taxonomy (NCBI): domain Eukaryota; kingdom Metazoa; phylum Mollusca; class Cephalopoda; order Myopsida; family Loliginidae; genus Sepioteuthis; species Sepioteuthis lessoniana. Next base: position 19,796,482 of record OY757927.1, on the reverse strand, counting down.
GTCCTGGTGGAAATGCCAGTAACCCGATTTGAAGAGTGCTGGCCTCTTCTGATGAAATCTCTTCCTGAACTCCCTTAAAACCTCAACATAGTAACCCAAACCCTAACCCTTTGGCCAATCAACTCTAGTTTTCTGACTTCCTTACTCCTTCCACACCTCTCATCATCCTTCACAGAGTCACTGCCTTCCTTGAATCTCTTTTGCCACTCAAAAACTGATACTCGATTCATGCGAGATTGTCAAAAAGCAGTCTGAAGCATTCCATATGTTTCTGTGACATTTTTTCCATAGAATTTTTATTGCATATCGTTTTTTTAAAGTGTCAGATTGCATTTTTGAAATTCACCAGCGGTGACAATGAGGCTTTAGTAGGGCGTATTCCAATTCCTGCTGTAGCTGTTGATTTGAACCTGAAATCATAGAAATTGGTCAGTCATCTCATAAGATATATAGCAATAACATAGTGATTTTTCAAGAGTCTACGGCAATTTTAAATGCCTGTACAAAAAAGGCTGGAATGTCCCTCATATAATATCAATAAGTCAATTTTTTCAATCAGGCGTTTTCAAGCATTTTTATCTTACAAGAATAATTCAATTAAATATTAATCATTTGTTCTCTAAAAAAGATTCCAAGTATTGCTATGTATCACTAACAATTCAATCAGAGTTTCCGCAGTTTGAAAGTTGCCTCAAATCGTCTTCACACCACGGTGCGATATGCATCAAGTTGGATTTGGTCGAAAGTGAGAAAGTTTTCAGCATGAATGAAATACACGCGGAACCACCTTTCCCGTGTGATTACTTAAGAAACGGTTACTGTAAACGCGTAATGACATCAACCACCGAAAGAAAACGCGTTTTTTTTTTAAAATCACAAACTGCACTCAGAAAATGATGATTAACGTCCAATGTAGTGTCTGCATTTAATTGTTCTAGCGTATATATATATATTCTCCTAATACCCTGTCCAGTGGCAAAAGCTGCTTGGTAGCGCCAGGGGTGGCAGTACCGCCTTGAGCTACCGAAACTGTGTTATCACCCCTGGATGGCGGCTGATGAGGACACGGTATCACACGTGCTTTCACACGTTGTATGATGAAAAAAAATTAACAAAATAATGTATCACTAACAATTCAATCAGAGAGTTATTTATTCACGGGGAGGGGGTCCTCGTGGTGTAATGGTTAAAGTGATGAACTGCGGAATCCTAATAAGCGAGTTCGAACCCCAGTTGCGTTATCACGTTCGCTTTCAGACAAATACTCTTGGGAAAGTTATGAATCCCCTTTATCCTCCCAGTTATGGGTTGAATATTACTGCTAATGTTCTTCTAGAAGGATGGCTTTGGCATTAAATAGCCTACAAAGGTTGATATGCCATCAAATAAAGAAACCAAACCAAACAGTTTATCTACACACACGTAGGTCATTTGTTTGCACACAGTGTAACATATTGGCCTTCGACCGAGCTGTCAGTTAAGAGATGAACCTGTGTAAATAACAGGTGAATCCGGTCGAAGATATCGAGGTATCACCTTGACCTGTGGACATGGTTGAATTCGATGCAGATGGGTACGCTCACAGGAAGCAGGTGGACATCAAACAATTATATAACCAGGTTCCACAGACGGCAAGAGTTAGTAGGAGTTCGAGTCACAGTTCGAGGCAGTTCGAGGTAGTGAAAACCAGCTCCAGACAGAGGGCTTGGGCCCTCAGGACCCACGGTTGAGTAGACCAGCAGAATGAGAAAGAAGTGCTGCTATAGTCAGAGGAACTTGGGGTCAATATGTGGCAATCTGTTCCGTCTCCAACTCACCTCTCACTCATAACTAATATCAACCCATTCGCAACCCTTTTGCAACCCTTTTGAAAACAAAGTGTGTGAGGTATATTTTTCTAAAGAAGTGTGTTCGTTCGTCATTATGGTTGATTATGTTTCCACATGTATATGCATACGTATAGTTGTATGACGGCTATACAACAACGGTTTATTTGTCAAAACAGTTCTATTTGACCCCTAGATACGATCCTATCAGGTGCTACCACTCCGGGACAGAGTGGGTTTGGGAGTAATGCCAATGAAGGGGTACTCCACATTCACTGAGCTTCAGGACAGGAACCTTGCCATCAGATGGTTTAATGTCATATCCAGGACACTCGTTGGAAGCGGGGTCTCACCCCTCTGCAGAGAGGTAGTCGGTGCATTCTCCAGCCGACAAGTGATGTGAATGAAGTGGTACTCCACATTCACTGAGCTTCAGGACAGGAGCCTTGCCATCAGATGGTTTAATGTCATATCCAGGATACTCGTTGGAAGCGGAGTCTCACCCCTCTGCAGAGAGGTAGTCGGTGCATTATCCAGCCGATAAATAATGAGAATGAAGAGGTACTCTACATTCACTGAGCTTTAGGACAGGAGCCTTGCCATCAGATGGTTTAATGTCATACCAGGACACTCGTTGGAAGCGGGGTCTCACCTCTCTGCAGAGAGGTAGTCGGTGCATTCTCCAGTCGATTGGGCTATATATAAGTTGCTCAACTTCGCAAGCGTCTTAATTTCGATTGTAAAATTTTAAGATTTGTATAAAAAAAAAGTTAAGTAGCTTTCATACGTTTAAATCTTTTATTTTATTCTGCGTATTTCAAAAGTATATGATTGGATGACAAGATTTTATAGAAAATAGTTACTGATTCTCTCCTGAGAAAGACTCATTTTTTTTAAAGATTTGATTTGAATCTATTATTTATTTGTTTATTTTGCTTTGGAAGGGAGAAGAGGGGCAGATAATTCCTGTTTGAAAAATGTGAAAATCTTGTATCTTAGCTATTTTTTTAAAAACTTTTAGTTGATATCTAATTATTCATAATAACTGTTGCTTGAAAAGATCTGAGAATTTTCTGATGGAACAGACGTGCATTTCTTTTTTTTTTCTAAGACAGGTATTTAAAGAAAGACAGGTATTTAAAGATATTGCATTTTTTTTTTTCATTTTTTTTTATTAAATTGATTTTCTCTTTCATTTTAGTTTACAGTTGTATGGGTTTTCTTTGAACGTTTAAAATTTTTGTTCTTTCTTTCTTTCATTCTTTCTTTTGTCTCCCATTCTTTCTTTCTTTCTTTCTTTCTTTCTTTTGTCTCCCATTCTTTCTTTCTTTATTTCTTTTGTCTCCCATTCTTTCTTTCTTTCTTTCTTTCTTTCTTTCTTTCTTTCTTTTGTCTCCACTTCTTTCTTTCTTTCTTTCTTTTGTCTCCCATTCTTTCTTTCTTTCTTTCTTTCTTTCTTTCTTTAGTCTCCCATTCTTTCTTTCTTTCTTTCTTTCTTTCTTTCTTTTGTCTCCCATTCTTTCTTTCTTTCTTTCTTTCTTTCTTTCTTTTGTCTCTCATTCTTTCTTTCTTTCTTTCTTTCTTTCTTTCTTTCTTTCTTTCTTTCTTTTGTTTTCCATTTTTTCTTCTCCGATTCTTTCTTTCTTTCTTTCTTTCTTTCTTTCTTTCTTTCTTTTGTCTCCCATTCTTTCTCTCTTTCTTTCTTTTATCTCCCATTCTTTCTTTCTTTCTTTCTTTCTTTCTTTCTTTTGTCTCTCATTCTTTCTCTCTTTCTTTCTTTTATCTCCCATTCTTTCTTTCTTTCTTTCTTTCTTTCTTTCTTAATTTTTGGCTACGTAACATCTTTTCACTGTTTCTCTTCTTCCAACTCCACCTTTTTCTCTTCCTTTCGTATTTTGTCTCTTTATAATATGATCTTCATCAATATGCATCCGTTTATTTTTGCGTAAAATATTTTCTATACACGTCTGAAATTCCTGTCTACAAATTTTGATGCATCTGCTTCTGTTCCTCCTAAGAATTGATGCCGCCAACTTGGTGTTTTGTTTTTATGAATTTATTCTCGTCGAGTAGAAATGGGAACAAGCAGAACAACCTTTGGAATTTAAATCTTAGAAGTCCTGAGAACTAAGAATAATGATTCCAAATTCTTTGTGAATCCCCAAAATCTATAACTTTCTGAAAAGCCTGATTTTTCAACAGATTCGTTTTAGTTTTGTTGTGTTCTATGGCATATCAACTTTCGCCGTATGATACCAAATTTCTCTCTCTCTCTCTCTCTCTCTCTCTCTCTCTCTCTTGAAAGCTCTTCTCATGAATTGACACACCGGTAGCCGATAGCGTATATGTAAAAATATATAAGTAAAAAATTCCTTCGGTTACGTTGAGAATGGCGATGTCCTGGGGTAAGATACCCGACTGAAGTAAATTCAACCGGGTTTCACTCCAAGCTTGAAGTATCACGCGTATCTTGCCCCACTGAAGAGTTGTGATACAACGAAAGAGTCTGTCTGTGGATGACAAAATATACGTGGGGGTTGAGCACTCTGGCAAGGAATTTACGGCTGCCGCTCGCACAATGCAAAGCTCTTCGAACGAATTGAGCAGTCTGGTATCCGGTAAGGCATAAAATGAAAACAAACGAACGCTACTATTTAATACCTGATAATTCCCGAGCTGACGTGGTATGCTAGTTGGCTGAGTGGTATGGTTTCGATCCCAGCTTCAAGCATCCTACGTGTCTAGCCACACTGAAGAGTTGTGAAACCAAGAAACAGTCTGTGGATGACAATATATATATATATATATATATATATATATATATATATATATATATATATATGAATTGTGAGCGAATATTTTGTTGGTGACATTATTTTCAAACGAGCCTGAACTTATTTGTTTGAAAATGCTAAGTTAATGATTTAACCCTTCTATTAGTCTCTAACCTGTTGAAACTAACCGGGTTAGAGTATAATTGAGAGCCATGGTTATAAGACGGTGCTACACATTCGCCAGATTCCCGAACAGGAGTTTCACTTTCACTTTCAGTTTGGTGTCATATCTAGGACACGAACTCAAATTAAGTTGAGCTGCAACAATATAGCGACAGAGGTAAAAGTGATTTTCATTAGACTCAATCGAAAATGCTGATTCTGAATCTATGTTATGAATTGTTCTTGCACGATAGGAGACGGTAAAGTTCACAGCATTTTAGGCCTGAGAGCCAAGCCAAGCAAAACTTAGTAAAAACAAACAGTGTGGAGCCAAAATACCGCTGGTGAGATTCGCAGTCGATATTTGTCTTTCCTATTCAAAGCTAACTCGACCACAAGAAAAAAAAATCGTAAAAACTGTAGCACATGTTGATTATGGATTTCCAGTATCTAAAAGTAAAACTTTTCTTCCGTTTTTTTTTTTCTTATATCTCCCTTCTTCATTTATAATTTTAATTTTCTTCTTTGATTTTCACATCTTCTTTCTTTCTTTCTTTTGTTTTAATTTTATTCATTTTTTTCCCATTTTCTTACGTCACCATTTTTTCGTATTTTTTCCGAGTTTATTTCTTATTGCTGATCTTTCTTTCTTTCTTTCTTTCTTTCTTTCTTTCTTTCTTTCTTTCTTTTGTTCTAATCAAATTCATTCTTTCTTTCTGTTTTCTTACGTCACCATTTTTTTAGTATTTTTCCCTCGTTTATTCCTCATAGCTGATCTTTCTTTCTTTCTTTCTTTCTTTCTTTCTTTCTTTCTTTCTTTCTTTCTTTTGTTCTAATCTCATTCATTCTTTCTTTCTGTTTTCTTACGTCACCATTTTTTTAGTATTTTTCCCTCGTTTATTCCTCATAGCTGATCTTTCTTTCTTTCTTTCTTTCTTTCTTTCTTTCTTTCTTTCTTTCTTTCTTTTGTTCTAATCTCATTCATTCTTTCTTTCTGTTTTCTTACGTCACCATTTTTTTAGTATTTTCCCTCGTTTATTCCTCATAGCTGGTCTTTCTTTCTTTCTATCATTCTTTCTTTCTTTCTTTCTTTTGTTTTGATCTCATTCATTCATTTTTTCTGTTTTCTAAAGTCACCATTTTTTTCGTATTTATTTCGAGTTTATTCCTCAAAGCTGATTTTTCTTTCTTTCTTATATCACCCTTCTTCATTTTCTTACATCTTTCTTTCTTTCTTTCTTTCTTTATTTTACTTTGTTTCAATTACAATTCTTTGTCTATACTCTTTCTTTCATTGGATTTCTTCCTTTACTTCTTTCTTTATCTTCAGTCCCTTCCTTTCTTTCTTTCTTTCTTTCTTTCTTTCTTTCTTTCTTTCTTTCTTTTTTTCTTTTACTTTGTTTCAATTACATTTCTTTGTCTATACTCTTTCTTTCTTTGGATTTCTTCCTTTACTTCTTTCTTTATCTTTAGTTTCTTTCTTTCTTTCTTTCTTTCTTTCTTTCTTTCTTTTCTCTACCACTTTGACTCTATTGTCAGTCTTTCATCGAATCTTTTTCATTTTCTTTCTTTCTTTCTTTCTCTCTTTCTTTCTTTCTTTCTTTCTTCTCTCTACCACTTTGACTCTATTGTCAGTCTTTCATCGAATCTTTTTCATTTTCTTTCTTTCTTTCTTCTCTCTACCACTTTGACTCTATTGTCAGTCTTTCATCGAATTTTTTTCATTTTCTTTCTTTCTTTCTTTCTTTCTTTCTTTCTTTCTTTCTTTCTTTCTTTCTTTCTTTCCTCTACCACTTTGACTCTATTGTCAGTCTTTCATCGAATCTTTTTCATTTTCTTTCTTTCTTTCTTTCTCTCTTTCTTTCTTTCTTTCTTCTCTCTACCACTTTGACTCTATTGTCAGTCTTTCATCGAATTTTGTCATTTTCTTTCTTTCTTTCTTTCCTTCTTTCTTTCTGACATTTTTTTCAAATTCTACCATTCCTTCTTTCAATATGTCACCCCCATTGGCGATGCCATTAAGTATGAAATTCTAGTCTGTTTAAGAAACGTTGACCTAACATTAAGCTGAATCATGTGATGAGATTTGAGCACTGCAGCTTTGAAAAATCCGGAATCAAGAAAAAATCTGAAAATTATTTGTATTGGATAGGAATACTTGAAACCATATAATTGTGCAAATATATCAGTCATGATTTTAATTCTTGAGAGTTTTTCCCATCAGCCTAAGCTGATAATCTTTTGCTGGTGTCTGAGAGATTGGATGTCTCATCAAGTCTCCAGAACCCTTCTCAGTATTCTAGCCGATCTTAAGAATGCTGTAGTTTAGATCGTCTCAATTCGTGTTCCGATTTGTAGCTCTTCAATCGCCATTACCCAGTCTTTGGGGAATGTCAGAAGTGCCTCAATTATAATTGGTGTTACTCTTACTTTCGTATTCCACAGCTTTGTTTTTTAGTTCTCAGGCAAAGTCTAAGTCTTTGTCTTTCTTTCTTTCTTTCTTTTTTTTTCACTCAGTCGTCTGCTGAGACAGCAAAGTTCACTAGTTGGCAGGCTCGCCTCTTTTTTCTTTTTTTTTTTTTTGTTAACTATCACAAATTTTGGTCCTCTGGTCAGGATTAGGTGATCTGATTCTGTTTGAAAATCCTAGAGAATATTGCTCGTCTCATTGTCCTGGATTGATTCTGGTTTGAGTATGTGCCTTATAGTTGGATGATAAAACTTAAATTTCTTGCACAATTCCCCGTGGAACACCTTCCCTATTCAGTCGTGTCTAGTCTCTTTTCTTTTGCGCGAGGTCAGAGTATAGATTCATAATCAGTATTTTCAACTGAGTCTTAAAAATCTCTTTTATCTCAGTCGGTAAATTATTGTGGCACAGATCAATATGGATTCGTGTCCTGGTTATGAAACTAACTGCAACTGAAGGTGAGGCTCCAGTTCGGGAATCTGAGGAATGTGTAGTGCCCGTTCATAACCACGTCTTACTTAGATTTCAGAATTTTTGAAACGAAGCTTGTCGATTTTTATCGCTCAGGGTTTTCAGACTATTGTCTTCATCTTTATTGTTATATTCACTACATTTCGGCCGGTATGACCACCGGCCTTTTTCAGATGTTTGTCGAACCCGGGAGCCTATACGGAACTTCGAACCACGTCCTTTATCTAATCCACGGGGGTTGCTTGTTCCGATTCCGTTAACCATAACTGGGTTTAAGTGTTAAGTGTCCAGCAGGACACATAGCGTAACGATTATTGGCGTTGCTTCCCTAAGCTTCTAAAAGAGACAATCATCTGGAGGTTGCAGGTTCAATTCTGACTGCAGGCAAGTAACAATACAGGAATACTTAGCACTTATACCGGGTTATGATTAAAGGAATTAGAACAAGCGACACACATCGATTAAATTAAGGACGTGATTCAAAGTTCTGTGTAGGCTTCCGAGTTCGACAAACACCTGAAGAAGGCTGGAGGACTTATCGGCCGAAACGTTGTGAATATAACAATAAAGATGAAGACAGTATTTCAAAAACCCTGAACGGTAAAAATCATGGCCTACTTATGAAATTAATCGTTTCGTCTCTATCAACACATAACCTATTCTTGCTATTCTGTTGCGTATAAGCTATTTTCTCTTGACATAGTTAGTCCTTATCCTATTTACCCAACCCCTCCGCTAGGGCTGGATATGACACAAGGTCAATTTTCAAGCGGAGTTTGAATTCAGAGTATTCCTTCTCCTAGAGTAATTGCCTCACCAATAGTTAGTCCTTATAGCCTTGTTTTGAGTTGCTATTAGAAGAGGTTTAGTTTCTCTTTTGAGGTTTCCTTTTCTTAGCCACGTCCAAATTTTTTCGTATGAAATTTCGCTTGTTTGTCGCTTGAAATGTCAATACAGTTGTTTTTTTTCTTCACATTTTTCCCTAGTTTTTGTTGTTCCCTTTATCATAATGTTATCATTGCATCTGTTTCATAATTAGGGAATGATTTTTTTATATTAATCGTTTTTGGTTAATTATATTTTATCATTCAGTTTGGTAAGGCTTTAAACTATTCGAGTCTCTTAGTCCAGGTGCATAATAATTTGGCGCAGTTTTACGCTCGCACAGAAAGGATATAACAATCACGATTTGTCATAATAAACCCCCAGGCAGGAAATGGAGCTGGAGTGTGGATGATGTCATGCCCAGAAGAGATGGTCCTGAGAATTTGAGGATTCTGAAAAGACATCAGTAGAGTTTTCTGCCGTTGAGGCGTGTGGTTGAGTTTTGCAGATCTCTACCGATAGAGATCTTAAACACCACGAGATATGCCGCACGTTGGGGGTGGGGTCTGCATAGTATGGTTAGCAAAGACTTTTAAGAATTGTGTCTCTCTCCTTGTGTCGCCATGAACCGGAGCCAGAAATAAATAAACCCGTTCGTATCTGAAACGAAAGAGTCCGCCTGTGTTTTGTATCTGTATATGTATATGTATTTGTTATATTGTCATCTACAGCATCATAACGACACAATAATAAAACAGACGCAATGATAAAGACGCACGCAAGACTTTTTTATAAAAATATTTATCTCTCACTTTATTGCAAGGGTTCGAAAAGGGTTGTGTGGGGTTCCACTGTGAGGGGGAGTTGGAGATCGAACATAACTGCAATAGTTTGACCCCACTGTTATGACCGTCACGTTGTGCCTTTCTTGTTCTCTAGATGCTCAACCGGAGGCCTAGGGGCACACTCTGCTGGGTGATGGCTTTCTTTATTGCATCTTATCAGCAACTTCTCTGGTCCCCAAACTCCATCGGGGTTCCCGAGGGCCCCCTAGGTCGGGTATGGCTTTACCTACCACATCTCGTCTAACTCCGTCCGACCTCCCGGGAACTCGAACTCAACTGGCACTGGCTCGTCGAACTCAACTGAGTTATATAATTGTTCGTCGCCCACTCGATCTTTGAAATCGAATTTTGCATCGTCATCAAGCGGAAATAACTGTCATGCAGTTCAGAGGTCACTCTCTTCCGGTGCATCAGTCTATGAGTGTACCATGGGAATTTTTTAGCTCGTCCCATTTCATCAGCCAATTTCCGCCCACGCGATTTCCTCTCATAACTGCCATTGGAATGTGTCACCTCCTTCCGGTACATCACCTTGGAATGGCATTTTTGGCCGGGTCAAAAGGTCAAAATATAACATATTACAATTACTAACATCACCAAATCTGTACAACACAGATTCTGGTTGTTACGATTTATTTACCTCTCTTCGATTGATGTCCGATCAAGGCTTCGTTTTCTGTTTATGTTTCTTCAGAGGACACCGATTTTATCATAGGCTAATTTTGCCCCTGCATAGATTATTTCGTTTAATTCAGTAATGATGCTCTTTGGGATATTTCATACTAATTTGTTTAGCTTTTTAGTTTCTACCTTAATTTCTTCCAGTTTTTTTCTGTCAGGATTTTCTTTTTTAAGTCTACATTGATTTTGTCTTCTTGCGTTAATATTTATTTTTTGGTGTTATTGGGTGTGTTGTTTCAATATCATTACTTTATTGGGTGTTATTTTCTAGTGTTTCAGGTGTTTCTGGTGTTATTTTCTTCTGTTATTGGGGGTGTTGTTTCAATTTCATTACTTTATTGGGTGCTATTTTCTAGTGTTTCAGGTGTTTCTGGTGTTATTTTCTTCTGTTATTGGGGGTGTTGTTTCAATTTCATTACTTTATTGGGTGTTATTTTCTAGTGTTTCAGGTGTTTCTGGTGTTATTTTCTTCTGTTATTGGGGGTGTTGTTTCAATTTCATTACTTTATTGGGTGTTATTTTCTAGTGTTTCAGGTGTTTCTGGTGTTATTTTCTTCTGTTATTGGGGGTGTTGTTTCAATTTCATTACTTTATTGGGTGCTATTTTCTGGTGTTTCTGGTGTTATTTTCCGGTATTATTGGGGGTGTTGTTTCTGGTGTTATTTTCCGGTGTTATTTTCTGGTGTTATTGGGGGTGTTATTTCAATTTCATTACTTTATTGGGTGCTATTTTCTGGTGTTTCTGGTGTTATTTTCCGGTATTATGGGGGGTGTTGTTTCTGGTGTTATTTTCTTGTTTCTGGTATTATTTTCTTCTGTTATTGGGGGTGTTGTTTCGATTTCATTACTTTATTTGGTGTCACTTTCTGGTATATCTGTTGTTATTTTCTGGTGTTATTGGGGGTGTTATTTCAATTTCATTACTTTATTGGGTGTTATTTTCTAGTGTTATTGGGAGTGTTGTTTCAATTTATTTCCTTTGTGTTTCAATTCGTTTTTCAGTATTTAGCATTTTGTTTTGGGAGTGGGATTTTGTTTATATTCTTCCCAATTTACTTGTTCAAATATTTCGAATATCTAAAGGTCAGAAAATTCAGCCTTTCTTTGATATCATTCTAGCTTGGTCAGCAAGTCTCTAGCAGATTCTGTACAAATTTCTCTCATACTTTTTCTAAAACCATTTGTGTAGGATTGTGGCACAGTTGTCGTGAGGGTTAATTATTTTATTGCCTGGTTTGCTTGGGTCACGAGTTTTTCAGTTGGCTGTTGGGTAGGCTGAGGTCTTTTAGCTGAGATGTAAGTCAAATTGGAAAGTTTTAGCGAGTACATAACTTTCCACACAGAAAGGCCAAAATGTAAACAAAATGGATTCATATCTTATTTGTGATAAATTTGATTGGAAAAGTAAAAACAGAGAATTTTGAACATGAGAGATGACGCAATAATTCAGGAAGATGACATCACCCGACGGATGTCCTGAATTTAAATATATAAAAACTAGCGAATTTTGAAAAAGTGGTCAATTAGCCAATCGGTCAGTTATCAGTTAAAAGTTTGTATTCAGAGAGTTCTGTCGGGCTGTGGGGGGAGGCGTGTCTCTTTGTGTATGTTCATAGATCCTTACAGATTCTTTCTCTGTCTGTCTGTCTGTCTGTCTGTCTCACCCAGGCGACTTTATTCCAACGGATTACCCCGACTGTTTGAAGAATTTCCGGATGGATTGTGTCATTGTTTCTCTGCGGATCTTTCAAACACAACGTGGGCACTAACAGGATTGATAAACGAACTATCCGAAAATGTGATACTATAGTGTCACAGGATTACTCTTAAGTGAAAATTAAAAAATTTTTCTTGTCCATATTTTCCTTTGGGATCTTTCCATATGATCGATAGGTTATCGATCGTATGGTCAAACTGAAATTTCTTGCACAATTCCCAGTAGATCACTTTGACCACCCAGTCATGTCTAGTTTATTATTATTATTATTATTATTATTATTATTATTATTATTATTATTTACTCATGAGAATTTTTCACATCAGCTCTAACTGATGGTTTTTCACTGGAGTCTGAGTGACAGCAAGTCTCCTCAAGTCTCCAGGATTCTTCTCAATATTCTGGCCGTTTTCAATTATGTAATAGTTTGGATGGTCTTCGCTCGTCCGCCAACTTCCAAGTCCTCCAGTCACTTTAGTAATCCTTTAGTTACTGTTCCAAACGTGGGGGTGTCCTCGTGGTGTAATGGTTAAAGCGATGGATTGCGGAATCGTAGTACGCGAGTTCGTTCTCCAGTCGTGCTATTATGTTCACTTTCGGGCAAATACCCCTGGGAAAGGTATGAACCCCCTTATCCTCCCAGCTATGGGTTAAATAGTACTGTTCGTCTAGGAGAATGGCCTTGGCAGAAAATAACCTAAAAAGAGTTGATATGCCATTAAACAAAGAAACCAAACCAAACCTGTTCCAAAGGCACCAATTACACCTGGTATAATTATCACCTGCACGTTCCCTAGTCTTTTTAATTCCCTTACAAGGTCGAGATTTTTATCCTTCTTTTTACATTCTTTCAGTTTTAGTCTGTGATCAGCCGGAACAGCAAAGTCGACAATTTTGCAAATTCTCTTTTTTTTTTGTTGATTATTATTAGGTCTTGTTTTCTGGTCGAGATTAGGGGATTCGTGTGTATGTCAAAGTCCCATAAGAGTTTATGTGTGTTATTTTCTGGGACAGGTGCTGGGTTGTGCATATACCATTTGTTTGTTTGTATGGTCAAATTTAAATTTCTTCCACATCTCCCAGTGGATCACCTTGCCGACTCAGTGTTATCTCGTCTTATATTCCTTCTGTACTAATTTGCTGCATTCGCTTATTATGTGATTGATGGTTTCATCTCTGTCACCACGTAGCGTACATTTGCTATACATTTGCTGCGTCTTATCTATTCTCGCTTTGATATGATTGGTTCATATGGCGTTGTTTTGTACTGCTTATTATCTCACTCCTTGCGTTTTTTCCATACCAGTCTCAGCTTGTGGTCTTTCAGGAAAGTCTGAGACACAGAATGTCTTCTTAGCCCCCCACCAGTGTTTTCTGAGTAATGAAGACCATCTGAAGTCTGGATGGTTTCTATTCTTCTTCTGATTTCTTATTCCTCCATTTCTTTTCCATGGATTGTCCTCAGCTCCACAACTACAACTGATATCATCGTCATCGTCATGTTGTAAGTGTTTTATATAATTAAGGTAATGATTTTTATATTAATAATTTTTCGTTAATTATGCTTTATTGTTTAGTTTGACAAGGCTTTGAACTACTTGGATCTCTTGGTTCAGGTGCATAGTCAGGTGGTGCAGTCTTACGCCCATGCGGAAATGATACATCAATCATATGTCATAATAAACCCCCTGACAGGAAAAGGGGCTGGAGTGCGTATGACGTCATGCCCATAAGAGATGGTCCTTAGAATTTGAGGATTTTAAAAAGACTGTAGTTTAAGTCGACCGTTGAAGGTAGCGGTTGAGTTTTTCGGATCTTTGCCGGCAGAGATCTTAAACACCACAAGATATGCTCCGTGTGTGTGAGGGGAGGGTTACCATTAGCTTTTAAGAATTGCTTTTCTCTCCTCGTGTCGTCAAGGGCCGAAGCAAGAAGTTAATAAACTCGTTCGTATCTGAAACGATTGAGTCCACCTATATTTTTATTTGTATTACTGTTGTTAGTAGTACCGGACATTGACCTAGCGATTAGAGTGTTCGCCAATGGCCCGGGAGACCTGGGTTCAATCCCAGGTCGAGTCATACCAAAGACTCAAAAAATGGTACTTGATGCCTCCTTGCTTAACATTCAGCATTATAAGGTACGGATCAAGGGTAAAGTGGAGCAATCCAGGGAAGGAGTAGCGCCCTCCCCTACACCTTGGTGTAGTAGCTATCGAAAAGGGAGCCTTCGGGTCACCCTCGACTATGGTCGCCAACTTTACTTACTACTCTTGTTAGTGATATCTTTATGAGTATTCAGCACGTGTGTTTAGTCCTTTATTTTTTATTAATCGAATAAAATATCCATGAATATTTTTCATGCCACTTCTGCTTCTACGTTTTTCTTATTTTTCTGTCTGTATTTACGTTGCTGTTATTTCCTGCTGTAATTAATATTATTTTGCCTTTTTTAATGTTGTCCCCGAGTCTTTGTGTTGGTGCATTTATACAGTCCTTAATTCTGGCGAGTCCTCTTTCTCCTTCTTTTCTTGACTCTTAGTCCGTCTATGTCACCTCTCAAATGTAAAGCCTTGTGCATGGACGTCAACTACTTGTTCTTTGGTCCATTTATCTAGATTCTTCCTTTGTCTATTTTAGGAATGATCTTGAGTATCTTACAAGTGAGGCTGCCCAAGTTTTTAACCCTTTGATGAGCATCCTGCAGCAAAGCTTGGTTTTTTAAGTTTTCTCGTTCATCTGAGGTATTATTTTAAAAAATTCTTTTTCTTTCATCTTCGCTTGTTTGATGGTGCCCGCTTCCAATTTTCCTAAGTGCTGATAAGTTTTATTTTTTCTCAGATTCTTTAGAGGGATGCTTTCATTATCACTGACTAATTTTGCTCCTTCATAGATTAAATCATTCAGTTCTGTTGTCCATTGGGATATTTTTCAACAATGAATTTACCTTTGCAGACCCTAGCTTGGCTTTTTTCCAGTCTTCATTCCTTAGGTTCGGTTATTTACTCTTTTGTATTCTCAGGATTTATAAAAATGAACTTTCCTTTTATTCAGTCTTTTTACCATAGGATTGATTTCGCAAGTTCTCTTTTTTTTTGTTGATTTTTATAAGGTCTGGTCGTCTGGCTGAGATTAAGTGATCTGCTTGTACGTCAAAATCCCGAAGGAATGTATGTCTCATTCTCCAGGACAGTTTTTGGGTAGTGCAGTTGCCATTTGTCCGTACGGTCAAAATGAAATTTCTTGCACAGTTCCCAGTGGATCACTTTGACTACCCAGTCGTGTCTAGTTTATTGTTATTATTATTATTATTATTATTATTATTATTATTATTATTATTATTATTATTATTCCCTCATTAGAGCTTTTCACATCAGCGTTAGCCGATGGTTTTTCACTGGAGTCTGAGTGACAGCAAGTCTCCTCAAGTCTCCAGGACTTTTCCTAGTATTCTGGCCGTTCTCAACAATGCTGTCGTTTGGATGGTCTCCACTCGTCCGCCAACTTTCAAGTCCTCTAGTCCCTTTAGCAATCCTTTAGTTACTGTTCCAAACGCACCAATTACAATTGGTATAATTGTCACCTGCATGTTCCACGGTTTTTTTACTTCCCAAGCAAGGTCGAGTTACTTATCCCTCTTTTCACATTCTTTCAGTTTTATTCTGTGGTCAGCCGGGACAGCAAAGTCAACTATTTTGCAAGTTCTCTTTTTTTGTTGATTATTATCAAGTCTGATCTTCTAGCCGGGATTAGGGGATCTGTTTGTATGTTAGAGTCACATAGGAGTTTATGCGTCGCATTTTTTAGGACATGTTCTGTGTTGTGCATATACCATTTGTTAGTCTGGTTGAATTTAAATTTCTTTCACATTTTCCAATGAATCACCTTACCGATCTGGTCATGTCTCGCCTTATACTCCCTCTGTGGTAATTTGCTGCATTCGCTTATTATATGATTGATAGTTTCATCTCTGTCACCACATTTGCTATTTTGTTGAGTCTTATCTATTCTCGCTTTGATATGAGTGGTTCTTATGGCGCTCTCTCGTGCTGCTATTAGGAGAGATTCTGCTTCTCTCTTAAAGTTTCCTTTTCTTTGCCATGTCCAATTTTTTTCGAGTGAGATATTGTTTATTAGTCGCTTAAACCGCCCATAGAGTTGTTTTATTTCCCATTTTTGTTTCCTAGTTATTGTCATTCTGTTGTTCATCGTGTTCTCAGTTTCGTTTCTGGTGGCTATAATGAGTCCTCCTTCGAGTTTTTGAATATAGTCTTTGAGTCGTTGTATCGATGCGTCAACGCTGTCTTCAATGGTGGCAAGTCCTCTTCCTCCCTCTTTTCTTGAAACATATAGTCTGTCAACGTCGTCTCTGGGATGTTATGCCTTATGCATTGTCATTAGTTTTCTTGTTCTTTGCTCCATTTGCTAAAGTTCGTCTCTGGTCCACTTGACTTAGGGTCCAGAATATTTAACTAGAGGTACAGCCCATGTATTTATTCCTTTGATAAGATTTCTGCTATTGAGTTTTGTCTCAAGTAGTTTTCTAGTTCTCCTGGGATAATCTTTCTGAATTTTTTCTTTCATTTCCGCTTGTTTGATGGTGTCAGCCTCCAAGATGCCCAAGTAATTGTAGGTTTCGTTTTCTGCGATCGTTTTTATCTTATCCTTGTTTGGTAGTTCCATTCTGTCAGTTAGCTGCCGTTTGCGACTTTTCATTTGAAGCATCTTTTCTATGCCAAATTCCATTCCTATGTCCCGGCTGTATATTCTAACTGTGTGTATTAGGGTTTCTAGTTCTTTTTAATTTTTGGCAAACGGTTTGATATCGTCCATGTGCATTAAATGATTAACTTTTTCCTGTGATCTATTAAGTTTGTATCCGGCTGTGCATTTTCTGAGCATGAAGTTAAGTGGCATCATGGCAATTGTGAATAGTAAAGGTGATAGAGCATTATTATTATTATTATTATTATTATTATTATTATAATAATAATTTCACTCCTTTCGTTTTTTTCCGTACCAGCCTCAGTTTGTGGTCTTTCACAAAAATATGAGACACAGAAAGACTTCTCAGCTCCCCCAGTGTTTTCTGAGTAATGTAGACAATCTTAGCCATACTGAAGTCTGGATGGTTTCGATTCTTCTGCTGATTTCCAATCCCTCCATTTCTTTTCCATTGAATATTGAATACATATATAAAATCAGGATTCGCCATTAAATAACCTACAATAGTTGATATGCCATAAACCCCAAACAAACCAAATCATATATATTGAATACATATATAAAAACAGAATTTGGAATTAAATAACATACAATGATTTATATACCATAAAACCGAACCAAACCAAATAATATATATTTAATATATATGTATAAAGAGGATTTGACATTGAATAACCAACAATGATTGATATTCCTTGTATAGCGGCTCTTACCACGTGATTTCTGTTATTGCAGAAGTATAAAATACGCCGTGTCTCTTAAGCACGCAGAAGCAGAGAGACAGCTCTGGAATGACGTCGGTCAGTAGTAAGAGCAACTTCGGACGTAACACCAACAGCAATAGACTTATAATACTAGTAGGATTGTACCACTTAAGTTAATAAATAATTAACTCTATTTCACTGTCTATCCTTTCCTTACCACGATACAACGTTCCCCAAAACGCAACCAAACTAAATCATAAAGATTAAAACCTAAGTTTAAATAGGATTTAACATTAAATAACCTACAATCGTCATAAAACTAAACCAAACCAAATCCTATATATTTAATATGTGAGTATTAATAGAATTTGTCATTGAATAATCTTCAAAGGTTGATATTCCCTGAAACTCAACCCAACCAAATCACATATATTTAATATATATGTTGAAATGAGATTTGACATGAAATAACCTACAAAGGTTGATATGTCATAAAACTAAACCAAACAAAAGCATATATATTTAATATGTGAGTATTAATAGAATTTGTCATTGAATAATCTACAAAGGTTGATATTCCCTGAAACTCAACCCAACCAAATCACATATATTTAATATATATGTTGAAATGAGATTTGACATGAAATAACCTACAAAGGTTGATATGTCATAAAACTAAACCAAACAAAAGCATATATATTTAATATGTGAGTATTAATAGAATTTGTCATTGAATAATCTTCAAAGGTTGATATTCCCTGAAACCCAACCCAACCGAATCACATATATTTAATATATATGTTGAAATGAGATTTGACATGAAATAACCTACAAAGGTTGATATGTCATAAAACTAAACCAAACAAAAGTATATATATTTAATATATGAGTATTAATTGAATTTGTCATTAAATAATCTACAAAGGTTGATATTCCCTGAAACCCAACCCAACCAAATCACATATATTTAATATATATGTTGAAATGAGATTTGACATGAAATAACCTACAGGGATGATATGTCATAAAACTAAACCAAACAAAAGCATATATATTTAATATGTGAGTATTAATTGAATTTGTCATTAAATAATCAACAATGGTTGATATTCCCTGAAACTCAACCCAACCAAATCACATATATTTAATATATATGTTGAAATGTGATTTGACATGAAATAACCTACAGGGTTGATATGTCATAAAACTAAACCAAACAAAAGCATATATATTTAATATGTGAGTATTAATAGAATTTGTCATTAAATAATCTACAAAGGTTGATATTCCCTGAAACCCAACCCAACCGAATCACATATATTTAATATATATGTTGAAATGAGATTTGACATGAAATAACCTACAAAGGTTGATATGTCATAAAACTAAACCAAACCAAATTCTATATATTTAATATGTGAGTATTAATAGAATTTGTCATTAAATAATCTACAAAGGTTGATATTCCCTGAAACCCAACCCAACCGAATCACATATATTTAATATATATGTTGAAATGAGATTTGACATGAAATAACCTACAGGGTTGATATGTCATAAAACTAAACCAAACCAAATTCTATATATTTAATATGTGAGTATTAATAGAATTTGTCATTAAATAATCAACAATGGTTGATATTCCCTGAAACTCAACCCAACCAAATCACATATATTTAATATATATGTTGAAATGAGATCTGACATGAAATAACCTACAGGGTTGATATGTCATAAAACTAAACCAAACCAAATTCTATATATTTAATATGTGAGTATTAATAGAATTTGGCATTGAATAACCTACAAAGGTTGATATACCGTAAAACCCATAATATATGGGTAATATATAGATGTATAAAGAGGATTTGACAAGAAATAACCAACAATGGCTGAGATGCCATAAAGCCAAACTTAAACGAAACTAGAGGAAACCGCCTGAAGTAGATCACACGTAAGTCATATTGTATAACGCTTATATAAATCAGTTAACTTGCTCGTCATTTATTACATGATGTAAGCGTAAAAATACATAACTCATAAAACGAAATTGTTATTAGACCAATATACTCAAAATATCTCAGATCAGAAATTAAAGCAATAGCAAATTATATTTGCGACTGAATAATAATTTTATGAAGTCTTCATTCGTGATGACCACAATTTTTAAATCATTTTGGATGTGCCCGTGGTGTAGTCGTTATCGTCGTAGGAAATGTACACGGCGACACGAGTTCAAATCCTGGACCTGACTGATTGCATTTCACATAGCACTAATACCCTTGGGGAAGGTATGAACTCAATTATTCTCCCTCCAGCTATGGGTAAATAGTAGGACAGACTAGGTTCTTCAGCCGTGGTTAGGCAACTAGTCTAGGAGAAGGAAAACTCTGAATTCAAAACTGTTAAACTCCGCTTAAAAATTGACCTTGTGTCATATCCTGCCCGAGCGGAGGGGTTGGTAAATAGTACCATTTTTAATCATTAAAATTTTCGTTATAAAAGCGATTATAGCGAAAAACAAATGAAAAAAAAACGAAAAATGAATAGGAAAACACACCTACGAACAAGAATTCGGATAAATTCTGTAACTTTGAAAATTTTAAAATGTGCAATACTTTACTTGGAGAAATACTCTTGGTGTCAATAAAAAAATGTAAGCTTTTACCTTGAACAAACATTTTAAAAAGTTTTAGAACATATATATATATATATATATATATATATATATATATATATATATATATATATATAAAGTCTGGAAACTTATTGAAGACCTCACGTATATATATAGGTATTATTCGGTCCAGTTAAACCAGAGTTGAGAGAAATTCCTTCAGGACAAGAAAATCATTCAGGAGCTGAACATTTAAGTTTTCCTGGTGGAGAGCTCAATGTAATTTTTTTACAGAGCAATATTTCTTTAAGAAAAATACTCCAAATAGTTTTAACGGTAGATGCAATTTGTGCTTAGAAGAGAAAATACATATCTTAATACATAAATGGCCTGATAAGTTATTAAATAAGAGAAGTGAATTAATAGCTAGATGTAGACATTAGACTAAATTTAAACTATAGACTAAAAAAAATTAAAAACATAGAAATAAATAGTGAAACCGGAAAAAAACCGTATCCAATATACACACTAGGAAAAAATAAGTAGTTAAATAAATGGTATCGAAATTAATATAAGCATTAATATTTCTCTTAAAAGTTAATTATCGAACTTAACACGAAAAGAAAATAAATTAAACAAATAAATAAAAACGATAAATTACCGTAATTATAATTGACGGAAGAAATTTGAAAATAAAATAAATCGGTAAATAAAAAACCGGAAATTCAATAAAACGAGGAGGTAACTCCTTAGTCTCTTCCCCCTCCCCCTCCCCCCACGTGTCTATTTTGTTTTTTTATCCACTGGATCTGAAGAAGTCCTGTTATATTTTTCTTCGTGCTTCTGGTTTACACCAGAAACTGAAAAACAGGATGGAAATAAATTTATAATCCTAAATTTACCAGTCTTTGGTTTTTTCATAAAGATATATATATATATATATATATATATATATATATATATATATACGTGAGGTCTTCAATAGGTTTCCAGACTTTTTTCTGTACAGGCATTTAAAATTGTCATAGACTCTTGAAAATCCAGTATGTTATTGCTATACATCTTATGAGACGACCGGCCAATTTTTATGATTTCAGCTTCAAAAGAACAACTACAGCAGCAATTGGAATACACCCTACTAACGCCTGATTGTCACTGCCGGAGATTTTCAAAAATGCAATCTGGACGGAAGGAAGAACGACATGCAATAAAATTCTGTTTTAAACTTGGAAAAAATGCTGCCACAGAAACGTATGGAATGCTTCAGACTGCTTTTGGAGCATCTTGCATGAATCAAGTATCAGTTTTTGAGTGGCATAAGAGATTCAAGGAAGGCCGGGAGTCTGTGAGGGATGGTGAGTGGTGTGGGAGGAGTAAAAAAGTCAATACACTAGAGTTGATTGGCTAAAGGGTTAGGGTTAGGGTTACTATGTTGAGGTTTTAAGGGCGTTCAGGAAGAGATTCCGTCGGAAGAGGCCAGCACTCTTCAAATCGGGTCTGTGGCATTTCCACCCGGACAATGCACCAGTCCACAACTCCATCCTTGTCACAGAATATTTGAGCAAGATGGGCATCAAGACCGTTCGTCACCCTCCCTATAGTCCAGACCTTGGTCCCTGTGACTTTTGGTTATTCCCTAAGCTCAGAGATTGTCGTTATGAGACAATTGAGAAGATGAAAGAGGCTGTGACGAAGGTCATTGACACGCTCGCACAAGAGGACCTCCATGGGGCCTTCCAGAAGTTGTTGGAACGGTACAACAAGTGCATTGCAGCCAGAGGAGATTACTTCGAAGGGGACTAAAGTTTCATCTGTGCACTATCGATAAAAGTGCCCATACGAAAAAAGTCTGGAAACTTATCTAATGATCCTTGTATATATATATATATGTGTGTGTGTGTGTGTGTGTGTGTTATTTAGTCATTGCATCTTTAAAAGATCGTCGTGCAGCGTTTGACTTTTTCTTCTTTTTATTTCGAGTGATTTTTTCAGCAGATGACATTTTTTAGAAATCCGAAACGAGAATGATAATTTTTTTTTTAAATGAGAGATCTTTGCGTTTTGAGGTATTCCTCGAGGACTTATTTGTTCAATCAAGGAACATACTATTAGATGAGAAGTCTCGAAAAGCAATCATCAGATGGGAATAGTAATGTAAAAGCAAATAACTGTATATAGATTATTAGTATTGGATACGAATACTTGAAATCACATAATTAATAAGAAATTACTGACTCCAGTATTTAATAACTCAGCACGTGTTTGCATACCATAAAACTAACCAAACCAACCAAACGGAACATTGATTAAAAAACATACCTACGAACATTCATTCGAATAAACTCTTGAGCAATATCAATCCTTCAAATTGGGAAATTTTTAGAAATGTGCAATTACTTACAAAGAGATTTCTTCAGTTACGAGAGAGGTTTCAAGGGACGCTGTGCAATAAAGTTTTTAAAAATTATTTAGTCATTGCTTTTAATATAATCTTAGAAATTAACGTGCGCAAATTTTAATTCCTTTTTTTTCTTTTTTTGCCAACTGATTTTCTATGCAGACAGCGGTTTTTCACACATTAATTTGAATAATGATATTTTTAATGAGCGGTCATTGTGTCGAGTGGATTTCTAGAGGAACATCATTGATCACTTAGAAAAAAATGTGTTAAATGACAAGACTTTAAATACAATTATCAATTAAGAATAGTTACTTGAAAGTATATGATTGTTTGACTTGTATCTTCAAAGTGAATAATATACAGAGAAGAATGAGTGCTTAATATATTTATTCAGCACCAGTATCTGGTGCTAACGGATACATAAAAAAAAAAAGACACAGTACAAAAAGTTACAAATAATAAACAAAGAAATTTACTAGAAAGAGAGGAGGGTCAAAATACAGAATAGCCAAACAATGTAAGATTAGTCCTAATATAAATGAACTTAATATCAACTTATCAATCAACTATTGAAATCATTAATCGTTAGTTATTTAAGGCTATGAGGCATTCCATCAGAGAGAGTGTTGAAGGGCTGCTGGCTACTCTACAGCAGTTTGCAAATTATTTCTATTCCTGAACACATGAAACTATATAACTGTTAATGAATTAAATGGGACGTTACACTAACTAAACGGCTGGAGAAAAAGCTAGACGGCAATTACACAAGAATGCTGCGAGCAATATTCAACAAGTCCGGGCGGCACCACCCCACAATGCACCAACTAGACGGCCACCAGCCTCCCATCACGAAATCTATCCAAGTTAGACGAACCAGATATGCAGGACACCGCTGGAGTTGCAAGGGCGAGCTCATAAGTGATGTACTCCTATGGACCCCCGCATATGGCCAAGCAAAAGCAGGACGACCAGCTCAAACATATTTACAGCAGCTATGTGAGGATACGGGATGTAGCCCTGAAGACTTGCCAGAGGCGATGAATAATAGGGAGAAGTGGCGAGAGAGGGTCAGGGATATCCATGCTAGTGGCATGACATGATGATGATTATAGTTATCTGAAAAAAATAACTCTTTACAAATAGCTGTACTTTGTTGAAAGCATATAATTGCTTGCAAAGTGTTAGAATAAGGAATATTTTAATCTATATAACTGTTAATAAATTAAATAAGATATTATTCGAAAACACATGACACTTACGAATTATTTGTATTAAGACGAGTTACTTGTTACTTACAAATAACAATTTTCATTAATTACTCTAAACCATGCTGCAGGGCTGGACGAAATTCCCCCGGAAGTATGGAAGACCAGACAATTCGACGACATACTGCTCCGACACTGCAACGCAGTATACAATCAAAATCCGATAGATAGATGGATGAAGGGATGCATACTCCCCTTCCCTAAAAAGGGGGACCTTGGATTAGCCAAAAACTACTGAGGCATAACACTTGCATCCATAGCAGCCAAAATCTACAATGCCCTACTACGAAACCGCATAGAACCCAAAATAGACAACATACTTAGAAAAAACCCAAAATGGCTTCCGAAGAAATAGATCCACGACCTCACAAATATTAACCATCCGTAGAATCCTTGAAGGTGTACGGGCAAAGAACCTACAAGCGACATTAATATTTGTCGACTTTACCAGGGCTTTCGATTCCATTCACAGAGGAAAGATGGAAGAAATCCTACTAGCGTACGGCATACCTAAAGAAACCGTAGCGGCAATAACGATCCTCTATAGAAACACCAAAGTAAAAGTACCATCACCAGATGGAGACACAGAATACTTTGACATTGTAGCAGGAGTACTACAAGGGGACACACTGGCTCCGTACCTCTTTATCATTTGTCTAGACTACGTACTTAGAACATCGATTGACAAAATCAAAGAGAATGGCTTCGAACTGACGAAGAAAAGAAGCAGAAGGTACCCCGCAACAACAATTACCGACGCCGACTACGCCGATGACATAGCGATACTGGCAAATACACCTGACCAAACCGAAACACTTCTGCATAGTTTGGAACGAGCAGCAGCAAGCATAGTCCTCTATGTTAATGCACACAAAACGGAATATATGTGCTATAACCAAACGGAGGACATCTCCACTCTAGAAGGAACCCCTCTTAAACTAGTAGACAAATTCACTTACCTAGGAAGCAGCGTCGAATCAACCGAAAAGGACATCGAAACGAGGTTAACGAAGCATGGACAGCTATCAATAGGCTATCGATTAGATGGAAATCAGACCTAACCGATAAAATGAAACGCAGTTTCTTCCAGGCAGCGGTCACATCGATACTGCTATATGGCTGCACTACATGGACGCTAACAAAACGGCTTGAGAAGAAGCTAGATGGCAATTACACAAGAATGCTGCGTGCAATCCTGAACAAGTCCTGGCAGCAACACCCCACAAGACACCAACTGTACGGCCACCTGCCCCCTATCACGAAAACTATTCAAGTTAGACGAACCAGACATGCAGGACACTGCTGGAGAAGCAGAGATGAACTCATAAGGGATGTACTCTTATGGATCCCCACACATGGCCGCGCAAAAACAGGACGACCAGCACGAACATACATTCAGCAGGATACGGGATGTTGTCCTGAAGACCTACCTAGGGCGATGAACGATAGGGAGGAGTGGCGAGAGAGAGTCAGGGATAGCCGTGCTACCAGCGCGATATGATGATGATGATGATGTCATCATCATCATCATCACCATGTCGTGCAACCAGCACTGATATCTTTGACCCTCTCTCGCCACTTCTCCCCATCGTTCATCGCCTCTGGCAGGTCTTCAGGGCTACATCCCGTATCCTCACATAGCTGCTGAATGTATGTTCAAGTTGGTCGTCCTGTTTTTGCCCGGCCATATGTGGGGGTCCATAGGAGTACATCACTTATGAACTCGTCCCTGCTTCTCCAGCAGTGTCCTGCATGTCTGGTTCGTCTAACTTGGATAGTTTTCGTGATGGGAGTCAGGTGGCCGTATAGTTGGTGCCTTGTGGGGTGTTGCCGTCAGGACTTGTTCAATATCGCTCGTACCATTCTTGTGTATTTTTTTGTATTTGTGTGGTTTGTTGGTGGGGTGACTTCGGCATCAAATGACCTTACAAGGGCTGATTTGAAGAAATACTAACAAAACTAAACATAATTTATAATAAGAATAAAATAATAAATGAAAAATGTTGACGAGACTTTGATAGAATTATAGCAAAGTATTGTCATCTTAAGTAAAGCAAAGTTGTCTCCCTTTAGTCGAGGTCGACGAGAAGTTCCCTTTTCACTAGCTACTACATCGATGTGTAGAGGAGGGCACTACACCTTTCCCTGGATTGCTCCACTTTACCCTCGATGTGTACCTTATAATGCTGAGCGTTAAGCAAGGAGGTATCAAGTACCATTTTTAAAGTCTTTGGCATGGCGCGAACCGGTTTCGCCGTAGTTATCAAATAATGCAGAGAAAATAAAATAGAAATATGATTAACGTTATTGTTTGTTATTTAATGGTTTATCAACCTTCTCGGGTTATTTAATGCCAAATCCATCCTTATGGAAGGATAGTAGAGGAACTATTTAACTGATAGATGGGAGGATAAGACCGTTCATACGTTTCTCAAGGGTATTTGTGCGAAAGTGAACGTAATGGCGCGACTGGAGTTCGAACTCGCGTACAACGATTCGGTAGTCCAGCGCTTCAACTATTACATTATTACATCCCAACGTTATTGAACAGATAATAAAAAAGATATGTATTTCAAACTTACATAAATAAAAAAAAAAGTTTTAATTTTGAATTACTTTTCTTTTTGGAAATAATCAGTTCAGTGATGTGTACAAAAGTTATATATATATATATATATATATATATATATATTAAAATAAGAATGTCCACGACGAGATTTAGATTTTTTGAATTTATTTATTTTCTTCTTACATATGTGTTATATATATATATAATTTATATATGTTTCCAGCTTGTTGCTTTCGTCAGAGAACATATGTAGCACAAGGCCTTGTTAATGGGGTACTGAATGAGACTATAACTCACCCTTGTTTGGGGGTGTCCTCGTGGTGTAATGGTTAAGCGATGGACTGCGGAATCGTAGAACGCGGGTTCGTACTCCAGTCGCGCTATTACGTTCACTTTCGGGCAAATACCCTTGGGAAAGGTATGAACCCCCTTATCCTCCAAGCTATGGGTTAAATAGTATAACTACTGTTTTTCTAGGAGAATAGCTTTAGCATTAAATAATCTACAAAGGTTGATGTGCCATTAAACAAAGAAACCAAACCAATCACTCTTGTTTCCAGTATAAATGACCTTTAGTTGGTCAGGCTTGTTTATATAGGGATCATTGTCCCTCTTTCCTGGAGTGTGTTTACTTTGGTCTGCTTCACCCGTCTTTGATATGTATTTAGTTGTCTGTGTGTGTGTGTGTGTGTATTATGGGAGTAAATAATTGATTGCAATCTTACAATATATAAAGAAAAATTGATAACAAGGTAATCCAGGTAGAAGGAGAGATTTATTGTGAGGCAAAGTCGACACTATAGGGTTTCCGTTCAAATGAACCATCATCAGCACTATGAGAAATGATGTTAGTAATTTTAAATCAACGATGGATGTGTAAAATGAGCAAAATATGAAAACCTTGAAAAAATTTGTATTACAAGAAAAAATTGTCCGTTGATGATAAGAAAAACTTTGCCGTTTGATTAATGAATCAGCGCTTTAGGAATTAAATTTCGTCATTTGTCGAAATATTGTGTAGAATTTATGTTCCGTTTGTTTATCGAGAAAGATTTCGAATCATTCCTTGTTTTCGACGAAGTTCTAATCCTATAAGTCTGACTTTTTCAAATGCATGTGCCTCGGGAAATTTTAAATCACGAATAGAATTTTCAAGGTATAGACATATAAAATCCACGAAAATATTTTGGGATGGACGAAGAACGCTGGGCATATTGACGGTATGATTTCTTTGGTATATATATATATATATATATATATATATATATATATATGTATGTATTTGATTAAACATTAAAGACATTTCTGTCTACATATTTTTTTGTTATTTCTTTCAAGTTGCCATATCGATTTTATGATATCCGGCGGGAATTGGTTAATAAACCTTCTATGATTAATTATTTCCCCAGGACATTCTGCCCAATCTTAGGCTATCATCAGGGGTATGTGTATTGCAAAAGTGATGTAACTTTTTCATGTACATTACTAAGTTGTGAGAATAAGCGTTTATAAAAATGTATTGTTTGGCATTTATTTAAAAAAATGTTTCTATAAATAGTATCAGTAGCTAAAGATATTTAAGTACATAAGCACTGGATTCAGAATTAATTCGATTAAGTTTGTGTTGTATATTTCGAATATGAAGCGCCTCAACCACCCTATTGAGAAGACTTACTATGCATCTCTCTGATACCAGTTCCATTCTCCAACATTTAAAAAACATTCATATCTGACAATTGAATTTCTCAAAATCCTTTGCGAAAATAACAATATCAAATCAACAAAATAACAAGCAAAAGCTTCAGAATTTTGAAGCGCTTCATATTAGAAATATACAACCCAAACTTATTAGAATTAATTTTAAATCTAGTACTAATGTATTTAAATGTTTTTAGCGACTAATGCTATTTTTAGAAAGAAATTTTGAAAAATAAACGCTACACAATACACTATCATCAAGCTCATTCTTACAAAGTTATGATGTAGATGCAAAAGTTACATTACTTTTGCAATACACATACTCCTGTTGATGGCCCAAGATATGGGCGAAAGTACTTGGGAAATAATGATTTATGGACGGTTTTTTAACTAATTCTCGCCGGATATCATAAAATCGATACGGAAACTTGAAAGGAATAACAAAAAAATATGTAGACAAAATTGTCTATAATATTTAATCAAATATGTATCAATGAAGAAATGTTGCCCATATGTATATATATATAAGTATATTAGCACAGTGTGACACAATGTGTAGCAATCCGTTTCTGTTTGTGTTGGCATCACTCAGATGATCTCTTTGTCTGTTTTAGCGCAAAACCCACAGAAAGGACTGAGGACGATATCTCTCGCGAAACAGGAAGTGGAGGAGGGAAGGAAGGTTCCAGAGGAGACAGAGAGAGTCAGTTGACAAAGCCGGATAGAAGAGGACCGTTGGCTTGAGATAGCAGTCCAGAGGAAGGACGGCCAGCAGAAGAAGGCAATGAGAGAAGACAGTCAAAGATGAGTTAGCATTCCTTGTGGCTTTGTAGAAGTTTCGCGCAAAATACACGTTCGGTATAATCTACAAATGAACAGAGAGCTGCCCGAAAAGTGTCATACAGACTCGTCTTTCTGGCGCTTGGAGCTGACCAAAGTGCACATTTGTTCGTTTGTTCATTCTTCCACCCTCTCGGTTGTATTTCGTGTGGCCCTATAGAAATGTGTGATACCCCTGGTCGGAAATGACAAAAAAAAACAAAAAACCACTAGATGAATCAATGGCCATGAGTAGTTTGGTTTAACGACTTTAATATAGACAGGGATCGGCCGGCCAGGGGTGTTATCACAACTGGATTCAAAATTGATTCTTTTGAGTTAAAGATGTTTGTTTCTGATGTGTTGAGCTTCGAGAATGTGTAGTCTTTGTTTGTTATTTTGTTGCTTAAATATTGTTTCGATACCTACAATTCGTGCTATATGGAAAGTATTTATGATCGATTCAAAGGCATTTGTTCATTTTCAAGATTCCTCTGTATCTGTCATATTGATCACATTTCCTCGGCGTGAACCTTAGTCGTTCACTTAGCATGCTGAGAGATTAAATATTTTATTTTATTGCATTTTTCTTTATTCTTTTTATTTCTTATTTTATTTTTCATGCACAAAAAAAAAACAACATACAAATTCTTGACTAATATCAATTCTTCAACTTTTTACACATTTGCTATCATTTACGAGGTGATGTCATTAGTGGCTTCTTTCAGGATGGCTTCAGGGGTTGCAGACAGCTGAAAAGTTATTCTAAAAAAAGAAAAGTAAAAATGTTATGAAGTCATTATTCAAACAAAACGAAAAAGTCGGTCAGAGCAGATCTTGGTGTCTTACTTTCTTGTTTATTTTTTGACTGATTTTTTGTGAAGAGAGCATTTCTTCTATTAGGAGAGATCTTTATATTTTGCGGTATTTTAGCGTGTCTTTATCTGGAAGTAGAACAACCAGTATTTCGAAGAAAAAATAATATTAACAGGTTTTAATTTTTAACTGCATCAGAAATGTAAGGAACATTTTTCATGGCTGTCAAAGACCCCTGGGAACCAACAGTATGAAGAGGAATTTACGAGTCAGCGCGAGAAATTTACACGCGTGCACAGCCGCACGTATATATATATATATATATATTGCGAGAAAGATAGAGAGAGAGAGAGAGAGAGAGAGAGAGAGAGAGAGAGAGAGAGAGGTGCAGAGTGTTATTAGCTTGTTCGAAAAAGTGCCACATCTTATATATGCTACTTTATATCTTCTGTATAAGTTGTCAAATGGAAGAGTGTTTCCAAACAGAATTGTGTTTAGTGTGCGTCAATATATATATATATATATATATATATATATATTGTCATCCACAGAACTCTTCAGTGTGGCTAGACACGCAGGACGCTCGAAGCCGGGATCGAAACCCATCCAACTTTACGTTAGACTAAGTCTCAGACCGCTCGGGCAACAAGCGGACCACGTTGGCTAAAGGAATTTTTAAGGTATTTTTTATGTAGCAACAGAAGCAGCGTCCGTTTGTTTACATTTTTATACCCTATCGGCTACCAGAGTGCTCAATTCTTTCGAAGAGCTTTGCATTATGCGAGCGGCGGCCGACAATTCCTTCGCCAGAGTGGTGTGTGTGTGTGTGTGTGTGTATTAGGTTTGGTTTGGTTTGTTTTTTTGACATATGAACCATTGTTTGTTATTTAATGCCAAATTCTGTTTATATATATATATATATATATATATATATTAAATGTATGATTGAAAATTCCTTTTTTCAATATACAATTAAAGGATCAAAACGTTTTATTTCTAACAACTTAGCATAAGTCAACAAAGTTAAATGGTTCCATGTTTCGATATCTATAACAAACAATTCAACTAAACATCAGTCATTTGTTTACACACACTGTTAAATAATCAAACAGTTCTATTTCGAACAATTCAATTTAGCAAAAGTCATTTGCTTGCACCCAGTTTATTACTCAAATAGTTCTATTTGACCCATACAGAAGACCCTTTCAGGTGCTACGTCTCCAGGCAAGAGTGGACCTGGAGCAATGACTGTGAAGGGGTACTCCGCATTCATTAAAGTTCCAGGATTACTGGAACCTCATCATCAGATTATTTTATGTCATATCGTGGACACTCGTGTGAAGGGCTCTTTATCCTCAGCACAGAAACAGTCGATGTATTCTACAGCCCCACCTGATTCGGCTGTGTGTATGAGATACATTAAAAACAATATGTGCACCTGTTATTTTATTACACATTAATAGCATGAGTCAAAGGTTTTGCAATATTTTGGTAGTACGTCCTTGGTTACGGTCCGTATGTCAAGTAACCGAAGAAAGTTTCAACTGTCCCCTGGAGCTGTGGAATACACCAACTTCTTTTCCGAAGAGGGGTAAGACCCCCTCCAACGAGCCTCTTGAATATGGCACTAAACAAATTTGGGGAATACGTAGTACGCCTTCATTGCGATCCCTCCCAGCTCCACTCTGGCTCGGAGTGGTAGCACCTGATAGGGTCCTATCTATGGGTCAAATAGAACTAAACTGTGTACTTATGCGAAACTAAATCGTTCGAAATAGTGGGTAGAGTATTCGCCAATGGCCCAGGAGACCTGGGTTCAATCCCAGGTCGAGTCATACCAAAGACTCAGAAAATGGTACTTGATGCCGCCATGCTTAACACTCAGCATTATAAGGTAAGGACCATGGGTAAAATGGAGCAATACAGGGAATAGAGCAGCGCCCTCTCCAACACCTCTGTGTAGTAGCTATTGAAAAGGGAGCCCTCGGGTCACCCTCGACTAAGATCGCCAACTTTAATTTTACTTTATATGCATAAAAATAGATTTGGCATTAAATAACCTTCAATGTTTGATATGCCATAAAAGCAAACCGACCGTTTGACGATAAAAAAAAAGCAGGCCATGGCAGGTACCCGCTGTGCTGAGTAGAATTGTGGTAATAGTTAGTGTGCTGACACGTTGTGCATTACTTTACTCTCTGTGGGATTTGAAGGCTGCACCAAGATGAACGTGCAACGTTGTACCATAGCCCGATATGGATATGCGAAATGGACATATAATGTTCATATATATATAACATAGAACATAGGAATCTCGAAACACGAAAAACACTTACGACATCTTAGTTCAGATACGAAACTTTTAAATTACCTTTGAGTTTAAAGGTTCTTCGACATAAGGAGAGAGATACACTTTCTTTCTATCCTGGCTTTTTCATCTGCACCCCAACACGTGTAGCACCCGCCACAAAGATCTCTGCGAGCAAGCGATAGCCAACCGTCTTCTCCCGAGGCAGAACTCAACTCTACTTCCTGACTTTTTCAAAATCCCCTAAATCCTCATTCGCACTCCCTAGCCCTGTTTTCCATCTGGGCTACTGTGACATCTCTGAGTGACACGTCCTCTCCGCCTACGCCCGCCCGTGAACACCTGCACTAATGTTGCATCCAAGTAACCCATGCACTGAGCCGAAAAGTTCTCGGCCTAACTAAACCCAAAGGCAAAAAACGAAATCCCTCGGCCATTGTATTACACGTGACCTAATACGGGGACTTATGCTTTACTTGTTCGAGCTGGACTATAACACTGCAGAAACAACCAAAAACATTTGTTGTGTGAAAGGCAGGGATGCACTTGATCCCAGTAGCAGATGAATTGCGCGCCACTAAAATGTCGCAAAACTTTTGAAAAATTAACCATAACAAAAAGAATATTAAATGAGTACATTATTTTATAATTCATTACTTTTTATACAGACCTTATTCTATAAAATCTTCAATCATTGTCTTGAGCCCTACCCATGTATATATAAGAATGTGTTGAGAATGATTCTATTTAAGAATATATTAGAGGATTCTTATAAATCTCCAGGAATGATCAATCTGTGATAAGCTAATATAAAAGTAAGTAAAGTTGGCGACCATAGTCGAGGGTGACCCGAAGGTTCCCTTTTCGATAGCCTATTACACCAAGGTGTACGGGAAGGCGCTACTCCTTTCTCTGGATTGCTATACTTTACCCTTGATCCGTACCTTATAATCCTGAGTGTTAAGCAAGGAGGAATCAAATACCAGTTTTTGAGTCTTTGGTATGACTCGACCTGGGATTGAACCCAAGTCTCCCGGGCCATTAGCGAACACTCTAACCGCTAGGCCAATGTCCGGTAGTAATTAATAAAAAGATTTCTTATTGGGCAAATTTTCATATAATTAAAAAAACTAAACAAATCAACACTTGGCTATCTGAAGAAACTGTCATAGAAATTGCCAGTTGAAATAAATCATTTATGGCCAAATGAGGGTTTTTTCAATAATATATATATATATATATATGTCATTACGAACAAGAAAATTAATAGACATTATCCATCATAAATTTATTTCACCCATCTATTGTCAGGTATTTCGTATGGATTTGAAGAAAAATTTGTTTATTTTTTACCATTAAACCCGGGGTTATATTTCGGCCTCCGTGGCTTCCAATGAGCCATAATTACAATGTTATATATATATATATATATATATATATATATATATATATATATATTGCCTTGGAAAATCTTCCAATGCACAATATGTAATTCAACTTTCAATTTTGAAGTGCCCGCGGTGTAATGGTTATCGTCGCAGGAATGGACACGGCGACACAAGTTTAAATCCTGGACGAGACTGATTGCATTTCACATAGCACTGATACCCTTGCGAAAGGTATGAATCCAATTATTCTCCCTTCAGCTAGGGGTAAATAGTAGGACAGACTAGGTTCTTCAGCCTTGGTGAGGCAACTAGTATTGGAGAAAGAAAACTCAGAATTTAAACCTGTTAAACTTCGCTTAAAAATTGACCTTGTGTCATATCCTGTCCGAGCAGAGGGGTTGGTAAATATGAATATGTAATTCAACTGATTTACGATAGGTTTCCAAACTTTTATTGACAGTACACACATGAAACTCTAGTTTACATCGAAGTAATCTCCTCCGGCTGTAATGCACTTGATGTACCGTTCCAACAACTTCTGGAAGACCCCATGAAAGTCCTCTTGTGTGAGCGTGTCAGTGACCCTCGTCACAGCCTCTTTCATCTCTTCAATTGTCTCATAACGACAGCCTCTAATTTTTTCCTTGAGCTTAGGGAATAAGCAAAAGTCGCAGGGAGCAAGGTCTGGACTATAGGGAGGGTGAGGAACTGTCTTGATGCCCATCTTGGTCAAATAGACTGTGACAAGGATGAGCACCCTTGGGACGAACTTCGCGCAAATCTTCCGCATCTTTAGTTCCTTGCGAATAATTGTGTGTACAGTTCCAACACTGACATCAAACCGTGCACTTATTGTTTCTATAGACACACGACGGTCCTTATCTATGAAATTCTTTATTTGGCCAATCAACTCTGGTGTTATGACTTCCTTACTCCTGTTCTATAGCCACAATACAACTATACAAATATACAGAAATACGAAACATTGACGACTCTCTGTTGTTCAGGTACGAAACGTTTATTAACTTCTTGACTTTAGTTTTTCGACAGGAGGAGAAAGAGACACAATTTTTACTATGCTGACTCTACTATCTGACCCAACAACCGCGATTCACATCCCTTAGCCCCCAGCTGGACTGGCCCGGCCTAGAGTCGGATCTCAACTAACGTCTTTTTCAAAATCACCAAATTCTCAGCCAATCGCTTCCGGGCATGACGTCATTCATACCCCAGTTCCATTTCCTATCTGGGGTTTTTATTATGACTTTTGTGATTGTCATTTCCTCTGCGTGCGAGCGTGAACTGTACTCAATATGTGTGCACCTCCACTAAGGGCCAAATAGTTCAAAGCCCAACCAAACTGAATGATAAAATCTAATTAACGAAAAATGATTGATATAAAAAAATAATTCCGTAATTATATAACACTCCTCCCACACCTCTCATCATCCCTCACAGACTCCCAGCCTTCCTTGAATCTCTTATGCCACTAAAAAACTGATGCTCGATTCATACAAGATGGTCCAAAATCAATCTGAAGTATTCAATACGTTTCTGTGGCAGTTTAAAACAGAATCTTATTGCATATCCTTCTTCTAAAGTGTCCTCACGTTCAGATTGCATGTTTGAAATTCACCAGCTTTGACAATCAGATTTTTGTAGGGTGTATTCGAATTCCTGCTGTAGCTGTTCTTTTAAACCTGAAATCATAAAAAATTGATCAATCATCTCATAAGATGTATTGCAATAACATACTGAATTTCCCAGAGTCTATGACAATTTTAGATGCCCATACGAAAAGTGTTTGGAAATTTATCGTATGCACCTCGTATTTCTCGTTCCAATGTTTTTAAAGTTTGTTTGTTTGGGTTTTATGGCATCCCACCCTTTGGAGATAATTTAATGCCAAATCCATTTTTATACAAATAAGTAATTCTATTTCAAACAATTCGGGCTAGAATAAGTACACAGTTTGTCAAAAATATTTCTATTTCTAGCTATTCAATTTAGTTGAACTGTTCTAATTCAAGCAATTTAGTTTAGGAGTCTTGTCATCATCATAATCATCATGTCGTGCCGCTAGCACAGATATCCCTGACCCTCTTTCGCCACTTCTTTCTATCGTTCATCGCCTATGGAAGGTCTTCAGGACTACATCCCGTATCTTCACATAGCTGGCAGGTCTTTATTACACATAGTTAAAGATCAGAACAGTTCTATTCTTAGATATTTAGTTTAGGGTGAGTACATTTTCAATGTCAACAGTTCTATTTCAAACAATTCAATTTAGCATAAGTACGCTGTTTAAATGTCAAAACACTCCTGTTTTAAGCAGTTCAGTTTAGCACAAGTACACAGTTTAGTTCTATTTGAACCATAGATAAGATCCTTTCAGGTGATACCACTCCTAGCCAGAATCGAACTCGGAGTTATACCAATGAAGGGGTACTCCACATTCCCCAAAGTTCTAGCATTATTGGATCCTCACCATTAGATTATTTACCATCATTACTCATTTGGGGGAGTATTATCTCTCTGCAGAGAAGTAGTCGGTGTATTTTACAGCCCCAGCCGACCGAGCAACCTAAGTTTTTATTAGAATTTCCTTTAAAATTTTGAATTATTACTTTTTAAAAGAAATTTTTATAATCTTATCATCTTAAATATTTACCTTTTAGGAGTCTTGCCATCATGTCGTGCCGCTAGCATGGATATCCCTGACCCTCTCTCTCCACTTCTCCCGATCGTTCATCGCCTCTGGCAGGGCTTCAGGGCTACATCCCGTATCCTCACATAGCGGCTGTATGTATGTTCGAGCTGGTCGTCCTGCTTTTGCTCGGCCATAGGGTCCATAGGAGTACATCACTTATGAGCTCGACCCTACTTCTCCAGCAGTGTCGTGCATGTCTGTTTCGTCTAGCTTGGATAGTTTTCGTGATGGGAGGCAGTTGGGCGTATAGTTGGTGACTTGTGGGGTGTTGTCGCCAGGACTTGTTCAATATTGCTCACAACATTCTTGTGTAATTGCCGTCAAGCTTTTTCTCCAGCAGTTAAGTTAGCGTCCAAGTAGTGCATCCATACAGCAGTATCGATTCTAATTTAACATTACTCAAATGTTTTAGTTTTTATAGTTATTAGATGATAAGGAATATTTTATCCATTTTTTTAATCAATAAGATTTTTTTTCATTTTAATATATATATTTTTAGGAATCTATCATTATTGTGACATTTTATTCAATCAGATGTTTATATTCAATATATATATATATATATATATATACGTGCCAGTGTTGGCTGTCGATATCTCATTTGGTGGATTTGTGGCAGACCAAATGCGATATAATTTATCTTAGCTATTATATGATAATGATAATAAATGTGTATTAATTTTTATATATATTTAATAGCATTGAGGCTTGTGTGATACCTCAGGCTTCATGACGTCTTATAAACGACCATCATCAGTCAGAGAACCTATTTCTCTACCTGATGATTGACGTTTATAAGACGTTTATAACCTGTGAACGCAGACAAGCTTCCAAGCTATCAAATATGTATAAAAACTAATATATATATATATATATATATATATATATATATATATTCTAATTCTTTTAACACAGGGGGTGAAATTGGGACATTAACGACAGAGACGTCACGGTATATGTGTGTGTGTGTGTGTGTGTGTATGTGGATGTATATGTGTGAGTGTACTTCATTTATGTACATATATGTGTGTGAGTGTCTCTGTATGTGCATATATATGAGTGTGTGTACATACACACACACACACACACATATATATATATATATATATATATATATATATATATATATACATTCTAATTCTAATTACAGTGAAGTTAATATGGGTTCATATATATATAACGGATGTCAGCTTGCCAAACACAGGGGTTATTCTTGGAGGTTGTATTCTCATCTGGCTGTGAGAAATTTTTTGAACAACCGGCATTTATCCGCTATCCGTCCGCATTGTGATTTAAGATCCTGACAGTGAATCAACCATTAACCGTTATAGCAATTAGACAGACGCCTCTGCTCAATTATATAAGAGAAAATATAAAGAAAGAAAACAAAATAAAACCATAAGCAAAACATCACCGCTTTGCGATAATAATGCTGTTTAGTGTATATTATAGAAATTGTCATTCATCAACTTTTTACATAATGCAATTCTTTCAGAGACCGAAAGATATTAGCTTTTTCTAACTTCCACTCCTGCAGTGAGATACAAGGCCATCAGCTAAGAATTGGGAGAAAGTCACATCTACCGTCAAACTCGGTCTGAATCTCACTCTCTATTTTTCTTATTTCCTCTCCCGGTGTTGTATAGGCATAATCGTAATTATATCGATCCAACGGTACATATACAAATGCAAAAACACGGGCGAAAACAGTCGAACTCTGTTGTTCAGATACGAACGACTTATTAACTTTTGAGTTCGGTTCTTCGACACGAGAAGAGAGATACAATTCTTAAAAGTTTTTCGTAATCATATTATGCTAACCCCAGCCCTCAACGTTCTGCACATCTTGTGATGTTTAAGATCTCAACTCATCTCCGCTGGTCAAGACCCGAGAAACTTAACTGCTATCTCAACGGTAGAAAACTCAACTCTTCGACTCAATGGTCGAGTCCCCAACTCTCGCCTAAATGGCAGAAACTCAACTGTCTGCCTCCATGGTCCAATCTCAAATTCCAACTGACTCTTTTTTTAAAATTCACAAATTCTCAGGACCATCTCTCCCAGGCATGACGTCATCTACACTCCTGCCCCACTGAATAGTTCAAAGCCTTACCAAACTGAATGATAAAATATAATTAACGAAAAATGATTGATATAAAAAAAAAATCATTCCTTATTCATATAACACCGAGTCTCTCTTGTTCTGACTACTATTCACTGCTTCAGACTTCGATTCGTCTTTCAACCAATTTCGTCTCGGTTCCCAGGTCTCACTAACTTTGTCTGATTACAGTTTGTTACGTCAGACTTCGACCCGTTTCGTCTCTCGATCTAAACCTGTTTCTCTTTTATTTTGATTTATGTAATTTTTCATTGCTTGGTCAGGGTTATGTAAGGATTATTTCAAAAGCCTGTTGAAAATTCCACTCAAATTCCTGAGCTAAATTTAGCAACAGAAATCATTTGATTAGTCAGTTATTTATTGAATTGTCAATATTTCGTTTCAATGTTTAAAAGAAATAAAATTCCTCTTTCCTTGCAATAACCTCAACTTGACAGCATTTTTTTCTCCATCTGCCGAATTTTAAAATACTTTTGGAACAATAACAATTTTTGTCGGTCAACGAATAATTCCAATGTTTGAGAAGTTCTGACTTCCATTGCAGAAATTTTCATCATAAATAAACAACCTGCTTTTTCTAAACGGCCCGTTGAAAAGCTTTCATTCACTCATTGTGTATTTTCAATAGTCTTTTAAAATAAATTTGGCCAGTCGGCTGGAGCTGAAGAATACACCAACTGCATCTCTGCAGGGGTTAAGACCCCCCCCCAATTAGTGTCTTGGATATGGCACTAAACTATCTGAGGAGGTGTCCTCATGGTGTAATGATTAAAGCGATGGACTGCGGAATCGTAGTACGCGAGCTCGTACTCCAGTAGCACTATTACGTTTACTTTCGGGCAAATACCCTTGAGAAAAGTATGAACCCCCTTATCCTCCCAGCTATGGGTTAAACAGTACCACTACTTTTCTTCAAGGAGATGGCTTTGGCATTAAATAACCTACCAGGGTTGATATGCCATTAAACAAAAGAAACCAAACTAAACTAAACTATTTGATGGTGAGGTTCCAAGAATGTTGGAGCCTTGGGAAATGTGGATTATTCCTTCATCGCCATCACTCCCAGGTCCACTCTGGTGCAGAGTAGTTTGGTTTCTTTGTTTCCAAGGCACATCAACCTTTGCAGGTTATTTAATGCTAAAGCCATCCTTCTTGAAGAATAGATTAAATAGGTAATCTGGGAGGATAAGGAGGTTCATACACAACAGCGCGACTAAAATTCGAACTCGCTTATTACGATTCTGCTGTCCATCGCTTTAACCATTACACCACGAGGACATCTCCAACCCGGAGTGGTAGCACCTGACAGGGTCCTATCTATGGGACAAATAGAACAAAACTGTGTACTCATGCTAAACAGAATTGTTTGAAATTGTTTGAAACAGAATTGTTTTGTATGCTTAACTGAATATTTCAATAGACATTTAACTGTGTGTAAACAAAGACTATACTTATACTAAACTGAATTGTTTGAATTAGAACTATTTGACTAAACTGAATAGCTTGAAATAGAAATATTTTTGACAAACTGTGTACTAATGCTATACTGTATTGTTTGAAATAGAACTGTTTATTAGTATTAAAATAGATTTGGCATTGAATAACCTACAAAGGTTGATACGCCGTAAAACCCTAACAAACAAATAAAATCCATATAAACTTCTTCCCTTTTTTTGGTATTAAATATCCTCAGTCAGTCACAGAAATCCACTTAGTCTTATATAAACCACAATCTTCACTCTCTTTCTCTCTCTCTATATATATATATATATATAGTCAGCCACAGACAGACTGTTTCGTTGTATCACAACTCTTCAGTGGAGCTAGATACGTAGGACGCTTGAAGCTGGGATCGAAACCCGCCCAACTTTACGTTAGACTTAGTATCAGACCGCTCGGCGAACAAGCGTACCACGTAAGTTTAGGGAATTATAAGGTATTATGTAGCAACATCAGCAGCAGCGATCGTTTTGTTTACATTTTATACCCTACCGGATGCCAGAGTGCTCGATTCGTTCGAAGAGCTTTGCATTATGCGTGCGGCAGCCATAAATTTCTTCGCCAGATATATATGTGCTTGTGTGTGCGCGCGTGCCTGTGTGTGTGTGTGCGTGTGTGTGTGTTCGTGTGTAGAAATCTGTGGTCAAAGTGAACATTTATTTATGGTATTAGGACGAGATAATGACTGCTGATTTTGATGGCAAATAATTACCTTTAGTTAAGTTAGATGTCCCAAACCAATTGTTTCATATCGAGAGATCTGTCTCTTCTTATCTATCTATCTATCTATCTATCTATCTATCTATCTCAGTCTGTTCATATCTATCTATCTATCTATCTATCTATCTATCTATCTATCTATCTATCTATCTATCTCAGTCTGTTCATATCTATCTATCTATCTATCTATCTATCTATCTCTGTATGTTCATATCTATCTATCTATCTATCTATCTATCTATCTCAGTCTGTTCATATCTATCTATCTATCTATCTATCTATCTATCTATCTATCTATCTATCTATCTATCTATCTATCTCAGTCTGTTCATATCTATCTATCTATCTATCTATCTATCTATCTCAGTCTTTTCATATCTATCTATCTATCTATCTCGTTCAAGTCTATCTTATTCACTTCTATCTATCTATCTATCTATCTAACCAAGTGTGTCTGTTCATAATCCTTTATCTACCTATCAGCTTATCTAAAATAATATCTAAAAAAACGCATTCAAACGGCTTATTTACGTTAACTCCCACAAAGAGAGAGAGAGAGAATGAGAGAGAGAGAGAGAGACGAAACGAGGGAGGAAGGGAGAGGGAGAGAGAGAGGAAGGAAGAGAGAAAGGAAGAGAGAGAAAGGAAGGAAGAGTAGGAGGAAGAGAGAGGGGAGACGACAGAGGAAGTTAGAGGGAGAGAGAGAGGAAGAAAGGGAGAAAGGAAGAGAGAGAAAGGACGGAAGAGAGAGAGAGAGGGAGGGAGAGAAGAAACGAGGGAGGAATGTAGAGGGAGAGAGAGAGGAAGGAAGGGATAAAGGGAGAAAGAGAAAGGAAGGAAGAGAGAGAGAGAGTGAGAGAGAGAGAGAGAGAGAGAGAGAGAGTGTGTGTGTGTGTATGGGTGTGTGCGTGTTCTTGGCCACGTTTTTTGCCTTTTATCATTTTTTTTTTCTTCTCGTCATCATTTCTTGCTTCTGTGAGTTTGGTGAATGGCATTCAGATATGTAAATAGCAAAATCAGCCACGAGGAAATGTTTGTCTGTATTTAGAATTCCTGTCTCTGTTTGGTCAAAAGGAAAATGTGAATTGAGATTGAGTTGCCTTCAAGAAATGATTAGGAGAACACACAAACTAACACGTATATATATATATTTATATATATATATATATATATTATATATATATATATATATATATATATATATATATATATATATAACTGTGCCAATCTACTAACCTCTAAAAGCCTAGAATAAACCAATTGCTTCCTCTCAATGTTTACATACATAATATATAATATTCGATAGATCATTGTCTCTTGTCAGTTATCCAGGTCTTTTTAACATCCATCAATCTACTTATCTCTCTCTCTCCCTCTCTCTCTCTCTCTCTCTCTCTATGTTACATACACACACAATCATTTATCCTATTTACGCAACCCCTCCGCTTGGGCAGGATATGACACAAGGTCAATTTTTAAGCGGAGTTTAACGGGTTTGAATTCAGTTTTCCTTCTCCTAGACTAGTTGCCTCACCAATATTGAAAAACACAGTCTGCCCTATTATTTACCCATAGCTGGAGGGAGAATAATTGGATTCATACCTTTCCCAAGCGTATTAGTGCTACGTGAAATGCAATCAGTCTCGTCCAGGATTTGAACTCGTGTCGCCGTGTCCATTTCCTCCAACGATAACCACGGGCACTTCCCAATTATTTATACCCACTCACAGACGTGCACACACACACACACACACACACACGTATATATATATATATATATATATATATATATTGGTATCTCAAAATGTTTGAATCTTCAAACATCCTAGGGCCTTGACCAAAGCAACAACACCTTCATCCATAAAAAATGAAATAAACAGTGAGTCGAAAGTATGAAAATATACTAATTTCGTTTGTGTGACTCCGCTCCTCACAATATTGAATCAATCTATATATTGTCAATAATCATAGGTCTGTTATTAGCTATATGCAAGTTATTTGTATTAGATAAGAATACTTGAAACCATATAAACTTATGTAAATAAATCTTTATTATTGTATAGGAAGTGATACTTGAGACCATATAATTGCAAAAGAACGCCCTCTCCCAAAATAAACCCCACTGATCTTAGATGGAAATATCCCAGCAAGGGTCAACATGATGTAAAATCAACTAAACCAAACCTATCTATCTATCTATCTATCTATCTATCTATGTCAGTTACCTCATCGCTGACTGGTTACTTTATCTATCTTTTTTCATCGCTGATTTCATTATCTATCTATCTATCTATCTATCTATCTATCTATCTATGTCAGTTAACTCATCGCTGACCGGTTACTTAATCTATCTATCTTTTTTCATCGCCGATTTCTTAATCTATCTATCTATCTATGCCAGTTCATCGCAGACTGGTTACTTTATCTATCTTTTTTCATCGGTGATTTCTTTATATATCTATCTATCTATCTATCTGTCAGTTAACCTCATCGTTGACCGGTTACTTAATCTATCTCAGTTCATCGCTGATTTCTTTATCTATCTATCTATCTATCTATCAACTGTGTTTGCTTATTTTCCGTCACATTGCAGGAATATTAATCTAATGAGATCTTATTACTTGAATGCATTAGCTTCGTGGTAACAATGTTTAAACCGGTAAAGCACAGCTATTGTTTTTTATCAGCATGCTTCTCAAGCTCTCTCTCTCTCTCTCTCTCTCTCTCTCTCTCTCTCTCTCTCAATATATATATATATATATATCATCGTTGTCCATTGTCATCAAATTGTGCAGATCGCACGAAATCCTTCGACTCTTTTTCTCTCCTTCGCTTTCCACACTCTCTCTCTCACTCTTTGTCTCTGTATCTCTGTCTCTCTCTTTCTCTTTCTCTCTCTCTTGCCGTTCGTC
Organism: Sepioteuthis lessoniana; assembly: GCA_963585895.1. Classification (NCBI taxonomy): domain Eukaryota; kingdom Metazoa; phylum Mollusca; class Cephalopoda; order Myopsida; family Loliginidae; genus Sepioteuthis; species Sepioteuthis lessoniana. Next base: position 19,753,438 of record OY757927.1, on the reverse strand, counting down.
TCTATCATCCATCGCTTTTCAAAAATCATTTAGACGGTATCCAGTGTCTGCATAGAGGGGATGATGTATGTAACTCTTGGCTTGTCGGCCAACACTGATATGTCATTTATGTATTCGTCTTTACTTCTTCAGAAACGCCCAGCAGGTCTTGTTTGTTTTATTTTGTTGGTTTGTGAGATGGGTGGTAGGTGTATTGTAATTGAACAGCACATAGAAAATTGAAATTGAATGAATAAATAAATAAATGAATAGATAAATAAATAAATAAAGACGGGCCAAAGAACACGTGGTTATTAAAAATGACTAGAAAAAATTCGGGGGTTCGAAACCTTCTGCGCGAGTGAAGAACCACTGGTAACAGGATATGTTTCTGCTCCAACACGACAGCGGAAGTGAAGGGACGGCCTGTTCTTTGGAGAGACAGAATTGAAGCGACTGGCATAGAAGAAAGTAGGACGTAAGTTTTATCCCAAGAGGAGCCGTGACCTTTAAAAAATAGAAAATATCAACCAGGCTTTTTCTCCCTCATCGGACAACTTACGGTATCGAGCCAGTTATAAACCCTAAAGAAAAATAGTATAGTATCTGTGTTGTCTTTCTGTATCAACGTTCTCGTTTTCTGACATATGCCTGAGAAACCACATGGTATACCTGTCCCTATAAGCTACACATAAACCTGCAATTTTTTATTGTGCTGCTCCCAGGATTTGTCCAAAAAAAGCATGTAGTATTCTGGTGAAGTTCCAGTGTTTTTTCAAGAGGTTTTACGGCTTATCAACCTTTGTAGGTTATTTAATGCCAATCCATTTTTATACAAATGAGCAATTCTATTTCAAACATTCGGTTTAGCAAAAGTATACAGTTTAATTTTAAAAAAATATTTCATTTCAAGCTATTCAGTTTACTCAAACAGTTCTATTTCAGACAATTCAGCTTAGTATTAGTACGTAGTTTAAATATTAAAATAGTTCTATTTCAAGTAAGTCAGTTTAGCGTAAGTACATTTTCAATGACAAAAACAGTTCTATTTCAAACAATTCAGTTTAGCATAATACGCAGTTTAAATGTCAAAACAGTTCTATTTCAAGCTATCCAGTTTAGCAAAAGTACATTGTTAAGTTCTATTTGACCCATAGATAGGACCCTATCAGGTGCTACCAATCCGGGCCAGAGTTGACCTGGGAGCGATGGCAGTGAAGAGGTACTCCACATTACCCAAAGCTCCAGCGTTAATGGAACCTCACCATCAGATTGTTCAGTGTCATATCAGGACACTCCTTAGAGGTGGCTCTTACCCTTCGGTAAAGAAGTAGTCGATGTATTCTACAGCCCAAGCCGACTGGACCACATGGCACTCGTTGGAGGCGTCCTACACCTCTCTAGTCAATGTATTCAACGGCTCCAGCCGACTGGACAATCATTTCGTTTGAATTTAAGTGGTGCAGCCATACAACAGTAATAACATAGCCGTTGTTTAAAAGAAATCCCGCATTTTTTTTATCAGAAAGATCAAATTTCCATGAAATCGACAACCTGTAAATAGCAGTCCACGTATTCGATATGTGTACGTTGACATCGGCTACAGTAGATGTGATATTGTTGCCGAGGTATATTAACTGGTCTATTTGTAAACCACGGCAACCAAATTTATATACATCCTGTATTTCACAATCAACCGCACACGTCTACAATCACAGCAATCTATGAACATCGTCCTACGGGTTGGCTTTGTCCGCGGACGTTTCTGCTCGCTGGTCAAGCAATTGGACTTTGTCGTCTGACTCGTATCCTCCGACCACGCAATGTTTTTTGATCTAGAAGGCGAAGCAGTCACTGATCGAAGTCAGTACGTTCAGTTTATCAATAAAAGAAGGGAACACGATTCAATATGAAGATTTTTCTTTGTTATATATTCTGGCATGTTATATCGATTATATTTCTGGTATGTTACATCAGTGACTCGACTGTTATAATCTTGCAGCGAGCCAAGTTCTCAACATTGTACAAGCTTAAAGGATCAGGACTTTTTTCAATGTATCAGCTTGTTTTCCCGCGTTTTTCTCTTTTTTCTCCCGGTCAAAACAAAACGTTTCAAAGCAATTGATTATATAAATTTTAACATTTCTCATTAAAGAAAGAAACTATTTATACATTTTTCTCCACTAATTTTGGTAAATACACTGGTCTCTCAAAAGGAATGCATTTCAATTTTTCTGTTTTTAGAATTTTTCTTAAATAATTCTTTAAACTATCTTGGACCTGTACCATAGCTAGATACGGATATGCGAAACGAACATAGAATGTTCATAACATATATACGTAACATCGGAATCCCGAAACACAAAAACATTTATGACTTCTTAGTTCAGGTACGAAACTTTTTATTACCTTTGAGTTGAAAGGTTCTTCGACATAAGGAGAGAGATACACATTCTTTCTATTCTGGCTTTTCCATCTCCACCCCAACACGTGTGGTATCCGCCACAAGGCCACTGGCCTGGCTTCGGCGAGCAAGCGAAAGCCAACCGTTTTCTTCCGAGGCAGAACTGACTTTTTCAAAATCCCCCAAATCCCCCGCGCGCCTCCGGTGCGTGACGTCACCCATACTCTCGAGCTCCGTTTCCCATCTGGGCTATTGTGACATCTCTGAGTCCACTCCGCCCGCGCGCATGAACACCTGCGTAATCCATGCACTGAGCCGAAAGGTTCTCAGCTTAACTAAACCCAAAGGCATAAAACGAAATCCCTCGGCCATTATATTACAGACCTACAGGGTCACATACTAATTTCAGAGGTTATATATATATATATATATATATGATTAAATATTACTGACAATCTGTGTCTGCATTGTTTTGCTTCGATCCTTTCAAATCGCTGTATCGTTATTTTGATATCTGTCTGGAATTGGCTAGCAAAATTTACGTATCAAACTGGGTCCCAAGTACTTTCGTGCCCGTCATAGGCCATCATCACGAAGTGTGTATATTGCAGAAGTACATTATAGCGTTTTATTTTGACTAATATAATTTTTTTAAACACCGAAACAGAAAATTATTGGAACAACAAAATAACAAAGACTACAAATTCTCGAAGCCCTTCATATTAGAAACAAACGTCCTGACCTCAACAAAATTAATTTTGAAACCAGTGCTAATGTACATAAAAGCTAGAAAGATTGTCTGTAATATCTAATCAGATATGCCTCAAAGAGGAAATACTGCCCAAATACGAAGACACAGACACCGACACGCACACACAGATACACACAGATACCATATTTACCAACCCCTCTGTTAAGGAAGGATATGACACAAGGTCAATTTTTAAGCGGAATTTAACAGATTTTAATAAAGAGTTTTTCTTCTCCTAGACTAGTTGTCTCTGCAAGGCAGAAGAACATAGTCTGCCCTACTATTTACCCATAACTGGACGGAGAATAATTGGATTTATACCTTTCCCAACGGTATTAGTGCTATGTGAAATGCATTCAGTCTCGTCCAGGATTTGAACTCGTGTTGCCGTGTCCATTCCATACGACGATAACCATTAAACCACCTGCATCTCCAAAGACACACAGTGGTACTACTTAACCAAGAGCTCGGAAAAGTTTTTAAGATAAACTTTTTCTCTCTTGAGGACGTATAAATTATTGGCCTCTGGATCTATTCAGCACATTTCATAGAACAGTTGATGGAGCTTTGAGGAAGAGGGGATTGTCAATTTGCTATGCTACGTGTTAATAAACATAAGTTCGTGAATTGTATGTATGCATATATGTATGCGTGTATATATGTGTGTATATATGTGTGTACGTACATGTGTGCCAATAATTCCATATGTGTGCGGGTTAGAAGCAAAGTAAATGATGAAAGACAAATGTAATTTACTGATAGAAACTTTTGATCTCCCGGATATGTATATATATATATATATATACGAGGTGCATATGATAAGTTTCCAGACATTTTTCGTATGGGCACTTTTATTGATAGTACATACATCAAACTCAAGTCACCTTCAAAGTAATCACCTCTGGCTGCAATGCACTTGTTTTACCGTTCCAACAACTTCTGGAATATCCCATGGAAGTCCCCTTGTCTTATTGTGTCAACGACCTTCGTCAAAGCCTCTTTCATCTCCTCAATTGTCTCATAACGACAGCCTCTGAGCTTAGGGAATAACCAAAAGTCACAGGGAGCAAGGTCTGGACTATAGGGAGGCCGAGAAACTGTCTCGATGCCCATCTTGGTCAAATAGTCTGTGACATGGATGGAGTTGTGGACTGGTGTAATGCCACTGACCCCATTTGAAGAGTGCTGGCCTCTTCCGACGAAATCTCTTCCTAAATTCCCTTAAAAACACAACATTGTAACCCTAACCCCTAACTTTGCTTAACATTTAGTATTATAAGGTGTGTATCAAGGGCAAAGTGGAGCAATCCAGGGAAAAGAGCAATGTCTTTTCCTACACCTCAGTCTAGAAGCTATTGAAAAGGGAGCCTTCGAGTCGCCCTCCACCTAAGTCACCAACATTACTAACTTATAAATCTATATATTAGGGAAGATACAAAAAAATTACCCGACACTACATAAATTCTAGAAACCATAGTGTTTAAAATGGCTTTATTATACAAAATATGATGGGAGCGCATGCACGATTTTGTTTATTTCGAACCTAGAAACATTCAGTTTTGGCAACAATATTCAAATATTGTTTTTGAAAAGAATCCCATATCTTCTAAAATATCCTGAACCCTTTTCTTGATCTCCTCAAGAAATTTAGAACATATGTACAGAAACACGTGTTCACACCTTGATAAAATGGAAGTTCAGTCTAATTTTTTTTCTCACCTCACTCAACCAAAAAATTTTTTTTTCGTCGAATCCCTATTAGGTAGGAATTTGAAAAACAGTATGACGTAAGGAAAAGACAGAAGGAAATTTATGGAAGAAGAAAAAAAATTTCTTGAAAAACCTATACCAATCTTTCAAAGATAGTAACTGCTGATTTCAAACTATTAGATATACACAAACGCATAGATATATACATAAACACCGAAACAGACATATAGTTTTGAAAAAAAGAAGTGCTTCGGTAGGTGCACTCATTCTACATGCGTTTTCATTCCTGCCAAAAAGTTTAGCAAATACTGGACTTAAAAGATACCTAGCGATTATGTGAAATATACAGATGTTGCAAATAATGTTTAAAATATGAACCCTAGTAATATTGAGAACCTAAACATATTAAAAATTGTTGAACAAAAGAAGCGAATTAATACCAAAGTGTAGACATGTTAACAAGTTTTTCCAATCCACCTCGCCCTGTCTAATCCAATATTTAATTCTCCTATATTTTTTTAATTGCCCAGTCGGCTAAGGTTGTAGAATGCACCAACTGCATCTCTGCAGAGGGTTAAGACTCCCCAAACGAGTGTCCTGGATATGACATTTAATTTGATAGTGAGGCTCGAGAAATGGTGGAGTTTTGGGAACACAGAGTAACTCTTCATTGAACATCGTTCCCAGGTCCACTCTGTCCTGCAGTGGTAGCATCTGATAGGGTTCTATCTATGGGTCAAATAAAACAAACTTTGTGCTAAAGCTAAACTGAATTGCTTGAAATAGAACTATTTTGATATTTAAAATGTATTTATGCTAAAAATTTTAGTATTTGGAATGCATCCTCACGCTAACCTGAATTGTTTGAAATAGAACTGCTTTAACATTTAAACTATGTATTTATGCTTAACTGAATTATTTGAAATAGGACTGTTTTGACATTTAAACTATGTACTTATGCTAAACGTTTTGACATTTGAAATGTGTACTCATGCTAAGCTGAATTGCTTGAAATAGAACCGTTTTGACATTGAAACTATGTACTTATGCTAAACTGAATTATCTGAAAAAGAACTGCTTTGACATTCAAATTATGTACTTATGCTAAATTGAATTGCTTGAAATAGAACTGTTTTGAGATTTAAACTATGTACTTATACATAAAGAGAGCTAAACGTTTTGACATTTGAAATGCGTACTCATGCTAAGCAGACTTGCTTGAAATAGGACCGTTTTGACATTGAAACTATGTACTTATGCTAAACTGAATTGTTTGAAATAGGACCGTTTTGACATTGAAACTATGTACTTATGCTAAACTGAATTGCTTGAAATAGGACCGTTTTGACATTGAAACTATGTACTTATGCATAACTGAATTGCTTGAAATAGAACCGTTTTGACATTGAAACTATGTGCTTATGCTAAACTGAATTCTTTGAAATAAAACTCTTTATATGTATAAAAATGGATTTGGAATTGTAAAGTAACACTGGTTGATTTGCCCTAAAACCAAATCAAACCAAACCAATTTCTGTATTTATCAATATTTTTCTCTTAAAATCAACAGGGGTCACTTCTGTCAATCTTATCTGAATCAGAACCAATCTATTTATCTAAGCATTTTCGTACAATATTACCGCAATTGTTCTTCAAGAAGGAGAGCTTTGGCATTGAATAAGTTAAGTAAAGTTGGTGACTGTAGTCGAGGGCGACAAGAAGGCGCCCTTTTCGATAGCTACTACATCAATGTGTAGGGGAAGGCGCTACTCCTTTCCCTGGATTGCTCTACTTTACCCTTGATACGTACCTTATAATGCTGAGTGTTAAGCAAGGAGGTATCAAGTACCATTTTAGCAAGGAGGTATCAAGTACCATTTTTAAAGTCTTTGGTATGACACGACCTGTGACTGAACCTAGGTCTCCCGAACCATTAGCGAACACTCTACCCACTAGGCTAATGAGCCGATACGAAATTTGAAATACAAACCCCAGGATTTTGTTCCAAAGTTCCTCTACTGTTTCTCTACAAGGATGGATTTGGAATCAAATAACCCACGAAACTTGATATAACAACCCCAACTATAAGATCAATAGTATCACAACTGTTTTTTTACATGGATGGATTTGGCATTAAATAACCCATGATGGTTGATATGTCATTAATGCAAGAAACCAAAGACAATTCTGCGATTTATAATTTTTTTACCTGCCCTGTAATAAGAGCCACGAGCACTCTTTTGATGAAAAAACCTTCCTTATTTGTATTTCTTTCATCGCTATATATATATATATATATATATATATATATATATATACATATATCTATTGGCGTATTTTCTATTGGTTATAACACTGCTGGAGAAGCAGAGAGGAGCTCATAAGTGATGTAGTCCTATGGACCCCCTCATATGGCCGAACAAAAGCAGGACGGCCAGCTCGAACATACATACAGTAGTTATGTGAGGATACGGGGTGTAGCCCTGAAGACCTGCCAGAAGCGATGAACGATAAGGAGGAGTGGCGAGAGAGGGTCAGGGATATCCGTGCTGGCGGCACCCACAAGATGATGATGATGATGATAATACTGGGTATGTGAGAAAGTAACCGGAATTGTTTTTTTTCTTGCGTTCCAATTCATTTTTTTAATTGTCGAGTTAACTCTCTTTTCAAAACTAATATGTAATAGATGTAAAAGAGAGACAGAGACAGAGACAGAGAGAGACAGGCAGACAGAGAGAGAGAGAGAGAGAGAGTGTGGAGGCAGAGAAAGTTAGAAAGAAATGCCCTGTGAGAGGTAGCGAAGTACCGATGTAGACTGTTTTTTAAGAGTTGACGCATTTCACATAGGTTAACACGTCGAAAACAGGTTTGATTTCACAACGGCCAATCAAGCAAATACAGAGTCCCATGTAAACATAAAAGGAATATTTCTAGTTTTCTTTTTGTAGAAACGACTTTGTCAGAAAGATTTTTTTCTTGTCGTTATATTCAAGAATAGTTTTAATCTGCGTCTTTCGGTTGTAGAAATAAAAAACACCCAAAAGAAACAAAAATCAAATTTCTAACGTTTTGTTCAATTCTATAAATTGTTTATTTGTTTATATTGGGTTTAATGGCATATTAACCTTTGTAGGTTATTTAATTCGAAATCCATTTTTATACAAATAGTCATATTTCAAACAATTCAGTTAAGTATACAAAAACAGTTCTATTTCAAGCAATTCAGTTTAGCGTATGTGCTCAGTTTAGTCCTATTTGTACCATACATAAGATCCCATTAGGCCCTACCACTCCGGGTGAGAGTTGACCTGGGAGTGATGGCAGTGAAGGAGTACTCCACATTTCCCAAAGCTCCACCATTACTAGAACCTTACCATCAGATTGTTTAGTGTCATATATAGGACACTCTTTTGGGAAGGGACCTTAACTTTCTGCAGAGAAGCACTCGGTGTATTCTACAGCCCCAGCCGACTGGGCAAGATTCTGAAAATTGTTCAGAGAGAGAGAGAGAGAGAAATTTTAAATACTCACCATTTAACGATTAACTTCGTTTTGGTTAAAAGAGAAAACGCTTTTTTAGACGTTGTTTTTAAGGAAAATAATCTCTGCTATTTATTCTGCGCGGATTATCTTCGAGCATAGAGCTTCGTGCCAAAACCAGAAGATCGAAAATAGAACATGTCTTTTCGTTACCAGAACCTGAAAGGGAGTCAACTATTTTCGACTCATCTATGACGTCATCCACGAGATTTTCTCAATGTCGTATATATGTGTGTCATTCAGGGCATTCACGTGACATCATTTTTGCTTTCGTTTCTTTTTTTTATAGCATATCAGCTTTCACGGGTTATGTAGTGCCAAAGGCATCCTAATAGAAGTACAGTTTTGTTATTACTTAACGAATAGCTTTGGGGATAAAGGGTTTCATGCCTTTCCCAAGTGTATAAGTCTAAAAGTGAACGCAATGGTGCCACTTGAGTTCGTACTCGCTTACTTAGATGTCACAGTCCAGCTCGTTACCTACTGCACCATGGAGTCTCTCCACCTTCTCGTTTCGCACAAAAAGTGTTGTTGGTTGCTTCCACGGCATTTTATCCCGGTTCTAACTCATGAATCATGTTACCGAATAAGACTATATTGCACGTCCATCTTTGTAGATTTAAAATCCCGCACTGAATGCAAAAAGGCACAACGTGTCAGCGCACAGCCTACAAGAAAGGGTACTCTCAACAGCTTGACCTTCTTCCGTCGCGTTATATTGTCGAGGGTGAGCTGAAGGTTCCTTTTTCAATCACTACAGCACCGAGGTCTAGAGGAGGGCGCAACTCCTTTCCCTGGATTGTTCAACTTTACCCACGATCCTTACCTTTTAATGCTGAGTGTTAAGCAAGGTGAAATCCAGTACCATTTTTTTAAGTCTTTGGTATGACTCGACCTGGGATTGAACCCCAGCCTTCCGAACTATTAGCGAACACTCTACGCATAAGGCCAATGGACCGGTCGTATCAAAATATAGTTGAACTTTTGACTTGTTTTACCGGTTATTTTGATAGTTCACCAGACGTTGGTTGGTTGGTTTGTTTGTTTGTTTTACGGCGTATCAACCCTTTTCAGGTCAATTAACACCGAATTAAATTTCAAACAATTCAGTTTAGTATAAGTATAGTTTCTGTTTACCAACAGTTAAATATCAAAACAGTTCTATTTTAAACAATTCAGTTTAACATAAGTACACAGTTTAGTTCTATTTGACCCATAGATAGGACCCTATCAGGTGCTACAACAATGTGCCAGAGTGGCCCTGGGAGTGATGGCAATGAAGGGATACTCCGCATTCCCCAAAGCTCCAGCATTACTGGAATATCACTATCAGATTTTTACTATAATATCCGGGACATTTGTGGGTGGGGTCTTACCCCTCTATAGAGAAGCAGTCGGCATATTCTACAGCACCAGCCGACTGGGCAACTGTGAAAGCTATTAGTCATGTATAAAACAGTATACACTCTGATAATAGAGATTCTGTACACGTGAAACTTTTGGTAACGGTGTTGACATAATGTGGTTATTTTTCCTTTTTAATAGAATTTTAGATTTTATACTAATTCTTCTTCGATTTGAGAAGCAGAGCACTCTATTTGATTTACGATTCCAAGTGAGAGGAGTTTGTAATTAAAACTTTAATCTTAGTATTCTAATATATATATATATATATATATATATATATATATATATATATGTCATAGAGAAAAAAATTGATAACAAGGTAATTTAAGTAAGAGAAGATTTATTGGGAAACAAAGTCGACACTATATATTTTCTGTTTTAATGAAACATCATTTGGACTGTGTGGGATGATATTAGTGATGCTAAATCAACGATGACTGTTAAAAAATTAAACATCCATCGTATTTAACACCATCAATATCATCCCTCAAAGTTCTGATGATGGTTCATTAAGACATAAATTATATAGAGTCGACATTGTTTCTTAATAAACATCGTTTTGCTTGAATTAAGTTGTTATCAATTTTTTCTCTATATTGTCAGATTTTACGCCATTATTTACCCCTCTCTCTCTTTCTCTCTCTCTCTCTATATATATATATATATATTTATATATATATATATATACATTTTATTATATATATATATATATATATATATATATACATTTCATTTTATATATATATATATATGTGTATGTGTGTGTGCGTGTGTGTGTGTGTGTGACTTCAAATTTAAATAAAATGTCAGTCATATAGAAAACGTTATACACTATTACAGTGGAGTTTTGCTACACGTAAAACTTTCAGTAACGGTGAAGAAATATTGTGGGTATTTTAGCTTTTATAGCAGATTAAGGCATAGAGGAGTCTATTAGATTTACGATTGCAAGCGTGAAGAGGTTTTAACTGCCCCTCTATTCTTAATGTTCTATCTATCTATCTATCTCTTTTATCTCTATAGTCACAGACCGTGTGATTGGATTTGTCCATACATTATTTATGTGTAGCATGAACACCAGAGAACAGTACACACTGACAAGACCAGTGAAGTGCTCCTTTCCAGGTCACAAATCTCCAGCTCGTCGCTATTAACCGATAAATGGCGTTGAAAATGGCAGATTTTCAGCATTGCCTTCTCTGCAAAATCCCGAGACAAGAAAAAAAATTGGCATCCCTTAGAATATTTCTCGTCCCACTGATCAACCAGACATGATGTAATATAACTCATTTCACCACGACTTCTCAGGATAGCACTCACCCATCGATAACGGGAGACATCTTGTGAATAAATGGAAATATCAAGAATACATACTTAATAAAGTTTCACGACTATGGAAGGCTGGAACGTCCAAAGGTGATAAAGTATTTATTATTAAGTACGGATGGCTTTATGTGCAACAATCAACAGAGCCAGTGTCAATTAAACAAGCCCTTAAATCAATAGCATTTAAATCCTTATCTTTTTCTCTTTTGTGAGTTTTTCCCAACAGCGTTAGTTGATGTTTTTTTATTGGTGTCTGAGTGATAGCAACTTTTCAGGACTCTTCTCAGTATTCTGGTCGATTATTATTTTTTTTTTCGTCCTTGCAAATTTTTCATAGCAGCGTTAGCTCATTGTCTTCTACTGAAGTTTCAGTGACAGCAAGACTCTTTAGATCTCCAGGACTCTCCTAGGTATTCTAGCCGACCTCAACAATACTGTAGTCTGGATGGTCTCAATTAGTCCACCTTTTTCTAACTCCGCCAGCCTCCTTACCAATCTTTGAGTATAATTCCGAGTGTTCCTGTCACAATTTGTATCACCGTCACCTTCAGGTTCCATAGTTTTCTTTAGTTTTCTGGCAAGGTCTATGTTGGGTATCACCTACCTTTTCAGCATAATGAGCTGTTCCATCTGCCATATATGGCAATAGCGGAGATCAGCCTGGGAAGAATAAGCCTACAAGTCAGACCAGTAGAGCCGTTCCTATTGTTGAAGTATATCATTACTCTATCACTAATCCTATGTTCTTATTACTAACAGTCTCTCTCTTGTAAATACTCTTTCTTGTAAATATAACTATTTACCTCTCATATCGTAGTTGGTCTTATTATTACTACTACTTGTGTTCACTAACCAGAACACAACAGTCTAAGTACTTTCTTCTTTTCTTTGATTTTCACTTTGGTCCACTGGGACGGCAAAGACCACAATTCGGCAGGTTTTCTTTTTTTTTTTTTTTTTTTTGACTTATCACTAAGTCTGGTCTGCTTGTAGAAATTGGTTGGTCTGTTTGAATTATTATTATTATTATTATTATAAATAGCGGGAATAGGCAATAACAGCAAATAGCAGATAGAGAGGAAACGATCGATCACATTATAAGCGAATAAGTGAGGTGCCCGTGGTGTAATGGTTATCGTCGTAGAGAATGGACACAGCGACACGAGTTCAAATCCTGGACGAGGCTGATTGCATTTCACATAGCACTAATACCATTGCGAATGGTATAAATCCAATTATTCTCCCTCCAGCTATGGGAAACTAGTAGGACAGACTGGGTTCTTCAGCCTTGGTGAAGCAACTAGTCTAGGAGAAGGAAAACTCTGAAATTAAACCTGTTAAACTCCGCTAAAAAGAAATTGACCATGTGTCATATCCTGCCCTAGCGGAGGGGTTGGTAAATAGGATCACATTATAAGCGAATGCAGTAAATTAGCGCAAAAATAATATAAGACTTGACACAACTGGTCGGTTGTGCAAAAATGTTAATTTGACCATAAGAAAAAGTGGTATATGCACAATCCAGAATCAATCCCGTAGAATGAGATGCACAAACGTCACTGGCTTTTTAAGATACAAACGGATCACTTAATCTCGGCCAGGCGAACAGTTTTGTGATAATCAAGAAAAAAAAAAAGAAGAAAAAAATGAAAAAAGGGAGAAAATGTCGAATAGTGGACTTTGCGGTCCCGGCAGACCAGAAACTGAAAATAAAAGAAAACGAAAAGAGAGATAAGTACCCAAACCTTGCCAGAGAACAGAAAACTATGGAACATGAAGATGACGGTGATAATAACTGTGGTTAGTGCACTTAGGACAATCCCTAAAGGATTGATACAGAGATTGGAGGACTTGCAAATAAGAGGACAACTAGAGGCCACCCAACTACAGCTTTAATAAGATGTACCAGAACAGTGAGAAGAGACCTGGAGACGTGAGGAGAGTTGCTGTCACACAAACTCCGGTGAGAAAACATCGACTAACGCTGGTGTGAAAAACTCTCTAAGGACTAGAATAATAATGATAATTATAATTATTATTATGCAAGCGGATCACCTAATCTCAGCCAGACGAACAGACCTAATGATTGTGAACAAAAAAAAAAAAAGAACCTGCCGAATAGTGAACTTTGCTATTCTGGCTGACTAGGGAGTAAAAGTGAAAGAAAGTGAAAACGAGATAAGTAGCTGGGCCGTGCTCAGGAAATGGAAAACTATGGAACATGAAAGTGACGGTGATACCAATTGCAATTGGCGCACTCGGTATGGTCGCCTAATGATTAGTAAAGAAACTGGATGACTTGGAAATAAGAGGACGAGTGGAGACCATCCAAACTACTGATCGTCCAGAATGCAAAGAAGAGTCCAGGCCAATTGAGGAGACTTAATGTCATTCAGACTCCAGTGGAAAGTCATCAGCTAACGCTGGTTTGAACGGACGTTTTAAGCAACTAATAAGCAACATCTCACGCGAGAAAACATGGACGTGTCTAAGAAAAGGAAACCTTAAGAGAGAAGCTGAATATCTCCTAAAAGCAGTACAAAATAACGCCATAAGAACTAATCAAATCAAAGCGAGAACAGATAAGACGCAACAAAACAGCAAATGTAGGTTATGTAGTAATAGAGACGAAACAATCAATCACATAATAAGCGAATGCAGCAAATTAGCACAGAAAGAGTGTAAGACTAGACTCGACTGAGTGGACAAGGTGATCCACTGAGAATTGTGCAAGAAATTGAAATTTTGACCATACGAACAAATGGTATATGTACAACCCAGCATTTGTCCTGGGGAATGTGAGACACAAACTCCAATGGAATTTTGATATACAAAAGGATCAACAAATCTCCGCCAGACAACCAGACCTTATAATACTCAACAACAACAAGACAAAAAAAAAAGGGAACTTGCAAAATTGTCGACTTTGCTGTCCCGGCTGACCACAGAGTAAAATTGAAAGAAAGTGAAAAGAAGTATAAGTACCTCGACCTTGCTAGGGAATTGAAGAAAATGTGGAACATGAAAGTTACGTTTATACCAATTGTAATTGGTGCTCTTGGTACAGTCACCAAAGGATTATTAAAGGGACTGGAGGACTTGGAAATAAGAGAACGAGTGGAGATCATCCAAACTACTGCATTAATGAGATCGGCCAGAATACGGAGAAGAATCCTGGACACTTGAGAAGACTTACTGTCCCTTAAACTCCAGCAATGGAGCATCATCTGACGCTGATGTGAAAAAATCTATAGGAGTAAATAATAATAATAATAATAATAATAATAATAATAATAATAATAATATAACCTTGTTTTCAAGTATTTCTATCCAATACAAATAATTACAAACAGAGCAGAACTGGGATCAATGGTAGACAAGAGTTGACTTGTTACTTCCCAGAGCATCAGAATGGAAGCCTCACCATTGACCACAATTTAGTGTCATACTAAACGCACGTTTTTTGTGTGTTTTTTTAAAATCTTCTTCCAAGTATACTCTGTATTTGAAGCTCTATCCACCGGACAAAACAGAGAGACACAATGGTTAATATGATATAAAGCTAAACTAAACGAAACCAAATGAAACCAAATCCTACATATTTAACATATATGTATAAATAGGTTTTGGCATTAAATAACCTACAATGGTTGATATGTCATAAAACCCAACTAAACCAAATCATATATATTTGATATATATATATAAATAGGATTTGGCATTAAATAACCTACAATGGTTGATATGCCATAAAACCCAACCAAACCAAACTAACCAAACGAAACCAGTATCATGTAAGAGAACTTACGCAAGTAGCAATAATAGCTCCATCTAGCCAATGTCCTACATCTTTTTCTTCAGATACGATCAGTTATAATCACCAGTTGAACCGGATGCACACGGTGTGTTTGCTATTGAAAGTTTTTTTTTAAAGACTGGTGATACTGTAAACAGAACACAGAGAGCTTTCGTGCTCATTTCATGATACATCGGAATGATGCTGCTTCGGATAGAAAATTCTAGTTTTTAACAAAGTTAGAGAGTCAGCATTATTTCAACATAACAGGAAACGATTCAACAGCCTTACAAAAAATCGATACCAAAAAAATATGTTTCAACAGCAAAAGCAAGATGTGCACCGGTTCCATCCAATGGGGTAACTAATAGCATATAAAAAAGAAAAATATGGACGGATATTAGTGATCATTGTCGCTTATCTCAGTTTGCTTGTATCACATCGATGACAGTTTAAAATGGGGAGGTTAATTCTGTAGTACCCAGTATTTCAAATTTTATTCTTTCTTTCTTTCTTTCTTTCTTTCTTTTTCTATCCCATTCGTTTTCTTTCTTTCTTTCTTTCTTTCACATTTTCATTCTTTCTTTCTTTCTTTTCCCTCTCTATTCTTTCTTTTTTCTTTCCCATTTGTTTTCTTTCTTTCTTTTTTTCTTTCTTTTCCATTTCTCTTCTTCTTTCTTTCTTTCTTTTCCATTTCTATTCTTTCTTTTTTCTTTTCCATTTCTATTCTTTCTTTCTTTCATTCTTTCCCATTCGTTTTCTTTCTTTCTTTCTTTCTTTCTTTCTTTCTTTCTTTCTTTCTTTTCGAAAGCCAAAATTGACAATATTCAACGAATGGAGATAACATCGGCTTAGGAATTTTTCGTGTTTAGAAGCAAGAAGACGATTAATATTCAGGAACAAAATAAAAAAGATGGAGGCCTATTTTCAGTCTCAAGTTAACCCTGTTCCCGATAAATAAAATTCATTTCCCTAAATCCGAGCAGACACAGTCGGTGGACCGTGAGTACTGTATCTCTTCGTGAATTAATCACCACCTCACGAGGAATCGGTATGAGAATTTGCAAATAGTGGCAGTCAAGAAAAGTTTAGCAGTAGGGAGACTTTTTGTCAATTTGATTTGCTTACTTTTGTTTAATGGCATATCAATCGTCGTGGGTTATTTTATGCCAAAGCCATCCTTATAGAAGAACAGCAATGATGCTATTGAACTCGTAGGTGGAGGGCTTCAGGGCTTTCCCGAAAGTCTTAGTCCGAAAATTCTTGAAACCATAATTAGTATTAAATAGTTAATACTGTTAGGTAAAAATACTTGAAACTATTTAACTGTGTGCAAACAAACGGACTCTAGCAACTCGTTTAAAAATTGAATTACGTAAGGGTGAGAGAGAAAGAGAAAAAGAGAGAACGAGAGAGAGGGAGAGAGAGAGAGAATGTGTATGTGTATGTGTGTTCGGTGAGCACGTGCTTATGTGTGTGTGCGTGTGTCAGTAGGCCCATACTGGTTTGACAGTAGAAGCGATTTTATGTAACGTGGTTGAACGGCCCATAGAAAATCAAAATTGAAAAAAAAAAATGAATTAAAAAGTAGAAAGTCCCTGAACAGCCAGGCGAAGGCTCTTGTTGTAGTTAAGAGTAACAAGGGAAAACTGGAGGATTCAAAGATTCTAATACGCATATGAGGAATCGGCAGAAGCAGATGTTTCTCCCGCCAATACTACGTGGAAGGGAGGAGACAACTTGTGACATTTAGAAAGTGAGGACAAGACGTAATAAGGTGATGAGATACAGTTGAACACCAGCCACGATAATAAATGAAGACGAAAGTTTACGCGTCCCATTTTTAAGGGTGCCTTCAAAAGGGTAGCCTTAGATTAAACGTAACCCGGCCGACAAGCATGTAAGAAATGTGACAGAAAACGAGGAAAAAATTCAAGGTCTGTGTCTGCACTCTTCTTCTTATCAGGATATGTAACTTTTTTTTTTTTTTTGCTAGCTAACGCAGTCGTCTCAGTTTCCATACTCTCTTTCTTTCTCCCGGCGGATACCTACAAGTAATAGTAGTAAATAAACCTTTGGATAGTTACACAGAGTTTTTTGTGTTCGTCAATTTTTACCATGACAGGGTCTAAATTCTCTTTGGTACCGCAACGTCACATTTACACTCTGATTCTTTGGACTTCCGTTCTTGCTTTTGTACGTGTTGTACCCACTAAGCATTTTCTACAATCACCCCAAGCATCGTCCTAATTTACATTATGCTGTCATGAGATCAACCACCGTAAATTTTATTCGCTTCTCTTAAACATGTAACATATTGACCCTGGACCGAGCCGTCAATCAAGAGATGCTCCTGTGTAAATAAGCGGAGGAAAGCGAAACAGATGCATCCGGTCAAAGATATCGGAATATCACCTTAACCTGTGGACGTGGTTGAATTCGGAGCAGATGCTTAGGCCCTCAGGAAGCAGGTGAGCTTCAAACAATTATATAACCAGGTGCCACAGACGGCCTGTGGTAGTGAGTTCGAGTTTGAGTTGCAGTTGCAGTTGGGGTCAGTTGGGGACAAAATGCCGAATTGAGAGCTAGCGGCAGACAAAGAACTTGGGTCCTCAATGACCCACGGTTGAGCAGCCCAACCAAGATGAGGAAGAAGTGCTACTATGGTTAGAGGAACTTTGGGTCAGTATGTTGAAGTCTGTTCCCGTATCCAACTCACCTCTCACACATAACCAACAGCAACTCTTTCGCAACCCTTTCGAGAATAAAGTGAGAGAGGTATATTTTTATAAAGAAGTGAGTTCGTTCGTTCATTGAAGTCGTCATTATGTTCGATTATGTCTCTGTTCACATATGCATTTATATGTGTATACAACAAATGCCCGAAAGCTTCTTCCGGCCTACAGTCTACATGTACCTGTGTTTTATTTCCTTTTGTTTGGTCAGCATATTCCTTAAAGAGTGTCAACATTTTCTGTCTCAATGAGTGCTATTTTTTTCTTCACACATCTAACTGAAAATATATGGAAGTTCGATTCTCATATGATGCTAATATAATTCTGACATTTTGCCTGATTAAGTTGAAGTTAAATAAAACTTCCTTAAAGACATTTTAAGCGAAAGAATTCATTTTAAATAATTTAATCAATATAATTGCATTCCGTGTGGGTGTTAAAATTAGGAAGCTAGTCTCACAGACCGATGGCTACTTAATAGAGAGTTCAATGCTCAAATTCCGATGAAAGAACCTGTTCCTATCAGATCACCATAGTTAAGCAGCAATGAGTCAGTTAAGTTCTAAAGAGGATGGCCACAAAGTTTACAGTGACCACGGAAAACATCATGGCGCTTGTACGGCCGACTGAGTTGAAAAAAAAAGAAACTTATTGAATAACGACACAAATGATTTACTCTCTAGCTATCTCAAAATACTGCTTCCCATTGATCCCTGAAGTTAAGCAATGATGAGCCTATTTGTTTCTAAGATTGGTGACTCCTTAGGAACAGCTTCCCAGTCGACTGGGGCTGTAGAATACACCAACGACTTCTCTGCAGAGGGATAAGAGACCCCAACGAGTGTTCTGTATATGGCACTAAACAATCTGATGGTGAGGTTCCAGTTATGCTGGAGCTTTAGGGAATGCAGAGTACCCTTTTACAGCCATCGCTTCCAGATCCACTCTGGGTGATTACTTAGGAACAGCAGATATCGTCAGCAATATGAGACCTGTGTGGCTCACGATGCAAAGCTTAATAAATATTAAAAGAAAGAAACGAAGAGGTTAAGCAATAATGAGCATACTCAGTTCTGAGATGGGTGACATCTTGGGAACGGCGGATACCGTAGTCAATCTGAGGCCTGTGCGTCAGACCATACATAGCTTAGTAAATATTAAAAGAAAGAGGGTGAATTCAAGCAATGAGTCTCTTCAATTCTGAGATGGGTGACCACTTAGGAACAGCGGATACCGAAAACAATCTGAGGCCTGTGTCGCCAGATTATGAAAAGTTTAGAAAATATTAAAAGAAATAAACGAAAAAGTTAAGCAATAATGAGCCTCTTCAGTTCTGAGATGGGTGACTACCTAGGAGCAGCGGATACCGTAAGCAATTTGAGGCCTGTCCGCCAGACTATGCAAAGCTAAGTAAATATTGAAAGGAAGAAGTTAAGCAATGATGTGCCTATTCAGTTCTGAGATGGGTGACCCTAAGGAACTGTGGATACCGTAAACAAACTGAAGCCTGTACAAAGCGAAGTATATCAAAATATGAAAAAAAAAAAAAAAGTGAAGCAGTGATGAGCAAGTTCAATTCTGAGATGGGTGACCCTTTTGTAACAGTGCATATGGTTTAAAAATCTCAGGAATGAAAACAAACAAGAAACAAAATAATTCTGTAAAAGGTTCTTCTCGTAGGTTTGTTGGTATCGAGATATGCTAGCAAGCTATAATACCTAAGTTTCATTCTTACTAGATGCTCGAATAATATTTGCCTTGTGTCTGACTGGGTTTAAGCTAATAATTGTCATTTGTGTTTTTGAATAAAACAAAAAGGAATTAACTTTTTTTTTAATAAATGTTTCTTTTCAATATTTTAATCAAAATAATGTTCCGGATGGGTTAGAGTTTAATATCTTTTCTTTCGCTCAATAAAACAAAAACTTGCTCATTTTCACAAGAAAACGTTAGCTATAATATTTTAATCAACATAATGTTTAAGCAGCGTATCTTGAGTGGCAGCTGATACCATGTTACCCGATTCAATAATCACAATAATTAGAAATTTTATGGCACATATTCATCTGACCATCTTAGTTTTATTGTATATCGCCTTCGCACTGTCTAGGCGGCAATAAATTTACATATCGACATTTATAATAAGTAGAGAATGTTCTGGAACAATGTTTGGACACAAGTGTTCTATTAAATGGTCGTGGCACCGTAATTATCTCAGTGTAAAGGGCATCTTAAACTACAAGAATTTATTGTTTCCTGGTTACTTGGAAGCCGGAGTCTGATCGAAGAATGAACTTAGCCAAACGAGGAATTCTACAGCATAAAGATTAATGCTTGAAGAAAGACAGGCACACACACACACACACACAAATATATATATATATATATATATATATATATATATATATATATATCATAGATGAGAGTGTATAGCAACTTGCGCTAATATTCTTGAAAGATGTATGAATTCAACTACTTTCTCTTCAGCGATTGGTAAATAGTTGGGGTGACTAACCTCTTTAAACTTGATATGGCAACCTGTCTAGGAAAAAGAAAACTCTGAATTCAAACCTGTTAAATTCCACTTAAAAATTGACATTATGACACTTTCTGTTCAGAGGGCTTATATATATATATATATATATATATATACATACGTAGTGCCTTTAATAAGCTTCCAGACTTTTTTGTACAGGCATTTAAAATTGGCGTAGACTCTTGACAATTCAGCATGTTATTGCTATACATCTTATGAGATGACTGATTCATTTCTATGATTTCAGGTTCAAATGAAAAGTTACAGCAGCAATTGGAATACACCCTGCTAAAACCTGATTGTCACAGCTGGTGAAATTCAAAAACGCAATCTGGACGTGAGGAAGAACGATATGCAATAAAATTGTGTTTTAAACTTGGAAAAAATGCCACAGAAACGTATGGAATGCTTCAGACTGCTTTTCGACCATCTCGCATGAATCGAGCATCAGTTTTTGAGAGGCATAACAGATTCAAGGAAGGCAAGGAGTCTGTGAGGGATGATGAGAGTTGATGGATGAGTAAGGAAGTCAATAGACCAGATTTCATTGGCCAAAGGGTCAGGGTTAGGGTTACTATGTTGAGGTTTTAAGGGACTCCAGGAAGAGATTCCGTCGGAAGAGTACAGTACTCTTCAAATCGGGTCTGTGGCATTTCCAGTAGTTAAAGAGTTTCATGTGTGTACTATCAATAAAAGTGCCCATACGAAAAAATTCTGGAAACTTATCTAATGATCCTCGTATATATATATATATATATATATATATGCTTTACGCATTTATCAAACTCTAATACATTCATATATATATATATATATATATATATAGGAATGTATATATATTTCTATAAATATAACAGCTCTATCATTGATATTGAGCACTATTAAATAATACTGGAAAATTTGGTCCGCTATATATGTGTTATATATATAGTTATATCTATAGTTATATATTTATATTTATATATTCAAATATTAACAGGACATAAGAAAATATTCACAGACCCACATGCTCATACTGATGTTCTATCGTATCGAATAAATGCCAAATTAAAATGCAATCCTCTTCGTAGAATCCTTTGTTGTATTCACAAATTTCTAGCTACAAAGCGTTGATTAAATAGTTTAAAACTTTGGTCGACTAAGAAGATAACACGTCAGTAAACTAAAAGCCCACAAGAAGAGTATATCACGAGTCAAGTCAGAATTTGACTAGTCAACTGAGGGAGGGGCCTGTAGAATACACCGACTGCAGAGGGTAAGACCCCCACCCAGCACCCCAATCAGATGATATGGCTCTCATAATGCCGGAACTTTGCGTAATGCAGAGTACTCCTTCATTGCCATCCCTCCCAGGTTTATTCTGGCTGGGAGTGGTAGCACTTGATAGTGTCCTCTCTATGGGTTAAATAGAACGAAACTGTGTACTTAAGCTAAACTGAATTGTTTGAAATAGGACTGTTTTGACATATAAAGTACGTTCTTATGCTAAACAGAATTGTTTGAAATGGAAATGTTTTGTACGCTAATGTTAATTGAACTGTTTCTGACATTGAAACTGTACTAACGCGAAATTGAATTGCTTGAAATAGAATTGTTTGACTTAACTGAATAGCTTAAAAGAGAAGTGTTTTTAGTGGAAAAAAATTATGCTTACACTAAACGGAATTGTTTGAATTAGAACTGTTTAGCTCAAAATTGAAAGGTTTTTGACATTTAAACTGTATTTGTGCTAAACTGCATTATTTGAAATAGAACTGTTTATTTGTATAAAAATGGATTTGATATGCCATAAAATACAAGCAAAAATGTAAGTACCCCTTATTCCACTCAATTATGAGTACAGATTTAAAAGAATTTTTTTTCATCATACAAGGTGTGAAAGCACGTACAATACCCTGCCCTCATCAACCGCCAAGCAGGAGTGATAACACAGTTTCGGTAGCTCAAGGTGGTATTGCCACTCCTGGTGCTACCAAGCAGCTTTTACACACCGGACAGGGTATTTAAAAGAATCATATATATATATAGATATATATATATATGCCAGATCAACTAAAAGCAGACATCACATTGTACATTCATCTTCATTTTAGTGCAGTTTGTGATTTTTAAAAATGCATTTATTTTCAGCCGTTGATTTCATTACGCGCTTACAGTAACCGTTTCTTGATGTTGCGTAATCACGCGAGAATGATGGTTCCGCATGAATTTCATTCATGCTGAAGACTTTTCGCTTTCAACCAAATCCAACTTGATGCCTATTGTGCCGTGGTCTAAAGACGATTTGAAGCAACTTTCAAACTGCGACCTCTAATTCCTATTTTTGAAAGAAACAAATTGACTGAGTGTCTCAGAAAACCACAACAACTAACCTCAATAAGGATCACATGGCATATCCAACCCTTTTCTACAAAGATGGCTTTGGCATTAGAAAAACCCACGTAAGTTGATATGCCAGCCCCAATAATGGGTTCAATAGTAGCACTGCATTTCTTCTACAAGGATAGTTTTGGCATTAAATAACCCACGAAAGTTGATATTCCAACCCCAGCTATGGTTTTAACAGTACCACTACTGTTTTTCTACAAGGATGGATTTGGCATTAAATAATCAACGAAGAAAAGCATTGAAAACGGTTTGGTTTCTTTTGTTTAATGGCATATCAACCTTTGTAGGTCATTTAATGCCAAAGCCATTCTCCTAGAAGAACAGTAGTGGTACTATTTAACCCATAGCTGGGAGGATAAGGGGGTTCATACCTTTCCCAAAGGTATTTGCCCGAAAGTGAACGTAATAGCACGACTGGAGTACGAATTCACTTACTACGATTCCGCAGTCCATCGCTTTAACCATTGCACCACGCGGACACCCCCATTGAAAACGGTTTTTACAGTATGAATGACAATTAAATAATGATTTTAAATAATGAAATGAAATCAAACCCAAGGATATTAATCAGAAAGTGATCGTAATAGCGCAACTAGAGTTCGAACCACAATCGCTAACTACAACCTTGTACTCCAGCACGTTGACCACAATGCCTGTTCCATAGCCAGATACGGTTATGTGTGAAATATACATAGAATGTTCATAACATATATACATAGAACATAGGAATCCCGAAACACGAAAAACGCTTTCGACTTCTATATTCAGGTACGAATCTTTTTATTACCTTTCAGTTAAAAGGTTTTTTGACATAAGGAGAGAGAGGCACAATCTTTCTATGCTGGCTTTTCCATCTGCCCCCCATCTCGTGCGGTGCATTGGCGCACAAATTCGTCTGGCCTCCGTGAACCCCGAAAGTCGACCCTTCTCGTTTGGTGTCTAGATCTCAATTCCTCAAACTGACTTTTTCAAATCTCCCCAAATCCTCCCGGCGCTTCCGGTGCATGACGTCATTCACATCCCCCTATCTGGGATTTTTATTTTGACATCTCTGAATGACACTTCCGACCCGCACGCGCGCATGAACACCTGCGTTCATGTTGCACTTAACTAACCTATGCACTGAGCCGAAGGTTTCTCAGCCTAACTAAACACAAAGGCATAAAACGAAATCCCTCGGCCATTATATTACATGCCGTTTCGACTCAACTCTGATGTTAATTTTGAATGTATGACGAGATGATAACATCATTGGAAAGTCGAGACAACGTTTTAATTCGTTGAAGTTCAAACAGCTAATTTGTTAAAAAAGTAACCCGTATTGATAACCAAAGGAATCTTGTTTGTTGATAGAAATTCCTGATTGCGAACCCCTTCAATCAATTAACAATCTCGTCTCAGGTGACAGTTTTTATTTAGATGGATCCGCTCTATTTGTCACATACGGCCAAAATATTCAGATGCATATAACGTTCATAATGTTTATGTTATGTTCATCCGCATAGGAATCCGAAAAACACGAAACACTGACGACTCTCTTGGTTCAGGTACGAAACTTTTATTACCTTCTTTAAGTTTAGGTTTTCGACACGAGGAGAGAGAGAGAGAGAGAGAGAATCTTTCTATGCTGACTGTTCGTCCATCGTCAGCTCTCAACTCACTGACCCAAACAACGCGTGTGCGGGCACAAACTGCACTGGCCTGGCCCAGGTCCGTAAAATCAATTCGTTTCGTCTAAGTTCAAATCTCAACCCACTGCTTTTATTCAAAATCACTAAAAATCCCAGGCCACCGCTTCCGGACATGACGTCATTCATATCCCCAGTCCTATTTTCCTATTTGGGGTTTTTATTGTGACATCTGTGATTCTTATATCTTCCCCGCGCACACGTGAAAACCTGCGTTAATGTCTGCACCTACCTGTGCACTAAGCCGAAAGGTTCAAAGCCTAACTAAACCGAAAGATAAGATATATAAAACGAAAAATGATAATATTAAAAAAATCCTTCCGCAATTATACAACATATTTTCTAACGTGAAAATGCGATTCTACACCCACATCGTGGTTGTGTGTTACTTTACTTTGTGATATGTTAGTGACTGTGTGTTCTTTTCCTATTTGTATGGAACTAATAAACCTTGTCTTGAAACGAAAGCATTTTTACAGTAAAGCCGTTTTCAATACATTCCGATTGTAAAACCGTTTTCAATGCATACTATAGTAAATCGTTTTCAGAGCATTCCTATTGCAAAATCGTGTTCAGTGCGTTTCTATAGTGAAACCAATTTTAATGAATTCCTATTGTGAAACAGTTTTCAATGAATTTCTATAGTAAAACCGTTTTCAATGCTTTCCTATGTAATATATATATATATATATATATATATATATATATATATATATATATATATATATATATATATATATATATATATATATATATAAACTGTCACCCAACCAATCTATACAAATGGATAAATAACAATATAGGATCATTTGCTTGGGAAATGAAACACTACCTATGTGATGAAATAGGAGGTGCCCGTGGTGTAGTCGTTATCGTCGTAGGAAATGGACACGGCGACACGAGTTCAAATCCTGGACGAGACTGATTGCATTTCACATAGCACTAATACCCTTGGGAAACGTATGAATCCAATTATTCTCCCTAAATAGTAGGACAGACTAGGTTCTTCAGCCTTGGTTAGGCAACTAGTCAAGGAGAAGGAAAACTCTGAATTCAAACCTGTTAAACTCCGCTAAAAATTGACCTTGTATCATATCCTGCCCGAGCGGAGGGGTTGGTAAATAGTACCTATGTGATGAAATAGACTTCAGATACAATTCCACAAGATGCGATTCTGATCACTGCGGAGACCAAAAAAAAAAAGAAAAAAAAAAGGGGAAAAGTCGAAAAATTAGGAACATCGATAACTTTTTTGAGACACTCTATTTGTCTCCAGTTCAATCGGTTAGGTGTGTAAAATACACCGACTGCGTCGTTGCAGAGGCGTACGAACCCTCCTCACACCGAATCTCCTGAGTTTGACATTAAACAATCTGATGGGGAAGTTCCTGCCTTGGAGTTTTGGGGAACCTAGAGCCCAACTTCATTTCCATTGCTCCTGGCATGGATTAGGAGCACCTGACAGAGTCCTATCTATGGATCGAATAGAACTTCTTGATATCGAAATTGCCCGCAAACAAATGACTGATGTTGAATTGTTACTGCTAGGTTATAATACTTGAAACCATTTAACTTTGTGCCAACAAATGATTAATAGGAAATAGAACTATTAGTATTAGATAGAAATACTTGAAATTATTAAAATGAGTGCAAAATTGAGTTTAGGCTCGTTTAAAAATATTATCAACAATGTTTACAAATCATATATATTTAATTTATTTATGTAAAGATGATTTGACATGAAATAACTAATAAAAATGGATATGTTATAAAGAGTATGAATCCAATGATTCTCCCTCCAGCTATGGGTAAATAGTAGGGCAGACTAGGTTCTTCTGCCTTGGTGAGGCAACTAGTCTAGGATAAGGAAAACTCTGAATTGAAACCTGTTAAACTCCGCTTAAAAATTGACCTTGTGTCATATCCTGCCTGAGCGGAGGGGTTGGTAAATATATGATAAAACCCAACCAAATCAAACTAAACCATCTTCTTCTCTCCATTTTGGTTAGGTTTCAAATTATATATGCACATCAACACATGCGAAATCTGGTTAAAAAAAGTTAAAAAAAAAAAAAAAAAAAAGAAAAGAAAAGCGGGCAAAATATTTTAAGATTTAGTCTCATTCTTCCATATAACTACCCAGATAAAAATTATTTATGAAAGAAAAATACTTACTAAAGGATTGGTACAGGGACTGGAGGACTTGGAAATAAAAAGTCGAATATAGACCATCCAAATTATAACTTTATTAAGATCGACCAGAAGACTGAGGAGTGTCCTAGAGACTTGAGAAGATTGGTGTCACTCACACTCCAGCAAAAAATCATCAGCTAATTATATTTACCAACCACTGCACTCGGGCAGAATATGACACAAGGTCAATTTTTAAGCGGATTTTAACATGGTTTGAATTCAGAGTTTTCATTCTCCTAGACTAGTTGCCTCACCAAGACTAAATAACCTAGTCTGCCTTACTATTTACCTATAGCTGGAGGGTGAATGATTGTATTCACACCTTTCCCAAGGGTATTAGTGCTATGTGAAATGCAATCAGTCTCGTCCAGCGTTTGAACTCGTGTCGCCGTGTTCATTTCCAACGACGATAACCATTACACCAGCAAATGATGGTGTGGAAAACTCTCAAATGAGTAAAATAAATATACTAATAAATAAAAACGATGGACAAAGAAAAAGAGGGAGTTGAAAAAGCTATAGAACATGAGGGTGGATAGTGATACCAATTTCAGTCTGTGCAATTTGAAAGAGAAAGAAGAAAGTGGAAATAAGTGGAAGAATCAAGAATATCTTAACTATAGCAAGATCGGTTAGAATACGGAGAAGAGTCCTGGCGACCTGAGGTAATTTACTGTGACACAGACTCCAGTGAAAGATCATCTAATGTTGGTGTGATAAACTTGCAAGGAATAAAGTAATAATAATAATAATACTGCAAGAAATTTAAATTTGACCATGCCGACAAATGGTATATGCATAACCCAGCACCTGTCCTAGAAAATGACACGCACAAACTCCTGTGGGACTTTGATATACAAACGGATCACCTAATCTCGTCCCGAAGACCAGACCTTATAATAATAATAAAAAAAAAATCTGCAAAGTAGTCGACTTTGCTGTCCCAGCAGACCACAGAAAAAACTGAAAGAATCTGAAAAGAGAGATTAGTACCTTGACCTTGCTAGAGAATAGAAAAAACTATGGAATATGAAGGTGACAATTATACCAATTGTGATTGGTGCTTTTGGCTCGGTAACTAAAGCATTATTAAAGGGCTTGAAGAAGAATACTCGAGGAGACTTGCTGTTACTCAATCTCAAGTGAAAACCATCAGCTTACGCTGATGTGAAAAACTCTATTGAGTAATAATAATAATAGTGATCCTATTTACCCAACCCCTCCGCTCGGGCAGGATATGACACAAGGTCAATTTTTAAGCGGAGTTTGACAGGTTTGAATTCAGAGTTTTCCTTCTCCTAGACAAGTTGCCTCACCAAGGCATTATTAATAATAATAGTGATAAAATGACAAATGACTGAAAGAAGAAAACTAACAAATAAAAAATATCAGAAAAGGAGATTTCCAAATCATCATCCTGTCGTGCCGTTTGCACGGATATCCCTGACCCTCTCTCGCCATTTCTCCCTATCATTCATTGCCTCTGGCAAGTCTTCAGAGCTACATCCCGTATCCTCACAGAGCTGCTGTATGTACGTTCGAGCTGGCCGTCCTTTTGCTCGGTCATATGTGGGGGGTCCACAGGAGTACATCACTTGTGAGCTCGTCCCTGCTTCTCCAGCAGTGTCCTGCATGTCTGGTTCGTCTAACTTGGATACTTTTCGTGATTGGAGGTAAGTGGCCGTACAGCTGCTGCTTCGTGGCCTGTTGCCTCCAGTACTTGTTCAATATTGCTCGCAACATTCTTGTGTAATTGTCGTCTAGCTTTTTCTCCAGCCGTTTTGTCAGCGTCCATGTAGTGCATCCATATAGCATTATCGATACGAGCGCTGCTTGGAAGAAACTGCGTTTTATTTTATCGGTCAGGTCTGATTTCCATATGATCGATAGCTTATCAATAGTTGTCCATGCCTTTGTTAGCCCTGTGTCGATGTCTTTTTCGGTTGATGAGACACTGCTTCCTAGGTTGGTGAATTTGTCCACCAGTTTCAGATTGGAAGCGGACACTATCAAACTGTTGCATACTCATATGCAGATGCATGCAGAATCATAACGACGAGCGACACAGATCTTTTGAAAATATACTTCTCACTTTAATTGAAAGGGTTGGGTGTGAGAGGGAGTTGGAGACCGAACAGAACTGCAACATATTGACCCCCACTCTTATGGCCATCAGTGTTTCTCTCCCGTTTTCCAGGGCTGCTCAACCGGGGGCCTGGGGCCTCTCTGGTGCTGGTTTTCTCTAACGCATCTTATCTCCAACTCGGCTGATCCCCAAACTCTATCGAGGGACCCGAGCGGCCCTTCTGTTTTCCCTACAGCATCATTTTCCAACTCTCTAATCTCCAAACTCTTTGAATTTCCTATGCACTGAGTTATATAATAGTCCAACGCCCACTCATATCTTCCAATAACTGGCCATTGGAATATGCTCTTCCGTCGTCTTTGGAATGGCGTGTTTGATCGTCATCGAGCGGAAATAACTGTCATGCAGTTCACAGGTCACTCTCTTACGGTGCATCAGTTTGTGACTGTACCGTGGGATTTTAACCCCGTCCCATATTATCAGCCAAGTTTGCCCACGCCAGTGGAATATGCACTTCCGCCGTCTTTGGAATGGCATGTTTGGCCGAGTCGGAGGTCAATATACTACAAAACAAGTGAAGATGAAAGAAAAAAATTAAAGGGAGAACGAGAAAACTACTTGAAACCAAACTACAAAGAAGAAACCCCATAAAAAATACGCGGGATAATTCTTAAAGTGAACGAGAGTAGAACTTCACCAAATAGACCGGAGAGTAAAACGATGCTTATGGCCTTACATCATAAAGATGACGTAGGCAGACTGTACATGCCAAGAAAAGAAGGAGGAAAAAAACTTGTTAGTATTCAAGATAGTGTCGATACATCGATACAATGACTAGAAGACGACATAAAAAAGCGCGAAGGAAGACTAATTACAGCGACCAGAAACAACACAGGTAACACAAGAATCAAGGGAACAAAAATAACCAAAATCTTACACCAGAAATCTTGAATATGGCTAAGGAAGAGAAACGTAAAGAGAAAAACTGAATCTCTTCTGGTAACAGCACAAAATAACGCCATAAGGACTTTTCAAAGCAAGAATAGCTAAAAATGCAACAAAATATCAAATGTAGATTATGTGGTAACAGAGAAAAATAAATCATATAATAAGCGAATGCAGTGAACTAGCGCAAAGAGAGTATAAGACAAGATACGACTAGATAGGCCAGGTGATCCACTAAGAACTGTGCAAGAAGCTTAAATTTTTTCCATATGTACAAATGGTATAAGTACAGCCCAGGATTCTCCGGGGTTCTGAGATACAAACAGATCACCAAATATCAACCAGACGGCCATACAAAATAAAAGAAACTTGCCGAATAGTGGACTTTGCCGTTCCGGCTGATTACAGGGTAAAACTAAAAGAATTCGAAAAGAAAGATATGTACAAGGACATTGCAAGGGAACTGAAAAAAATATGGATCATGAAAGTAACAGTGATACCAAAGGTAATTTGCGCGCTCGGTACAGTCACTAAATGATTGGTACGGGGACTGGAGGACTTGGAACTAAGAGGACGAGTGAAGACCATCTAAAAAACAGTATTATTAAGATCGGCCAAAATACTGAGTCCTGGAAACTTAAAGAGAATTGCTGTTACTCAGGCTCTAGTGGAGAACTATCAGCTAACGCTGGTGTAAAAAAAACTTTTAAATGAGTAAAATCATAAAACTATGGAGATTGAAATTGACGGTGATACCAATTGTATTTGGCGAACTCGGTATAGTCTCTAAAGGATTGGTACAAGGACTGGAGGGCTTAGAAATAAGAGGAAGAGTGGAACTATCGAAACTACAGCATTATCAAGATCAGCCAGAATACCGAGAAGAGTCCTGGAAACCCGAGGAGACTCGCTGTCTCTCAAACTCCAGTGAGAAATCATCAGGTCACGCTGGTGTGAAAAACTCTTAAAAGTGTAAAATAATAAGAATAATTGAATGTAAAGAAAGTCATGATAAATAAGATAATCTGGGACATTATATTCATTGGATAATATATAAATACTATTGAATATTGAACAGTGGAAAATGCTATAAACACTAATCTGTACCAATAACAGAAGCCAAAGAAGTTACAATTCTCTGGGACTTTGCCATCCAAACTAAGAGGAAAATGAAGAACCATAGACTATATATGTTGGTTAGTAACTATAAAAGAAAAGCCTTTTCAAGTTGATCTGTCAGTGCCAATTGATAATAGCATATCAGTCAAAGAAGACAATAGAATAAGTAAATAAACTGACATTGATAAGAGTTGTAATTGGCGCACTCGGTATAGTCACCAAAGGATTAGTACAAGGACTGGAGGACATAGAAATAAGAGGATAAGTAGAGATCATCTAGACAACAGTATTATCAAGATCGGCCAGAATACTGAGAAAAGTCCTGGAGACTTAAAGAGAATTGCTGTTATTCTGACTCTAGTGAAGAAACTATCCGCTAATGCTGGTATGAAATGAGTAAATTAATAATAATAATAACAATAATAATAAAACAAGCTGATGGAAAATAACATGTCATGGACCAGTTATAATGGTCAAGGACTATAAAAAACATATCTTTTAATTGATATGTCAGTACCAACATATCAGTCAAAAAGTATAACAAAATCAGGCAAAGACCTGGAAAAAATTGAAAAAAAAAGAGTGGCCTTTTAAAACAATCACCGCACCCGAAATATTGAGATTCCTGGGTATGATCGAGAAAAGGGGAGATAAACCCTTTAACAAGACACCTGGTAATCCCAGTCTATAAGATATATCAAAGATTGCATTTTGTGGAACAGCTTATCTCCTTTAGAGAGTACAATCAATGTGACTGAGGAAAAATCTCCCAAAACAGAGTGAAAAATCATGATGACATTGAATATTTATTATCACTACCTTCTCTCACGCTAGGTTTTGGGCAAATATGCGGTGAAGGATTTTAAGAAGCCCAAAATAAAAGTGAACATTAAATACCTCTATTACTACTACTACTACTACTGCTAAAACGTTTTTTAGTCTGATTGGTTTAATTTTGGGAAAAAAAAGTGATCAATCTAAATCTTTATGATTAACCCTATCATTCAAGCACATTTCTTTGAAATTCAGCCCAGTATGAATGGAAAAGAAGAGAAACGACAAAGAATCTATGATTTGCTTGAAGCCGAAACGAAGTAAAAAAAAAAATCCCAAAATAATTGGAGTTTCTTTATTGGTTCCATCAATCGCAGAACTTAACCCTCTTGATTACACTATATGGGGCGTTTTAGAAAACAAATCATATGGAATTTCCCATCTAAACATTTGGTTTTCTTAAGACTTCTTTTAAAGAGGAATGGAATAAAATGTCTGAGAATTATTTTGATAGCATGCTAATCGTTTCGAAAGCGTGTTGATAAATTACTGAAAAAAAAGTGGCCCTGTCAAGTAAATTTACTGTTTTGTGTCAATAGTCTAATTACCGGCTCATTATCCATGTGGGTAGGGTGTTCACCAATGGTCCGGGAGACCGGGGTTCAATCCCAGGTCGCGTCATACCAAAGACTTTAAAAATGGTACTTAATACCTTCTTGATTAACACTCAACAATATAAGGTACGTATCAAGGGTAAAGTGGAGCAATCCAGGGAAAGGAGTGTGACACCATGAGTAGCATTTCGTTTCCGTTTGTGTTTGTGCCACTCAGAGGATCTCCTTGTCTGTTTTTGCACGAAACCCACACAAAGGGCCTGAGTGGAGGCGGGAAGGAAGGAACCAGAGAAGGCAGAGAGAGTCAGTTGACAAAGAAGGGCAGAAGAGAACAGTCGGTTTGAGATAGTTGTCCAGAGAAGGACACACTCGGCAGAATAAGACAGTGAGAAGATGGAAGCAGGACAGAGAAGACAGTCACGAGATAAGTCACCATTCCTAGTGGCTTTGTGGAAGTCTCGCGCAATTATTCACCCGAGATAGTCTGCAAATGCATGGAGAGCTGCACAAAAGTGTCACATAGACTTCCCCTTTCTTGCGCTTGGAGCAAACCGTCTCCACCCTCTAAGTTGTGTTTTGCGTATCTGTAATGCCCCGGGTCGGAAATGAGAAAAACTACTAGACGATCTGATCTAATGGCCATTAGTGACAAGGGAAGCTGATATGGAGGGGTCGGCCGGCAAGAGTAGCGCCCTCCCCTACATCTCGGTGTAGTAGCTATTGAAAAGGGAGCCTTCTGGTCGCTATCGACTAGGGGTTGTATATTGACCTTCGACCCGGCCAAACATGCCATTCCAAAGTGATGCACCGGAAGGAAGTGACACATTCTAATGGCCAGTAATCGAGAGAAATCGCGTAGGCGGATTTGGCTGACGAAATGGGACAAGGTAAAAGCCCATGATACACTCATAGACTGATGCACCGGAAACAAGTGACCTGTGAACTGCATGACAGTTATTTCCGCTTGATGATAATCAAACATGCCATTCCAAAGATTTAGTGGGCGACTGGGCGGGCGATTGAACTATTATATAACTCGGTGAGACAGGAAGTCAGTGAGTTGGAGTCCAGACGATTTGGAGAAGAAGATGTATTAGGGAAAGCCACCACTCAGCAGAAGGGGCCCTCGAGACCCCGATGGATTTTGGGGACCAGACCAGTTGGTGATAAGATGCAGCGGAGAAAGCCAGCAGAGTGGGTCCCCGAGCCTCCGGTTGAGCATCAGGAGAACGAGAACGACACACGGCTATGTGTGGAGGGGCTGGTGAGGTCAATATGTTGCAGTCTTTGTTCAGACTCCAACTCCCTCTCACACGCACACCTTAAAATAAAGAGAGAGGTATATTTTTTTTAAAGAAGTCTTCCCTCGTCTTTATTCATCTCGTCACTATGTAAACAGCACATATATGTATATATGTATAGTTGTAGCATATGACTATACAACATAGGGTCGCCAACTTCACTTACTTTTTACTTGTAATTATACTAGAATATTCCTAATTTTGCTTTCGCGCCCTGTAATTTCAATAGTAACATTTATGATAATAGATTAATAAATAAATAAGCAAACTCCTCACAGTGAATTTTGATTCTTTGTTTTGTTTTGAGGCCGCTTAAGACATCAGCGTCGGTATACGATCGAAAATAATCAATCGAAATGCCTGATCCTTAGTTTGATTTGAAGATGAGTGTACAATACGAACAATCTTCTTAGCAAATATTGTCGAACCAGCTTCCCAAACAAGCAAAGACAGGAATAAAAATCGAATTCCGATTGGAATTGAAAACATATTGTATAATGACTCGAAGGCATATCCTATTTCGAGACATAATCTCTTTCCATTTTGTTTTTCTCTTTGGCGTCTCACAACAAGAAGATCGAATTTAATTTCTTAAAATATACCCAACTAAAGCATACCCAACCTTCGACTGACACTGGTAAAATAGGAACCTCTTACAGGCTGAAAGAGCTGTATAATAACAAAAAAATCTAAAGATTTTTTTATTTCTTCAAAATATCGTGGAAATGGTATCTCACATTGCTTATATTATTTTCTTTTATTTCATTTATCTTGAACATTTTCCCTGTCTAATAGGTCAAAGATGAGCTAGATAGATATATAGATATTATGAGAAAATAGGAAACATAGAAAAATAAGGCGAATACAACGAAAAAAAGAAAGAAAGAAAGAAAGAAAGAAAGAAAGAAAACAGTATAGCTTGCGAGCTCAATAGCTTGGGAAATATGAGCAAATGTCAAATACATGAAAAAAAGGTGAGAAAAAAAGAAAGTAGAGAATTAGAGAGGAAAATTGAAAGAAAGAAGAAAAAAAGAATGAGGAAAATAAAGAAAGGGAAAAAAGGGAGAGGAAAAAAGAAAAAAAGAAAGAGGAAAAAAGAAAGAAAAAGGAAAAAGGGAGAAAATAAAAAGGAAAAAGAAAGAAGGAAAAAAGAAAGAGGGGAAAAAGAAAGAGTTAAAAGAAACAGAAAAAGAGGAAAAAAGAAAGAGGTAAAAACGAAAGAAAGAGGGGAAAAAAGAGGAAAAATAAAGAGAGGAAGAAAGAAAGAGTGAAAAAACAAGAAAAATCCAAAAAAAGAGCAAAGAAGTAAGAGAGGAAGAAAGAGGGAAAAGAAAGGGAGGAAAGGGAAGAGAGAAAGAAAGAGGAAAAACGAAAGAGGAAAAAAGAGAAAGAAAGAGGAAAAAGAAAAAAGTGGAGAAAAGAAAAAGGAGAAAGAAAGAAAGAGGAAAAAAGAAACAGAAAAAAAAAGAGGAAAAGAAAGAAAGAAAGAAAGAGAATAAAGAACGAGAGAAAGGGAAATATAATGAAAAAAAAAAAAAGCCAGAAAGAAAGAATAAAAAAGAAAGAATATTATGGGGTGATAAGAAATTTAGACTAGAAAAAAAAAGGTGTAAAAATAAATAAAGAAAGAATGACGTAAAGATAGAAAAAAAAGGGAAAAATGAATTATATATAAACAAGGAGAAGGGAAAGAAAGAAAGAAAGAAAGAAAGAAAGAAAGATAGAGTTTTTAGGTTTTACTAGAAAAAAGGAGAAAGAAATAAAGAAAGAAAGGCAATAAGAAAATCTGAAAGATTTATAAATAGGTTAAATTAGAAAAATGAATTTAAAAAAAAAATTAAGTTTATTGAGGAAGCATTATATATATATATATATATATATATATATATATATATATATATATATATATATATATATATTTCATCATACAACGTGTGAAAGCACGTGCAATACCCTGCTCTCATCAGACGCTTACCAGGAGTGATAACACAGTTTCGGTAGCTTAAGGCGGTACTGCCACTCCTGCCGCAACTAAGCAGCTTTTGTCATCGGACTCAGTATTTAATATATATATATATATATATATATACGCCAGATCAACCAAAAGGAGAAATTACATTTTCCGTTCATCTTCATTTTTAGTGCAGTTTTTATTTCCATTTGGTACAAAAATGGAAGGCACAAGGCCTTATGGTTTTGTAGAGGAGGAGGAAGGGAGCGGTGATGCTATAACTAATTATCTAAAGGATCCTTTCAAGCTACTTTCACCGACCCATTCAACACTACCATATATAGAAATTCATTCTTCACCAACCACGGTACATCCACCAAAATGTCGCATTTACTCTATGAGAAGACCTACTTAAAATCCCGAAATGAAATGATTTTGTTTACAAAACATGATTTTATTTACAAAATGTATGTTGTGTTATGAAATAGCCGAAGGATTTCGGTTCATGCCTTTGAGTTTAGTTAGGCTGAGAACCTTTCGGCTCAGCTCATGGGTTTGTTGGGTGTAAGATTGAAGCAGGTGTTAATGCGGGTGCGCGCGAGCGGATGGAGGTGTCACTCAGATGTCATAACAGTCCGAGATGATACTGGGTGACAAGGTGCGGGTGACGTCACGCACCGGAAGCACGCGGAAGTTTGTGTGAGAATTTGAAGAAAATAAGAGTCGGGTTTTAGACGCCAAACGAGAAGGATCGATTTTGGAGCACGCAGACACGAGGCGAACGTGCGCCCTATGGGGGCCGCTCGAGTTGGGGGCCAAATGAATAAGACATCATAGAACATTATGTCTCTCCTCCTTACGTCGAAACCTTTTACTCAAAGTTAATAAAAAGGTTTCGTACCTGAACAAGAAATCGTTACGTGTTTTCGAATATTGAGATTCCTATGTTCTTCATATATTTTATTGTACTAACATTACATGTCTATTTCGCAGATGGCCATATTCGTGTATATGGCTACGCAACAGTTGGAGATGGGAGAAAAAAAAACCGAAAGGAAAAAAATTCCCCGTTTGGCTGCCCTCCCATCCCCCTTCTATAACATGGAGGCTGACTGTTTTCCGGTGTCCAAGAACGCCGAAAACAACCCGGACTTACCCTAAGCGGGAGGGGGATCTGATCTAATGAAAAAAAAAAAAGAAAAACCTACTGAATGTGTGGCTATCAAATTCATGAGGCTGGCAGGTTAAAACCATACATTCCTGCCTTTGAAAGCCAGAACATGGGAAACATGAAGATATTTCAAATTATGAATAATGATGGGTGTCTCAGAATAGATGCTTCCCATCAATATGATACTGATTTATCACTGAGACAAACCCAATGGTGGTCATTTGGAACAACTCCTGTAAAAAATGCATCTTTTGAGCTCGAGACCTTAAATCGACGTTTTTTTAATTGTTATATTTCTTGTCTTAGTAATAAATTATAATCAAATTCATGGGTTGCACCTATTTTAAGACAGTTTTGAAGGACTTTGTGTTCAAATAAGTTGCGACGGAAAATATTTTTTCTTCACTTGTCCAAAACTTTGTGATCGAGGATTAATACAGGGTGAAACGATAAAATTGTTATCCAAAAGAAAACAACACTACAGTTTTATTTTAAAACTTTTATTGAAAAAATCAATTCAGGTAACTTGATTATGTAGTAGAGCTGACATCTCCAGGGTGAAACGATAAAATTGTTATCCTAAAGAAAACAACACTACAGCTTTATTTTAAAACTTTTATTGAAAAAATCAATTCAGGTAATTTGATTATGTAGTAGAGCTGACATCTATTCAATGTAGCCGCCTTCAGCCTCAATCACCACCTCGATACGGATCCGGAACTGGGAGCATGTCTTTTCCACAAGCGCCGGCGGGAGCTCGGCGAATTATCGGCGGATGGAGGCGATCAGGCTGGCTTTGGTGTTGTGGGAGGTCATGTTGGTGATGTTCTTGAAGTATGACCAAACGAAGTAGTCCAGCGGGTTCAGCTCGGAGGAGGAGGGGGGCCAGTGAGAGAAGGGTACAAAGTCGTAGCACTCCTTCTGAAGCCAAGCCTGGGTCTCTTTGGACTTGTGGGACCGGCGCCGAGTCATGCAGCCACACCCAGGGTCTGTCACTGGCCACCTGATTGCACCATGGGTTCACCACACTCTTTAGCACATCCAGGTACACTTTGGTGTTGACTTTCAAACCGACTTTGGAGGTGGCATGATGTGGCGCTCACTTGAAACCACACCAAGGACCATAACCTTTGCCGGAAACTTTGTTTTCATCACCCTGGGCAAGTTGAACCGTCCGGATTTGCATTTTGAGGGTGCTGGCAATGGTCCTGTTGTCATAACTTGGATCGGTAGAGAGCAAGATTTGTACAGCGGCGAATCTCAGGTCTCGTTCGTTGAACATTGTGTCATTTTCAGACATGATAGAAGGCTTCTATCACTCTTGGGATTTGTATACAACTCGCCAACTAGTAGATGGTTTGCAACAAAAAAAGAAAACCGGTTTTCATTAAACGGAAATGGAATCATGTCGTCTTTTCTAGGGCGACAATTTTATCGTTCCCCCCTGTAGTAGTTTTTGTATACTGTTTTCGAATCTGAAACAAAAAAGAACACAACATTATTATTAGTAGAGTTATTAGCAGCCACAAACGTCCTATGTATATTGAATCGCCCAATATATTAAATACATGATTTTTATATGATTTGATAGGATTGACGGCACCCTATATATTAGCAGTCACACGAGTCCCATGTATATTGAAACACACTAATATTTGTAGAGTTATTAGCCTTCACCTGGGTACCATGTTTATTGAGACACAGTACAATATGTATTTTCATTAAAGACAGGTACGGCAGACGTTTTTGCCACAAATTTTTTACAATACATTAAAAGGAACATATTCCAGGTCGAGGATCGATTGGTAAAGGGTTTAGATTAAGCATTTCTGTATTTCATTGTGAAAATAAATGTGCTAGTAAAATCTTTCATGGCTAATTTTATATCTCTCACAATAATGTTTTGAAAGTTTTAATCTTATGCTTTTTTTTTTTTAAATTTGCTATGGCTGCTGTCATATTGGACCAGTTTCCCCATTGTCAATTAATTTTGCCTTATTTCACTGGGATTAGTTGTTGATGCCTCCTTGCTTTGCACTCATCATTATAAGGTAAGTGTAAAGTGTAGCAATCAAGGGAATAGAGTAGCGCCCTCCTCTACACCTTGGTGTAGTAGCTATTGAAAATGGAGCCTTCGAGTCACCTTCAACTTAGGCTACCAATTTTACTTTTTTTACTAGTTGTTGGTTACAAATTTGAAATGTTCATACGTTTCCTAAGTGTATTAATGAATCCATTACCACGACTGAAGGTGCCCGTGGTGTAATGGTTATCGTCGTGGGAAATGGACACGGCGACACGAGTTCAAATCCGGAAGGAGACTGATTGCATTTCACATAGCACTAATACCCTTGGGAAAGGTATGAATCCAATAATTCTCCCTCCAGCTATGGGACAGTAGGGCAGACTAGGTTCTTCAGCCTTGGTGAGGCAACTAGTCTAGGAGAAGGAAAAGTCTGAATTGAAACCTGTTAAACTCCGCTTAAAAATTGACCTTGTGTCATATCCTACCCGAGCGGAGGGGTTGGTAAATATGGTTACCATGACTGGAGTTCGAACTCATTTATTAAGATGTTGCCGTCCAGTACGTTAGCCATTACACCACAGGGACTCCTCCGTGTCTTTTTATTGAATTGTCGCGTGTGTCAAAGTTGTCACTTGATGCTTAGCAGGAAGTAAAAATCGATTATCATGAATTTCGTTCAAGGAATGGAAGTGTATGACTGGCAAGTTTTCCATTTTTATTTTTATTATAATCTGTTTTATCTGGTGTTTCATCTGAGCCGGTTTTTATAGTGTGTGTGTGTGTGTGTGTGTGTGTGAGTGTGTGTGTGTGTGTGTGTGTGTGTGTGTGTGTTTTCGAGTTAATAAAAACTTCTTGCAAATATTCTGCTCGTTATTCTTGGTTCGTGTCTGCTCGTTGTCATCGTTGACCCACTTCCTTGATGTTGATGTAATTATCCAGCTCGCCTTTTCCTGTAAAAAAAATTACATAATTACTATCATTTACCAGAATTCGCTGTGGGTTGAAATCATCCACATGCGAGCAGACAGCATCTACTTGCACAAATATTGATGGAAAATCGTCTTCTTATTGTTCTTCGTTTATCATCTGTTCATTTTACTCGACCTACTTTCTCAAAGTTGATAAAAAATATTTTGCACCTATTTAGTTCATATCAGTTCACTCAAGGCGATGCCGTTTTCTTAAGTGTCCTTTGATTATTATCAAATTGGAATACATACCAGATAATTGCTTAAAAAGACTGAATTCAGCATTACATAACCCAATATGGTTTGACATACTGTAAAAACAATTAACAAACCAAACAGCCAACTATCAGGTCGATTTTCATAGCCTACATTTGCTCTTCTCAGTATTCTGGCCGTTTTCAATCATTCTGTTGTTTGGATGGTCTCCACTCGGCCGCCAACTTCCAAATCGTCCAGGGCTTTTAATAATCCTTTAGTTACCGTGCCAAAAGCACCAATCATAATTGGTATAATTTTCACCTTCATGTTCCATAGTTTTTTTCTATTCTCTAGCAAGGTCGAGGGTACTTATCTCTTTTTTCAGATTCTTTCAGTTTTATTCTGTGGTCAGCCGGGACAGCAAAGTCGATAATTTTGCACATTATTATTATTATTATTATTATTATTATTATTATAAGTCTTTTCATTTATTTCTATGTAGTTGTTTGGTGGTTGAGACTTTTACGGCATGCCAACCCTTATTGGGTTATTTAATCCTGAAGTCAGTCTTTTTAAGCAATTATATAGCTTTAAGTAACGAAAGGCTATCATCCTTTTTAAAAATCTTTTGTTCCAAGTAACGAGTGTTCATACTAATAATCTATACAGAGTGCAGAAGCAAAATATGGAATAATTTTAAAAGGTTTTTTGATTCTGATTTAGTCCAATTTTTGAAAACAAGGTAATAAATCAAACATTTCCTGATTTGTTCCATTATTCCATCCCATTTTCATTAAAATTTAGCCTTTTGGAATGATGGTTAGAGTGTTTGCCAATGGCTCTTGAGACCTGGTTTCAATCCCAGGTGAAATCATACCAAAGACATAAAAATAGTTCTTGATGCCTCCTTGCTTCACACTCAGGTATAGATCAAGGGTAAATTGGAGGAATCCAGGGAAAGGAGTAGCGCCCTCCTCTTTACCATGGTGTAGTAGTTATTGAAAAGGGAGCCTTTAGGTCCCCCTCAACTACGGTCGCTAACTTTACTTATTAGCGTACCAGAAAAGAAACAACAAAGAATCTATGATTTGCTTAACGCCGAAATCAAGTCAAAAATTTCTCGAAAATAATTGGAATTTCTTAATGGCCTCCATCCAGCCCAGACCTTACCCCACCTTGATTACGATCTATGGGGCGTTTTAGAAAAGAAAACAAATGCGACTTCCAATTAAAATATTGGCTCCACAATGATATAATTTCAAGTAAATATTTTTTACCAATAGTTATATAATTACAAGTATTCCAATCAAATACAAATAATTTGTAT
This sequence comes from Sepioteuthis lessoniana, assembly GCA_963585895.1. NCBI lineage: Eukaryota > Metazoa > Mollusca > Cephalopoda > Myopsida > Loliginidae > Sepioteuthis > Sepioteuthis lessoniana. The sequence goes on along the minus strand of OY757927.1, from coordinate 19,712,502 downwards.
GCAATTATGCGATTTCAAAAGTTACAAACAATTTTGTAGCTTCTTGACAGTGATACCAATTGTCATTGCACTGTCGGTACAGTTACCTAAGGATTGGTAGAGGGACTGGAAAACTTGGAAATAAGTGGACGATTGGAGACCAACCAGACTACAGTATTGCTGGAATCGGCCCAAATACTGAGAAGAGTCCTGGAATCTTGAATATTTATAGCTTCAAATAATTACTCTTAGGACATAATTTATATACCCCTGTCAGAGAGGCGTAGAATAGCTTGTCAGTATCTGTTGCAGGACGGTAAGAACTTCTCCCGAATGGGCGTCCTGGGTATTATACTTTACTGCATCTGATTCTGGGGAGTATTGAGTAATCCTTTATTTCAATAGCCCAGTCACCTGGAACTCAAGAATGTATCGACTGCATCACTATAGAGAGGTAAAACTCCCGCAACAAGTGTTCTGGAGATGACACTAAACCATCTGATGGCAAGGTTCAAACCCTAGAGATTTGAAGAATATGGAATACAATTTGATTGACATCGCTCCCTCGTCCACTCTGACCGGAGTGGTAGCACCTGATTGAGTCATATCCATGCGTCAAATAGAACTGTTTGACATTTAAACAAATGACTTACGTAAAATTGAATTGTTAGAGGTGCAGTCTGTGTATCCTGCAGCCCCAACTGACTGGGAAACCAAAATTGGTGAATGCTTATGAGGTCAAACATTAAATTAAAAGCCGCTCAAGAGTCTCGATTTGGGCGTCCACTCTGACCCGGAGTGGTAGCACCTGATAAGGTCCAATCAAATCGAAGAAATAATGTGCAAACAAATGACTGATGTTAAATTGTGTGCCAAAGAACGAACGGACTCTCGTTTAAGAATGTAATCTTAAAATGTTTTTACAAATTACACATATATTTAATATATATATATATATATATATATATATATATATATATATAAAGAGGATTAGGCCTTAAATAATAAGCAGTGTTTGATATGCCATCAAATCCAACCAAACCAAATCAAAAATATTCAATATATTTATAAAGAAGATTGGAATTAAATAACCTACAATGGCTGCTCTGCCATAAAACCTAAACGAACCAAATGATCTATATTTAGTATATATGTATAGAGATTATTTGGCATTAAATAATCTACAAGGTTTGATATGCTTTAAAATCAAACTAAACCAAACCAAATTTTTATTACGAAATGTACGAAAAAGGTCAAAGATGGTTGAGTTTGCATGCACAAAGAGGCGACTTTTTTTTCCTGATTCGTTCTGTTTTCGCGAGTCTGATACAAGGCCAACTCAAAACATCTGATCATTTCAGCTTCGATATGTTTTTCATCTTCGGGGCCTTCGCAAAGTGTCCCTCCTTCTTTCTTCTGGGGTCATACGCTTTTTCGACTTTTGTGAGTCTGTTTTTTCACGTTTCTCTACTTTTTACGAGCCTCTTTCTTCACCCATATCTGCTTCGTGCGTCTAGCTTTATCTCAAGACATTTAATCATCTTAGCTTCCTCATTTTATCGAGTCTCGCCCAGCTCAGGCCTTTCTTTACCCCTCTCAACCCTATGTGGTCTGGTTCATATCTTGATTTCCACCCACGTAACTTATCAAAGAAACCTGTCAGTAACTACTCAGCACATCTACTGGAGTGGAATTAGATCACCTCTAAATAAAGTGTTCAGGATATTATATCTACCAGCACCCAGTGATGAGGTTCGAGTTCTTGGGAGTTCTGGTGACATTGAAATTATGCCTTCTTTGACAACACTCCCAGGTTCACTCTGACCCACAGTGGTGGTTACCTATTTGAGTCCCACATTAGGTTAACGGAGATATTTTTGAAATAATCTAATACACAAATGCATTCACTCTTAAAACATTGATATTTCAGCTTAAGGAGTTGCCCGTGGTGTAATGGTTATCGTCGTAGGAAATGGACACGGCTACACGAGTTCAAATCCTGGACGAGACTGATTGCATTTCACATAGCACTAATACCCTTGGGAAAGGTATGAATCCAATTATTCTCCCTCTAGCTATGGGTAGATAGTAGGGCAGACTGGGTTCTTCAGCCTTGGTGAGGCAACTAGTCTAGGAGAAGAAAACCTCTGAATTCAAACCTGTTAAACTCCGCTTAAAAACTGACCTTGTGTCATATCCTATCCGAGCGGAGGGGTTAGTAGATATGTATACTTGTAGCCTTGTACGACATGTATATGTTAAGCTTGTGCTATAAGTACAATCTAGGTAATGCTACGTGCTATCGTAGTTAGCAAGCTCATATCACAGCTGAATTTCTACAGAGTACGGAATTTCATCCTCACTAAGTGATCCAGGATTGTTATCTTGAGGCAAATCAAACATTTTAATGTAGACATATATTTTCATGGGAGGCTCGTGGTCAATTGACCTTGTGTCATATGTTGCCCGAGCGTAGGGGTTGGTAAATATGGTAATATCCATATAAAAATATCATAAAACTACACCTCTTTTATGATTACATAAACCTGTCGACAGATCCTAGAATTTACCTACATCCACCAAAAAGAAAAAAAAAATGCGTTTGTGAAGAGTTGTAAACTTAACCCGCAACAGAAGCTCGATATTTTGATCCCTGGGGAGGTATGGAGTCACAACTCTGTAATTACTATAACATGGTTGAGTGGGCGGTAGAGACCTGGGGCGAGAGAAATATGAGAAATATTCTAATAGTAGAAAAATAATCGGCAACAATTTCAGAAGCATAAATCGAGTTCATTGATGGTTTGGTTTGGTTTGGTTTCTTTGTTTAATGGCATATCAACCTATGTAGGTTATTTAATGCCAAAGATATTCTCTTAGAAGAACAGTACTGGTACTATTTAACCCATAGCTGGGAGGATAAGGGGGTTCATACCTTTCCCTTTCATTTACTGATATTTTCTATTTCAAACCCTGAGCTTGAAGGTATCGTACCTGTATTGGGAATTTAACTCTGCTATAAGGATTTAATATAATTCGAGTCTGCCAATTATTGTTTAGATGTTTTGATTAACAAATATAGTCACTTGACTAGGAAGAATATTCCATCCTTTTCCTCTACTAATTCTTAATTTCTTACCAACTTTGGTAACCACCACCCCTATTCATTTTGTCTCCAACTTATTCTCCGATAACTATTCTTAATATCTATATTCTTTCTATGTTTTCAAACACAAATAATATACAAAAAATACCGAAAGTACAAAACATGCATTGTATTTCAGTAATGCGACAGACAGGACTCTCCTTAGTATTCTGGTCGATCTCAACAATGCTGTAGTTTGAATGGGCTCCACTCATCTCCTTTCCAAGTTCTCCAGTCCCTGTACCAACCTTTTGGTGACTGTACCAAACGCGCCAATTGCAATTGGTATTACTGTCCCTTTTTATGTTCTATATTTTTTCAGTTCTCTAGCAAAATCATGGTATTTATCTTTCTTTTCACTTTTTTTCAATCTTGCTCAGTGGTCAACCAGAACGGCAAAGTCAACTATTCAGCAGGTTCTTTTTTTTTTTTTTACTATCACTAGGGTCTGGTCATCTGACCGAGATTAAATGACTTGTTTGTATCTCAAAATTCCTCGTAATTTTGTGCGTCTCGTTCTCCAGGAGTGTTTCCGTGTTGTGCGTACACTATTTGCTCGCATGGTCAAATTTAAACTTGTACAATTCTAAGTGGATCACCTTCCCCACCCTGTCGTGTCTTTTCTTATGTTCTCTTTGCGCAAATTTACCGCATTCGTTTATGTGGTTGATCCTTTCGTTTCTGTCCCCAAATAATCTACACCAGAATTTTGTTGCGACTTGTCTATTCTTACTTTGACATATTTAGTCCTAATGGTGTCGTTTTGTGCTGCTACCAGAAGAGATTCATTTTCTCTATTGAGGCTTCCCTTTCTGAGCCTCGTCCAAGATTTTCGTATGAGATTTCGCTTGTTAACCGTTTGAAATGTCCATTGATTTGTTTTACTTCCCATTTTTATTTCCTGGTTATTTTTGTTCTGTTGATGCTTGTGCTGTCTGTATTGTTTCTGTCCGAAAGTGAACGTAATAGTGCCACTGGAATACGAACTCGCTTACTGCGATTTCGCAGTCAATCGCTTTAACCCTTACACCACGAAGACCCCCCCACCCGAGTTCATTGATTTTAGAAGTACGATACAATATATTGTCAAAATAGAAAGAAATATTGTTAAATCTTTTGCTGTGCAGAAAAACGAAAAATATGGAATTATCTTTTTAAACCAGAAAAAGAAAGGAAAGATAGCAAAAATATCTATTTTGATTGTACTAAAAGTGTCATGGAAGACAGCTAGCCAAAACAATGACAAATCTGGAGATGGGATCCGATGGAGAGGTCAGTCACGACCCAGGTGTAGATATGATTATAATAAGAACATTTCAAATCGTGAGAATTTAAAAAAAAAAAAGGTGATTTATTTCTTTTCCTCGACGGAAAAATTTTTTTTGATATTTCGTTTTCCTTCAGAAAACTGAGTAATTTGCATGGCGTGACATGTTGGGGACGTGACGTAGAGGGCCGGCTACAACATGAGAAGAAACCGCAGCCAAAACATGGAAGTGGGAGGACCCCCCACTTTTGAGTAACGGTCACAGAGATGTACCGTTGAAGTAACAGAAAGCAATCATGGTCGGAATTTATTACTGAAATCTAATTAAGAAGAAAACCGTTAATGAGATACGTCCACTTAGAAATAGGAAAGAATAATTATAAAAATGCCTGTGAGACCGGAGACAGAATCCGGAGGAATAGCAGTCGGCAGAGTAAATCCAACTGTTCAGCATTTGAAGCCTTGAGCTAGACCTTCTGAGACAGAGAAGCGAGAATCACGAGTTAGTAACGGAAACCCCCTGAGACAATTCATTGCTTGATTAAGAACTGCAACGACTAAGTTATTTTTGAAAGGGTTGTGTTTACTGCTTGATAAACTGACCACTGAGATAAAAGGAATCAGGTTTCTGTATCACATTACGTCACTCAACGGGAAAAGAGACTTTTATGTAATAACATTGCTTTTAAAAACAGCTTTGTTTAATTTTTTAAAAACAGACTTTGTTATTTTTCCATTAACTAAACTTTTTATTATTATTATTATGGAACACCCCGTGCTGTTTTGTCTCTGGAATTCCGACTTTGATTTATTATTTTAATGATCAATCTGGTATGATTTATTTGGCGATCGGCGATTGGGGACTTCACTTGTTTGGATATAAAAAGACAACGAGGGTATAGAGCCGGACATGCTAGATCCGAGCCTTCATTAAACTAGTGATCCACTAGTAGTCGGTTGAACGATTGAGTAACATTATTATTCCCAAGTCCACTATAATCCGAACATATTGTAACTGTTAGGATCCCATCAATTGGTAAAAAAAGAAATCTGTTCGAGATTATGAAATATTTATCTGCTTAAAAGTGATTTGGAAGACACATTTTTGTATATAATCAGTTGCTTTACTGCATGCCAATATCCGTTAAGTTATTTAGTCCCGAAGTCAGTTCTGTAATTTCCGTTTCCAATTACAAGCTCTACAAAAATGTATCTTCGATCGATTTTCTGAACGTAGTTTTGTTGGATTGTCTCTAAAATAAGATGTATGCATATCCAGGACTTGTAAAAAATTCGAGACCATAACGGTTAAAGTGACTTTGGCAGAAAATGACCCCTCTAAGGTTGACATGCCGTAAAACCAACCAACCAACCAACCAACCAGTCAAGAAGCTACGTTTGCATACCTTTCTTATTGTTCGATTATCACTGGGTGACTTATATTCCTGGCCTTGTGTTAAGCTAAGTCAAGTCTCTCTGGAATAATCGTATTAAATATTTCTGACCAAAATGTTATAATTTAGAAAAAATGTATTAATAAAAAAAGTATGGAATTTATTTATTCATTTCTTTCATTGTGTCACTTTTAACATTATTCATTTATTTTTATTAATTTTTATTACTTTTACTATCCATATTTAACTTCATAAAGTTTTGTTTTTGTCACGATTGTAGACGGAAACATCCCCGGTGAAAATTCGATTAAGCAGAAAGACTTTAAATATGTATTTTTTTGAATTAAAAATTTTTTCCTAAAAGAATTTGTTTCGACAGTCTAGTTGATATCATATATCTTTATAAAGAATACCTTTGTTGTATATATATATATATATATATATATATATATGTGTGAGGGAGAGAGAGAGAGAGAGAGTGAGAGCGAGAGACACTTGTGCTTGATGGAGGGTAATCGATCTACTGAAAGCAAACGATGTAAGTAAAAGGGTAGAATTGTAATGTTGTGAAAATCTAAGGTGCTGTATGAAGAAAATATTTTGAGAGACTGAAAAGATAAAATAACTTGGACAAACAGCGGGATTCGAACAAAAAAAAGCCATCTAATTTGCTTATGAAAATTTCAGAAAAGAACAGGGTTGTTTGCAGTGGAAAAACATCCAGGATCAACAGTCTGATAGAAAAATTTAAATAGCTTAATATATTCTATTCCAAGATAGGTGAAAAAAAAATGATTTAGTAGACAAGAGAGTTATTTATAAAACTATCAGAAAGAAATAGGATTGTTTTCATTAAAGAAATGTGTGAGTGGACAATTTGATTAGAAAATATTGCTTTCTCAATGACTTTTGGAACCTTCCCTTCACCTAGGCATCTAAAAAATTAGGGTTTTCACTAGAAACAGTTGTGCTCCCACCGGGGATGAAATCTACGTCTAATATAGAAAGAGAGGTGGGGGATAAAGGAGTTCAAGTACCCTCCGGTATAAAGTATGAAGGAGAAATTCAAATAAAGTAGGTCGGAGTTGAGAGGGTGGATGCAGCCCTCTGAACACTAAAAGGATTGGATAATTCTCCAAATTTGGAAACGTTCTTTTCTCATAAAACAGGAATTATCCATATTTACCAACCCCTCCGCTCGGACAGGACACGACACAAGGTCAATTTTTAAGCGAAGTTTAACATGTTTGAATTCAGAGTTTTCCTTCTCTTAGACTAGTTGCCCCACCAAGGCTAAAGAACATAGTCTGTCCTACTATTTACCCATAGCTGGAGGGAGAATAATTGGATTCATACCTTTCCCAAGGGTATTACTGCTATGTGAAATGCAATCAGTCTCCTCCAGGATTTGAACTCGTGTCGCCGTGTCCATTTCCTACAACGATAACCATTACACCTCGTTGTGTAATGGTTAAAGCGATGAACTGCGGAATCGTAGTACGCGAGTTCGTACTCCAGTCGCGCTATTACGTTCACTTTCGGGCAAATACCCTTGGGAAAGGTATGAACCCCCTTATTCTCCCTCCAGCTATGGGTAAATAGTAGGACGGGCTAGGTTCTTCAGCCTTGGTGAGGAAACTAGTCTAGGAGAAGGAAAACTCTGAATTCAAACCTGTTAAACTGAATTCAAACCTGTTAAATTGACCTTGTGTCATATCCTGCCCGAGCGGAGGGGTTGGTAAATAGTACTATTACACCACGGACGCCTCCTACATAAAGCAGGAATTATAAGAAGTTAAACAAATCCTGAAAGCAAAACCCCACAAAACAAAAGCTGAACGTCCACTTACCTCACATTTCTAAAACCTTCAAAGTAAGATGAATTAGACATGTGGAGAAGCAAAGACGAACTCAAAAGAAAGAATCTCCGATGAATCCCTTCCTATGAACGTGCCAGTGTTGACCGACCAGCAAGACCTATCGGGAGCGATTGATGATTGGGACGGATAAAGAGAGAGTCAGGGATATCCGTACTAGAAGAGCGCGACTTGATAAGGGGGAAAACATTGATCTTAAGGATGAAGAGATCACTGAGTCTTCATACCCATACCCATTCCCCATGCCTGTTAAACCAATGATTTAATATAACCTGGATTTGGAAATCTCACAAGAATTAGACACGCTGTCAACTAAGTGAGTCAAACCACCGCTGATGTTGGAATCCTCGTCGCTTTCTGAAACCTCCTGGACACAAGACTTTGTGCTAGGTCCCAAATACTAAAAACTTGATTCACTTCTAAACCGTTTACAACTGTGCTGCAGAATCGAGTGTCGCTCGACTAAAAGAAGGACTAAATTAGCTCATTACAACAAACGATGTAAACAAAAAGTTTGTTAGATTTTTAACCTGTATTGAAAATGTTTTTCGTGTCGGAGAATTATTTTGATGTAAAGATTGGCCGTCAACATATTCATCACTTCAGTGACATCATCAGGTGACCTTCTCACCTTTTGTGATCAAAACACAACGAAGGCAGAGAAGCAGATAGTCATGAGGAACACCAACGCAATCAACCAAAGCGGAACCGTGTCAAATACGATACCAGCGGAGAGCAGCAAGTGCCACTGGCTTACACCCCACCACACTCTTATATATATATATATATATATATATATATATATATATATATATATATATTGTTATGGTACCCAACCTGCAGACTCTAATGACTCTTGCTATTAATACCGGGAGAATGTTCATCTCGGTGGTGAGTTCTCCCCTGCCAAACCCTTTGGCAGTCAAACTGACGTTCAATACCTTTTTATCTATGTTGTATTATACTTTCGTTCATATACTTTGTTCCATGTAAACCTGAGTTCGTGTCTTTCTTCCGAACCCTTTTCTGGTCCACACACACACACACACACACACACACACACACACACACACACACACATATATATATATATATATATATATATCTTTAAAATAATATTTTTAAATATTTCTCCTCGAACGGGAAAATTATTTTATCAAGACAGATTTCAAATACTAAGTCTACAGGCCAATTAGAATCTTTTTACAAATTAAGTTATATATTTTAGGAACAAATTACCTTATCAGATATGATGATTAAAATGATTAAAAAATTGAATGGGATTATTTCAGAGTTAATGATAAGAAAAAGAATTTAAAAGGGATTTTTTTAAAAACTATCAGATGAATTATTAACATAATTTGATCTATATGTAGATAATGTCTAAATAGTGTACATGCTTTGGGAAATATTCTTTTCTTATGTGAGAGAAATTTAAAATGAGGAGGTTTGCTTTTACTCAAACTCCAGTGCGAAACCATCAACTTACGCTGGCATAAAAAACTCTTAAATGAGCAAAAAGTATGATAATAAACTACAGAAAAATGTAAATATGGACGTACAGTGTATGCGATTCCCTCTACTTTAGATATAAAATAACCCTTGACTATTTGGCTCACCGTTAAATTAATCAATCAATCAATCAAGCAATTACATTCAAACTCAACTAATGCTCATACAGCTTGTTTTGAAATTTTCTGATTTATTTGATGATATATACTATTATATTATTTACTTCTGTTGTTTGGTTGGCATTTTATGGCATATCGACCTTGGTGGGTTATTTAATGCTAAATGCGCTCAATCAAATAGTTTTAAGTGTGTAATGTAACTGGCGAGGGATTTTTTTATATTATCAATTTTATTTTTTTATATCTTGCCTTTCGATTTAGTTAGGCTGAAAACCTTTCGCTTAGTGCATGGGTTAGTTGAGTGCAGGTGTTCACGACCACGGGGGGGTGGATGTGACAATCACAGATGTCACAATAAAAACTCCAAATGGAAAATGGGACCGGGGACGTTAATGATGTCATGCCCAGAAACACTGAGGATTTTGGGGATTTGAAAAAAAAAGCGGTAGTTGAGATTTGGGCTTGGGCGAAGAAAGCCGATTTTTGGTTGGGATCTACGAAATGTGCAACGCGTTTGTTGAAGAAATTGTGTCTCTCTCTCCTCATGTCGAAAAACCTTTAAACTCAAAAAGGTGAATAAAATTTTCGTACCTGAACCAATTTCGTGTTTTTCGGATTCCTATATGTTTATGAACATTTTATGAACATTATGTCTATTTCACATTTCACGTATCATGGGTATGTTACAAGTGTTCTTTTCAAATACTAATAATTCTATTCGATATTAATTTTTTGTTAGCACACAGTAAAATGGTTTCATGTATTGCCATCTAACACCAATGATTCTATTCAATATTAATCATTGGTTTTCACACAACTAAATGCTTTTAAGTATTTCTGTTTGACAGAATTAAATTTACCAAGTCTTCCTATGTAATATGAATAATTCACACCTTGCTGCATGGTTTTAAATGACAAATGATTTCCTTAGCAAATGATTGAACAGTTCTATTTGACCCATAGATCGGGCTCGAACAAGTGCCACCAAACTGAACCAGAGTGTACCTATGAGTAATGGCAATGAAAGGGTACTCCCTGTTCCACAGAACTCTGAGACTGGAGCCTCATTATCAGATTCAGTTTAGTGTCATTGCAAGGATACTGGTTGGTGGGTAGTATAATCATCAGCAGAAGTTCAGTCGGTGTATTCTGCGTCCTTTTCCGACAATGCGCTTCTTCTGGTGCAAACCGTTAGTGTTGATAATCTGTTTAATGATAGCAAGAATCTTGCCATTCTGTTTGGACCCCTGGAGATTCTCGCAGATTTCTCATAACATCTGGTGATTAGTTTCAGCAGAATAGAGAAAAAGATAGCTTTAAAAAGAAAAAAGAATATAATCATCACATCAGGCGTGCCTCTCATAGAAATTTGGATTTATACATATTTACAGACCCCTCCACTCGGGCAAGTCCTCCAATCTCTGTATCAATCCTTTAGGGATTTTCCTAAGTGCTCGAACCACAATTAGTATTACCGTCATCTTCATGTTCCATAGTTTCCCGTTCTCTGGCAAGGTTTAGGTACTTATCTCTCTTTTCGTTTTCTTTTATTTTCAGTTTCTGGTCTGCCAGAACATCAAAGTCCACTATTCAGCAGGTTCTCCCTTTTTTCTTTCTTTTTCCTTTTTTTTTTTTTTTTGATTATCACAAAACTGTTCGTCTGACTGAGATTAAGTGATCCGTTTGTATCTTAAAAATCCAGTGACGTTTGTGCATCTCATTCTGCGGGATTGATTCTGGATTGTGCATATACCACTTGTTCTTATGGTCAAATTAACATTTTTGAACGACCGACCAGTTGTGTCAAGTCTTATATTCTTTTTGCGCTTATTTACTGCATTCGCTTATAATGTGATCCTATTTACCAACCCCTCCGCTCGGGCAGGATATGACACAAGGTCAATTTTTTTAAAGCGGAGTTTAACAGGTTTAAATTCAGTGTCATCCTTCTCCTAGACTAGTAGCCATACCAAGGCTGAAGTACCAAATCTGTCCTACTATTTACCCATAGCCGGAGAGAGAATAATTGGATTCATACCTTTCCCAAGGGTATTAGTGCTATGTGAAATGCAATTAGCCTGATCTAGGAATTGAACTCGTGTCGCTGTGTCCATTTCCTACGACGATAACCATTACACCACGGGCACCTCCAGAACTTTGGATTCATAAGGAAAATTTCTGTAATGATATTGAATGATCTCCTTGGTGGGTCGTATGAAATATTGAGTTCATCGAGGCGACCACATAAGTGTAAAGATACATTGGAGGTATAACATTCAGAACGTCTATCGAACAGAAACCGTGAATAGGAACTTTTGAGACTGAATTTTTGTATCTGAGGGAATTTAAGCACAAGTTATTTATTTAAAGCCTGTTATGGTGCATTCGGCTGAGGCTGTAGAATCCACAGACTGCATTTCTGCAGAGGGTTAAGACTACCTCAAAGAGGGTCTGGTTTATGACACTAAACAATCTGATGTAATGCTGGAGCTTTTGGGAATTCGGAGTACTCCTTCTTTGCCATCGCTCCCTGCTCCATTGTGGCCCTGAGTCGTAGCACCTGACTGGGTCTTATCTATGGGTCAAATAGAACTGTTTGACATTTAAACTGTGTATTAATACTAAATTGAATTGTTTGAAATAGAACTACTAGATCATTTACCTCTGTGTAAACAACAACTCTGTACTTATGCTAAATTCAATAGTTTGAAATAGTTTAAATCAAACTGTTTTTACATTTAACTATGTGTAGCAAAACTATACTTACGCTAAACTGATTTTTTAAAAAGATCTGTTTGATCATTTCACTGTGTTTAAATAAATGGTTAACGTTTAATTGAATTGTTACTGATACATAGCAATACTTGGAACCATTTAACTTTGTTGACATACTCAATTGAATTGTTTGAAATAGACCTGTTCGATCGTTTAACTCTGTGTAAACAAAAAAAAACACAAAAAAACAGTTGTTTTAATAGCATATCAACTGTTGTAGGTTTTTCAAAGCCGAAGCCATCATTCCAGAAATGCAGTAGTGGTACTATTTAGTCGATAGCAAGGAGGATAAGAGAGTTCATGCCTTTCATAAGGGTATTTGTCCGATAGTATAAGTAATAGCGTGACTAGAATTGGCTTCTCTCTTTTATTCTGGGCAAAAAAAATTCTTGCTTTGACATAAAAACACACACCTCTATACATAACACAAATTACTACCATTTTATTCGTTATTTATCCAGTTGTGATCAAGTAAAATTGTTTGTTTTTTTAACATTCTTGTTTTTACAAACTTTATTTCGTCAAAGTTTGTTTGCAAAATTGTGTTGTATATTGTGGAACGGGCACTCTAATTTACATCTTAAAGAAATAAACATTTCTCCCCATGTTTATATTGTTAATATTGTAAACTTTCTTTCGTCTACTTTTATTTGTACAAATTGTGTTGTATATTGTGGAACTGGCACTCTAATTTACATGTTAAAGAAATAATCATTTCTCCCCATGTTTTTATTGTTTTAGTAAACTTTCTTTCATCAACTTTTATTGGTACAAATTATGTTGTATATTGTGGAACAGGCACTCTAATTTACATCTTAAAGAAATAATCATGTCTCCCCATGTGTGTATTGTTAATATTGAAAACTTTCTTTCATTAACTTTTATTTGTACAAATTGTGTTGTATATTGTAGAACTGGCACTCTAATTTACACCTTAAAGAAATAATCTTTCATCGACAAGTATAAGATGTACGCATACCCAGGACTAGTAAATAATTCCAGATTATAACTGTTAAAGTGACTTAGGCAGAAAATGATCTCTATAACATTAACATACCGTAAAACAAACCAACCAGTCACCAAGCTACGTTTGCGTACCTTTCTTATTGTTCGATTCTCACCAGGTTACTTAAATTCCTGGCCTTGTGCCAAGCTAAGCTAAGCTAAGCTAAGTCACTGTGGAATAATCGTATTAGATATTTTTGACCAAATGGTTATAAGTTAGAAAAATATCTTTACAATAAAGTATGGAATTTATTTATTCATTTCTTTCATTGTGTCTCTTTAAACATTATTCATTTATTTTTATTAATCTTTATTACTTTACTATCAATATTTAGATTAAGTTTTCTTTTTGTCATGATTGTAGACGGAAACATCTCATGTGAAAATTAGATTAAGCAAAAAAGCTTCAAATATATATATATATATATATATATATATATATATATATATATATTTAAATAAATTATCAATGGTTAACAACTTATTAATCGTAGGGAAGACATATAGGCCTAGGGAAGGTGTGGGCATGTTTATGATTAAAAAAATGTATATATTTGAACGATCGGTTTTGTCTGGCTCTTGTCAAGATCTTAACGCCAGAAAGATATTTAAAAGGGGGAATGGAAATGGAAAAAAGTAAAGGAGGGGAGAAAAGGGGAGGAAGAAGAAAAAAGACAGTACGAGTGGGTAGTAGTAGCAAAGAGCTGATGGGTAGCGACTAATCACATTCAATCCCAACAGACAATCCCTTTGTTTACAGAGGGAAGGCAGAAGGGATGGGACGTAAAGAGTCTCTAACACTTTAAGATGAAAAAGTGAATGTGACCGACTCAGAATACTGAATCGGTCAACATTGAAGTCTGCAACATATTCCCTAATATTAATCATGTGCTCCGCTATAGAGGACCCGGATGTATTTGCAAGCTGACCTCTTTTAAGCCTATGATTTAAAATTCGAGCTGGCAGATGCTGTCTTATGCGGAGATCTAAACGATTAGAAGTCCTGCCTACGTTGTCACTGCCACAACTACATGTATATTTATATATAACTGAATTAATATGGTGGGGAGGCAAGGCATCTTTAAGCATTGAAACAGATGCAGTGCGAGTCTAAAAAATGACTCGCACAGCAGCTGAAAAATAACATCTACCAACCGTCGTGGTGATGGGTTTGGCAACCGTGCCCTTATGATTTCATCCAAGTGTTTTCTTGGTGATGAAATCAAGTTCATCAAGTCAATCCTGTCTAAGAATGGATATCCATTATCCATTTTGGATGGTGTTGTCAATGATGTTATGATCAAGTTTGATAGGGCTAGCAGGTGAACTATTAATAGGTGCCCTGTTTATTTGCGCTTGCCACACATAGGCTCCAGAGGTGAGGGATTGGCCAAATGGTGAGTTTAATGTCTGTGGTTATGTCCAGTCAGCGTTTTTGTGAGGTATATTAGCAGAGACGGCTGCTAAAGGTAGAGTCATTTTTGGTGAGTTGTGAGTTCGAAGGTCTGTCCTGTTGTCTTGTAGATATGTTCTGCAAAGGCTTTTACTGGTCGCCAAGCAGACACGTGGTCCTCCTCACAAGCAGTCGAAGAGGTCACTGCTGAATGAGATTGAGTTTCTCTTTTATGCTGGTCAGTCTGTCTTTCTGGCATGCGCCATTATTACTTCCTCACAGGGGATTCTGAGAACCGCTACCTTTTTAAATTTATTTTATTATATTTTATATTTTTATTCTAACTAATCTTCCCATCGTTCATTTTTTAGATAGTTAACCGATGTTGAAATCAAATGTATTCTTGAAATAAAAGAATGTTAAATTTTTACGCAAAAAAAAAAAAATCGAAAGTTGAGTAGATACAGATTAATTCCATAACAACTAGATCAATATTTATTTCTTCGCTAATTTAGAAGATTAAGATGGCCTCTGAATTAGAAAAAAGGTTAATGATTTTTCTCTGATTCTTACTGGTTAAAATGTATTTTTAACAATTTAGAAAAAAAACAGATTTCTTAAATTATTTTTAGTTTTGGCCTTCAGATTTTTTTGTCGTAAGTCAAATAATCTCGTCAGAAAATTTCAAAGATTTTAAATTTGTGTGAACACACTGATTGGTCAATATAGGCAAAAATAAATAAACAAAAATTAGAGTTGCTGGAATGTTCTTTCTGTGTAAAAATAAATGTTTTTTTCAGTATGCAAATCAGTTAAAATCCCGCAACCTATATATATCCCATTGAAACAGCGTTAATGATCCGGTGTCCAAATGTCATTTGATTCGTTAAATTAAAAAAAAAAAGTAATAGTTATTGGGTTAGTGGTCTCTTTTGAAGAAAAAATCGACTGGGTACATCAGCGTAAGTTTGAAAAATATAAGGACTTGCGAGAACAATATGTCAGAACTGGTTGGATAACCATTGTATTTTCTATCGAGGTCGTATGCCGAGTTTCATTACCAACTCAATCTTCGCATTCTTGACTTATTTTGGATTTCTCCATCAGAAATACATAAAATAAAGATCCAAGATAAGGCTCTAACAGCGTCAGCGTTGATATAGCAATCTCCTTTGAGTGACGACAATCCAGCAAAATCTGGTGGTATTGTGGGTTATTGCTTCAACACTGTGGGCTAGTGGTAATGATACTTCGGCGCCGAAAAAACATAACTGAAAACATAGTCATCATCTAATGAAGATTTTGTTAGAATCAATGCTGCCGTATAAACATCAATCATTCTATGAACCAATTATATATATATATATATATATATATATATATATATATATATATATATATATATATATATATATATTAATACAGAACAGAGATATTTGAATTACAAGGTTGAATGTTCATGATATAGCGAAGACTGGAACCAGTGTATTCTTATAGAGTAAAAGGCATCGAATTTGTTTCTTTCGAAAAGTCAGGTAAATATTGTTGAATCCTTTGTCTGACGAGAAGTTGGCAGAAGTGCTAATAAAGTGGGGTGGTTATTGAAGTTCGGTAGTAACAATTTTTACCAAGCGAAAGAAATTGTTATTTTAACTGAAGAAGTACGTGAAATTTACAGTCGCTGGTAGAAACACTGTTAAGCTCTTTCATTGATCTTAAGAGTATTGTCAGGCTAGAATAATTTTCAGTGTCTCTGAGGAATTTTGATAAAGCACATTTTATTGAGAACCAAAAGAGTCTTCGCAAAGGATAATCTTTGAAAGTAATGTTAACAAACTTCTTAGTAAATTCAAGAAAAAAAAAACAGAAAGTTTTTATCGATTTTCTAATGTAAGTTTATGCTGTTAGTTGTGCTGTTAGTGAAGAAATCAAGATTATCTCTAAGCCATTCTAACTATATATATATATAAATATGTGTGTGTACGTGTGTGTGTGTTTTTGTGTAAAATGATTTTTCTTTGTTGGTCAAAAAAGAGAAAAATATCTTAAAATAAATTGGTATTTTCATTTTTTAAAGATTTATTTATATATCTAATTCTTACATACGTTTATGTTTCCAGCTTGATGCTTTCCTCAGAGAACGTATGTAGTCCAAAGCTATGTGAATGGGTTACTCAATGAGATTAGAAATCCTCCCTTTCCTCCGAGTGTGTATATTTGTAGCAGAAAGAAACTTGTATTTTTGTTTGGCGCGTTATTTAATTTGACCGTTAGAGTCGCCGAATATTTTCACCCAATCAGGATGACCTGTCCTATTCAGCCCGAACCATATTTCCGAGCAGCACCAAAAATTGAAGAAAGTCCGCGAAACTCTCTCTCGTTCAGAAATCCTCAATGGGAACGGACGTCTTATCGTCTGCTCCTGAATAGCAGTAGCAGCATCAGACACTATGAGGAGAGCCATCTAGTGTATGGACCCCTTGTGTCTATTCTTCTTGACCAAGGGATCCTAATTGAAAATAGATTAGATGATACATTCTAACAACTTCCTACCTTCTTTCCTTCCAACGAGACTCGCGGCCTACCAGCGTAAACCCCTTACTTCATGCTGCCATTAACACCTTCATTTAAAACCTAACGACGTCTTCGTTCTTCTCCACCATCTTTATTTTCCATCAACATTTAGCGAGGGGATAACAACCAACGTAATACCAACACAACTAATGTAATACCAACACAATCAATGTAATACCAACACAACTAACGCAAAACCAACTTAAATCCAAAAACCTAATAATAATAATAATAATAATAATAATAATAATAACATCCCCCATCGCTATATATTCTAGCCTATTTTACTCCTAATTTGTCTTCGATACTTGACAGGTTTTAGAGTTTTGTTGTTTTATCCTGGGTGGGTTTGTGTGTGTGTGTGTTAAAGTTGTTTTGGATTCAACTCATTGTTCCTTTTTCTTGTGGGTAGGTGTGTGTGTGTGTACGCATGTGTATGGTTTGGGGTTTTTGTGGTAGTGTGATTTGAAATTTACTGATAATTACTTTTTACTGGTATTTTTTTACATATAATTTTTTTTATGTGTGTATAGATACATATATATATGTATATTTGTTTCCATTTGTGTGTGTGTGTGTGTGTGTGGGTATAAAATTCATGTTTTATTCAACTTGGGCTTACATTTATCAATGAAGTTTTTTTTTCTTTTAAATAGTGTAATGTGTCATCGTTAGTTTGATATATATATATGTGACACCATGTGGGTGGTCCGCTATGCAGATGATCCCTTTGTTTTGGCGCGAAACCAAACAAAGGCCTGAGCTCGGGATCTTTGACGAGACCGGAAGTGGGCATGGGAATGCGAGTCAGTGGTTGGAAAAAGAAATTCAGAGAAGGCAGTTGGCGAAGTGAGACGCAGAAGGACAGTCGACAACAGTAAGCAGTAGGAAGCAGTGAGGGAAGACCAATCTGGATGAGTTGACATTCCTAGTAGCTTTGTAGAAATTTCGCGAGAAATACACGGTTGCGAAATCTACTGATATACAAGGAATGCAGTGTTACAGAACTCCCCTTCTTGCACTTTGAGTTAACCTAAGCCCTTATTGTTCGTTTGTTCTTTGTTCTTTTTCTCCAACTCCTTCGGTTATATTTCTTGTGGCCATAAAGAAATGTGAAATGCCCCGGCGGAAACCACTAGATGAATCACTGGTTAAGACAGAATTGTTTCGAAGAAGTTGATAAGTACCGAGGGCCGCGGAGGTATTGTCACATATGCAATAACTTAAAATTTACATTGACTACATTCGTATAAGTCTTTTGATATATATATATATATATATATATAAAACACTGCCAGGCGAGCTGCTAGTGAGACAAGGTCAATTTTGAGGCAGAGTTTAACAGGTTTGAATTCAGAGTTTTCCTTCTTCAATACTGGTTGCTAGTCAACCCAATGATTTATGCAAAGCTGGAAAGAGAATAATTGGATTCATACTTTCCCGAGAGTATAGCTCTATGAGAAATTCAAATGAATTCTTCCAAAATTTGAAAGTGGTCGCCTTCCCATTTCTTACGACTGTAACCATTACACGAGAGCCTCTGTCTCTGTCTGTCTGTCTGTCTCTCTCTCTCTCTCTAACCGGCTCATTGGTCCTGAGGGTAAAGTGTTCGCCAATGGCCCGGGAGGCTGGGGTTCAATCTCAGGTCGCGTCATACCAAAGATTTTTAAAATGGTACTTGATACCTCCTTGCTTAACACTCAACAATATAAGGTACATATCAAGGGTAAAGTGGAGCAATTCTGGGAAAGGAGTTGCGCCCTCTCCTACACCTCGGGGTAGTTGCAATTAAAAAGGGAACCTTTTTGTCGCCCTCGACTACGGTCGCCAACTTTACTTTACTTATATTATGTACAGCGTGAGTCAGTTTTATGAGGCCATTTTAATGAATTTAGAAAAAGAACACAAAAGCACCAAAGAAAAGTTGAATTTAAAAAGAAATTGGTAAAGATATTATTGGGAATCTTTTTATCACTCTAATCTAATGGATCTACTGTTATCATCAATGGCTGCTTAAATACGAAGTCAGAAGATTCGGCATTCGTGAATCAGGTTGATATATATATATATATATATATATATATATATATATATATATATATATATAGTGCAATTAGAAGGAAACTCAAACTTGGTTACGCTATCATTATAAATTTATTCCGGCGGAGAATATACTCTCTGTTTCATCAGATGACTTTTTACATGTTAGACTTGTGATGGCGGAACAGCAAATGTGGAATTACAGTTCATATGTGTACGATGAAAACAAAACAAAACAAAAGAACAAAAACAAAAATGAAATTCTTTGGCGAGTGCAGGAGGGGTAAAAACAATAGGTGTTAGAAACATTAAGAAACAGGAGCAGGGCGTCTCTTTAGGTCAACCCGTCCCAATTTATGCACTTGTCACGAATACCATAACAGATGGGATTTTCTAAACAATGTAAGGTAAATTAAGAAATATTTAAGAAACAATATATATATATCATCATCATCATCATGTCGCGCCGCCTGCGCGGATATCCCTGACCGTCTCTCGCCATTTCTCCCTATCATTCATCGCCTCCGGCAGGTCTTCAGGATTACAACCCGTGTCCTCACATAGCTGCTGTATGTAAGTTCGTGCTGGTCGTCCCACTCTTGCACATCCATGAGTGGGGGTCCACAGGAGTACATATATATATATATATATATATATATATATATATATATATATATATTAAACAAACATAGCCAAATGAATGATACTTCATCAAAAGTCATCTTCAATATGCCTAAAATAATACCAAAATTAGTGAAGATTTTGGTTATATTTCGGTAAAAATTCGGCAGCTTTCGATGCTTTCGTAACCAACCACATGGGAATGGGTTATGATAAGCTCGTCTGATACTCTCCGAAGTTTGGTTTGGTTTTAGGGCATATCAACTATTGTAGGTCATTTAATGCCAGCTTCACTGTATACACACACACACACACACACACACACACACACACACATATATATATATAAATATATATATATATATATATATTAGATATGTTTGATTTGTAAATATAAGTTAACAAATTCAAATTTTCACCTACCTAGGAAGGAGGGTCTCATCAACCGAGGAATACATCAACACCCGGCTAACAAAGACATGGACAGCTATCGATAAACTATCGGTCATATAGAAATCAGACCGGACCAATAAAATGAAACGGAGTTTCTTCCAAGCAGCCGAACTACTGTATGGATGCACTACATGGACACTAACCAAAAGGATGGAGAAAAAGCTGGACGGTAAATACACAAGAATGCTGCGAACAATTTTGAAAAAGTCCTGGAGGCAACACCCCACAAAGCCCCACTGTACAGCCACCTACCTCCCATTACGAAAACTATCAAAGTTAGACAAACCAGACATGCAGGACACTGCTGGAGAAGCAGGGAAGAGCTCATAGGCGATGTTCTCCTATGGACCCACTCACATGGCCGAACAAAAACAGGACGACCAGCTCGAACCTACATACAACAGCTCTGTGAAGATACGGGATGTAGCCCTGAGGGCCGGCCAGAATCGATGAACGATAGGGAGTAGTGGCGAGAGAGAGAGAGAGTCAGGGATATCCGTGCTGGCGGCACGACATGATGATGATGATTATAAAAAATTCGTGTACACACATTTAAATGATCAAAAAGTTCTATTTCAAAGAATCCATTCAGCATAGGTCTAAGACGGTTCCAAGTATGGCTATATATTAGTTTGGTTTGTTGGGTTTTATGGCATATCAACCTTTGTAGGTTATTTAACTCTAAATCCATTTTTATGTAAATAATCTGTTCTATTCAAAACAATTCAATTTAGCATAAGTACACAGTTTAATTGTCAAAAACATTTCCATTTCAAACTATTCAAGCAGTTATATGTAACAATTCAGTTAAGTGTAAATACAGTTTTAATGTCGGAAAACAGTTCTATTTCAAACAATCCAGTTAAGCATTGGTATACAGTTTAAATATAAATACGGTTTAATTGTCAAAAACATTTCTATTTCAAGCTATTCAGTTTACTCAAACAATTCAGTTTAGCATAAGTATGATGTTAGTTCTATTTAACCTATCAGGGCCCTATCAGGTGCTACCACTCCGGGCCAGAGTGGACCTGGTAATGAAGGGGTACTCCGCATTCCCCAAAGCTCCATCATTGCTAGAACCTCGCCATCAGATTGTTTAGTGTCATATCTAGGACACTCGTTAGGGGGGGTCTTGCCCCTCTGCAGAGGTGCAGTCAGTGTATTCTACAGCCCCAGCTGACTGGGCAATATATATTAGTAACATCAGTCATATTTTACTCATAGTTCAGGGATCAAACAGTCCTACCCCAAACAATTCAATTTAGCATAAGTCATTTGTTTGCACTTAGTTAAAAAGTCTAACGGTTTTATTTGATTCATGGATAGGACCTAGTCAGCAGCTACGACTCTGAGCCAGAGTGGACCTGGAGCAATGGTAATGAAGGGGTACTCCGTTTTCTCCAAAGCTCCAACATTACTGGAGATTCACCAACAGATGGTTAAATGCTATGTCCGGAACGTTCGTTGGTGGGGGATCTTACCTCCCCGCAGGCATGCAGTTGGTGTATTCTACGGCCCAAGCCGACAGAGTACTACTCACAGGCATTTTCCCTATGGTTTGGAGTACGACCTCGGTATCCACTGTTTTAGGCTTACCTGACCTTGCTTGATTGTTAACATTCTCGCAAACCGAATGAAATATCTTGAAACACCTGCTTACGAAATCATCTGCGTCTTAACTTTTTTGCACCACAAATATATTTAGTTACTTCCCCAGTGTCATGGCCCAGTCCTAACTCGTAATCCGAAGGAAAGAAGGTTCATAATGGAGAAATGATGAAACCGTAACACATTCTTTACAAAATATATATCTCTCTCTTCTTTATGTCTCGGAAAGGGTCGAAACTTTTGTAAGTGTGTGAGAGCGAGAGAGAGATTAAGAGAGGTAGACTAAGGACGCAGACAGAGACTGGTTGAGGACTGCTGTATTGAACCTTTCTTAACGTACGTTGTGATTCCATATTTAGGGCCTTACGTATTTTCTTCCTTGACGAGAGGTTCTCAACCAGGATACGCTTTGGCCGCTGCCCACTCGCTACGGGTGATGCCCAGCGCAGCTGACCATAACCCCGTGACTGACCGTGTCTGATGTAGGTACACGTGTTTATGTAATTTTATAATTGTAATTTCATAACGCTCATGCGTTCTTCCAGCCCATGATTCTCGTGATCTGGTTCCGCTTGTGAGCTGTCTTCCTGTCTACACAACTAGAACATCCTGTCCTAGAAATCCATAGTTGACGGACCCTGATATGTCAATATGCCACAAAGTCTAATTTATTGAAATAAACTTCATTGGTTTTCAAATCACACGCTGAGTGAAGCAATGTACAACGTATCTGCGCACCAACTACCACGATACTACCTGCCACAGTGGGTACCTATCATGGCTTTAACAGGCTCAGTAACGTTATGTACGCGCCTTAAAGCAGCACGCTCTAAAATATCGTAAAACTTTCGACTCATTCAAGTAATTTAAGGATTACTTGAGCATGCTCACTTGGTCGACTTATGTAAGAGTATATGCGGTGCGGTGTGGTACGGTAATGGTGGAAGTGTGATAAAGCAAGCTTTTAAACAGGATAAGGTCTTGTTCAGATGCAGAAATCAGGTAGTAAACAGGACACGGGAGCGAAAATAGAAGAAAATCATTTAGACAACAATAAAAAACAAACATAATTTATCACAATTTAAGGGAAAAAAAAAACGTATTTCACAACGTGATGTCGGATATTGCTCGCTACTGCGAGACGTGTGACTCTTCTTCTCTAAGACGTTAATTAAGGCTTGATGAAACAAAGAAAAAGAAAAGAAAAGAAAAGAAAAGAAAGAGAAAGTGCCAACAATAGCAGTAGAAGATATGGCTTCCATCTTTAATCGACTTACCATCTGCTAAATTTGTACAAATGAGTCGATCTTTTGTGCAGAGGCATTATCTGATGATGATGAAAAAAGAATTTAAAAAAAAATCGGTCAGACAGTCAATGTTATTGATTCGAAGCACAGATGGAATAATACTGATTTTTTTTACGAGGAAACAAAACTGAAGGATAGCCATTTGCAAAAGGACTGCATTTATCATCGTCTTTCGTTTCCGATTGCAACTATCATTGTTCATGAAGCAACAGTCGATATACCAAGTCTCTTGCGGCCGGGTGGGGGGAATGATTTCACAATGGAGAGACGTGTAAAATTGCGAAACAATTTAATCAGAGAGAGAGAGAGAGAGAGAGAGAGAGAGAGAGAGAGAGAGAGAGAGATGGGCATACAGAGACAGAGACAGACGGACAGACAGACAGATAGACAGAGACAGACAGAGAATGGCAGAGAGATAGGAAATTTATGAATGGAGAGATGTGTAAAATTACAAAACAGATTAACTAAAGCAGGATAGATAGATAGATAGATAGATAGATAGATAGATAGATGAAAAACTTTTTAGAGGAGAGACGTGTACAGTTGCGAAACAAATTAAACAAATATATATATATATATATATATATATATAGAGAGAGAGAGA